>CM066031.1:994296047-994869923 GCA_033557465.1 Ichthyophis bannanicus | reverse complement strand
GACAGACTGGTACCCGTTGCTGCTGTTATTGTATCCATCTCATTGCTGGCCTTCCTCTTTTGCATTGACCTTCCATCTTGCCAAGCATAATGTCTTTCTCTAATGATCTCTCTCTTCGCATGATGTGTCCAAAGTATGAAAGTTGAAGTCTTGTCATCTGAGCTTCTAAAAGAAAGCTTAGGTTCGATCTCCTCTAGTTACCGACTGGTTTGTTCTTCGGGCAGTCCATGGTATGCACAGTATTCGCCGCCAGCACCATAAT
This sequence comes from Ichthyophis bannanicus, assembly GCA_033557465.1. Classification (NCBI taxonomy): domain Eukaryota; kingdom Metazoa; phylum Chordata; class Amphibia; order Gymnophiona; family Ichthyophiidae; genus Ichthyophis; species Ichthyophis bannanicus. The sequence goes on along the minus strand of CM066031.1, from coordinate 994,869,661 downwards.
TCAAAGGCATCAATTTTCTTCCTGTCTATCTGAATCTGAATTCAAATAAGCATGGGAAAAACACAGAGGATCTCTAAAGGAAAAAAGGGGACTATTGTAGTGGTTGATATGGAAGGACAGGCTAGATAGGCCATGTGGTCTTTTTTTGTCGTCTTGTTTCTATGGTTATGCAGGAGATATATTTGGACTTGACTGTTAGGGGTACAGAGACTCTCTGCAGTCTTCCGACCTTAGTCTGATTTTTTAAACATCTTTATTAGTGATATTGCAGAAGGACTGTTGGGTAAGGTTTGCCTTTTTGCGAATGACACAAAAATCTGAAATACAGCAGACACCCAGGAAGGAGTAGATAGCATGATGAGGGATCTAGCTAAGCTTCAAGAATGATCAAGAACTTGGCAGATTAGATTTAATGCTAAAAAAATGCAGTGTCATGCATTTGGGCTGCAAAAATACAAGGGAGCAATACAATATAGGGGTTGAAGAACTTCTGTCCACCAAGGAAGAGCGGGGTCTTGGGCATGATTGTTTCTGATGATCTTAAAGTGGCTAAACAGTTAGAAAAAGCAATGGTGAAAGCCAGAAGGATGCTTGGGTGCATAGGGAGAGGAACGGAGAATCTAAAAGGAGCAATCTCTCTAGCAAAACCAACCAGCGTACAAAGAATCGGAGAGTGATAGGTTTTATTGAAGTGCATCCCTGACACATTTTGGCATGTGCCATTCGCCAGGGGAGTGTTGTACTCACATTAAACACCTAAAAACGTCATGAATCATAAAGTATTACATATATAAATAAGAAATCACACCAAATAAACAATATCTGTTCTTGAACCACCTATGATTAAAAAAGACTACAAACAACTCTAAGGGGCATGTTTACTACAGGCCGGTAAAGTGCGGGTCGCGGTAGAGTGAGTGTGCCGTATAAGGAGTGGGCGTTCCGTCCTGAAGAAGAAAAGCCGTGATTGACAGATGCGCTAAGGTGCGCGGCGCCGTGTGCGCTCCGCACCTTACCGCAAATGAGAGCCGAACGGGAGGCATATGTGTCGCGCTGATCAAACAGAAGGACAGAGCCACAGCACAATGGTTGAAGCACTGACCAATGGTGCAGGGAGCAGGGGTTCGAAACTGCGCAATGGCTTGCTGAGGTGTTAGTTTATGAGGCAGAGGAATACTGGGCCAAATAAAGCAGCCCGCTGAGTTTTGTTTTGGCTCACATCAAAACTGGACGGGATAAGGAGGCGCGCTGATGTTTTTATGCGACATTTGAATACTGGGCGGCATAAAGCGTCGCGCTGATGTTATCTGGCGGCATATTACTACTGGGCGGCATAAGGCGGTTGCGCCGGTTACGGCGGCAATCGCCTAATGGAAGGTATAAGTGGGGCGCTGATGTGCAAACAGAAACACAGAGCCACAGCACAATGGTTAAGGCAGTTACCAATGGTGCAGGGATCAGGGTCCGATCCCCCACAGTGCACAATGTAGACAGCTGCCTGAGGTATGTTTATTATAGGAGGCATAGAAATAATGGACATCATAACGCGGCACGCAGTTGTTTGTGACGCAAGGTAATACTGGCTTGCATAAGCGGCGCATGGATGTTAAATTAGAAGAGCAGAGCCACAGCACAATGGTTATAGCTCCCACCAATGCTGCAGGGATCAGGGGTACAAACCCCACAGTGACTAATGCAGACTGCTGTTTGCTGTGTAATGTTAGGAGGGCTGATATATAATGGGTGGCATAAGGCGGTGGTATGCTGGGCAGAGAGCGTTGCGCTACTGTTTTCTGAGTCATGTCAATACTGAAAGGCATAAGCGACGTGCTGATGTGCAAATCAGAGAGCAAAGCTGCAGCACAATGGTTACCACACCAACCAATGCTGCAGGGATCAGGGGTACGATACCCAACAGTGCAAATGAGATAGCTGGCCTGAGGCAGTAGCTGTTAGGGGTAATATTGTTTTAGGAGTACCTTATTGTATATTTGTAGAAATCATAACTGATAGCAAATACACTCTCAAAGCAGTGTAACAGAACGTCGCCCATAGGTTAATGCAGAGGGCACATGTGAAAATGCAATGTCCGCCATGGCACCCTACAATGTTGGTGAAAGTGTAGCCAAGTGTGCTATATGAGGCAGGGTAAGGTGAGAGCACTGTCCCAGATGGCAGCAGTGTGCATTGTAACGTATGGGAAATGTAAGTCGGTGTGTTGACCAAGGTCTGCCATACCTGATTTGGCAGGGAGGGGCTGCAGACAGGGGCAGGCGACTGATATGAACAGGGGATTAGAGTTGTATCTTATCTTGTAAACTGCCCTATTCCCGTTGGAGTACTACAGCTCCATTAAACTCATGCTCTGGGGAAGAAGCCAATACTCCTCTGTTGTGAATGCTGACAACTTGTGCAGATAGTGAATGATGGAGGGGTGTTCATGGTTTGAATGTTCCAGTGAATAAGGTTGGCAGAGGTATGTCAAACTGTCTGTATGCAACTGTACAGCAATCTGTGATGCTGTCTCAAAAGAACTACCCCCGTGTGCCAGATATTAATGCACCTTTAATGGTGTTTCAGAAGGCACACACGTGTCTAGGAAATGAAAACCTCATTCTCCACAAAGGCCATGTGGAAAGGCTGTCAACTCCCAAGACACTATTGTATGTAACCCATAAGCTGTGTCAATCAAAGGCATGGCAAAAGATGCCCCAAGGATGTAGAGATGAACCCAGAAACGTAACCCACTAGCACTAACATCCCTCAGTTGGAATGGCAAAGGAGGTATGTGGCAAACCCACACGTAACACAAGCACTGCACAGAGCTCAAACCCAAAAACAATACAAAATTAAAAGAGGGATGAAGATAATTTGCTGAACTGCAGAAATCATCCCCATCCCATGTGGCACCCATTAAAATGGACAAACATATTCTGGCTAAGTACAGTCATGCACAGAGTGATGTTAATGTACCGTGCTATAATGACTGTGTGTGAAAGAGGATGGTAAGATGTGGCCAGCAGAGGAGGCTCAAATGGCAGAATAGGTGACATATCAGGATGACTGTGGAGTAAAAGTGCTATGCAGAGCACACACAGGAGAGGCAATCAGGGACAGCTGCAATGCTGGAATGTGTAGGAGGCCAGGATGTGGGTTATCAGCATGCACATCAGGGTAGGATGGCACACAGTTGCCATTACAGAACATTGTATGGAAGGATGGGTAACAACCCAGTTGAGGGTACAATATGCTCACAGCACACATCAGTACATATATGACCCTCAAACAAATGTTAAACACCTTTTATGGAAAAGCATACAAATATAAGACACCACAGAGGAAGCACACTAATGACCACTACCACAAATCACAATGGCTAAACCGGCATGCCACACCAACAATGTGAGCTCCTTAGCAAAGACTGCAGAAAGAAAGAGTGCAGTCCATTAAACAAACCGCCTGCTGACTGTCAGGACAAGCAAACACCAAAAAGTAAGCATGATGAAATGCACATGCAGAGCTGCTAATTACTCATACAATTGCAGTCTGTATTTGTGATGTGGTGCACATGTGCACACACAATGAAATGTTCTGCAGTGGATACAGCATGCAAAAGAGGGGAAAAATATACCACAAGGGCAACAGAGGACGGTATGTGGATCATGTTAATAATTTGGATCAGGACATGAGAAAGTTCCACATGTAATCAGGTGTAACACACAACACCTGAATCACAGAAAACCAAAACCCCCTGCTGTGTTGCCATGTAAACACCCTAAAGTGGGACACCTCTGAAAAAAAAATAATATGTGATGGCTAAGCAGCACACAGGATGCACCTTGACGTACAGTGAGGAGAGAGAAGGGTGTATGTAGAGGTGAGGAACCTGCTGTTACCTCATGGTACAGTCAGCAGATTAGAAAACAAAGGATATAGCACATGTGCTAATCAAAACAAAAAACTACAGAGTATAAACACATGACTGTAGCCACTCCCAGAAACAGTACACTGAGTACACAGTAACACACTGAGCACACTGAGCCAAGCATACTAAGCACACTGTGTGGCAACCGTGAATACCCAGTGAGGTTACATGTGTCTGCCAGATACACAGCTGTCACTGTACAAGGATGCGAGCACAGGTGGCACATGTACATGTGTGGCAAATGGCCCCAGACAAGTGTTAATGTGATCAAAGAGAGAAGGACTAACCTACTGTTAACAAAATGGCCTTGGACCCAAGCAAACACTGATCAATTCCCACTAGCACCCCATGTGGCCTAGGTCAAGTCATGTAACCCCTCATTACCGTGGAACAAAGACCAGTTAATCCTCATCCAATGATATTGACAAAATAAACAATGCAGTCCCTGGGTCACAAAGACGCAGGACTGATAAACAGGCAATGCAATGTGTGCCTTTGTATCACCCTGCTCAATCACCAAAAGAGCCACATGTATGTGGAATAAATATCTTTATTTGGTTTACACATCACAAATAGTGTAGTCAGTGCCATCATAATATGAAGGTGAGTGCATCTCTGATGGAATATTGAAACCCCTCTAATAGGGCATAAATCTAACTCACACAGAAAAGTTAATTCATCCACCACAAATGAAGAGCATGAGATATAATGTGCAGCCACTGCATACAATGCACTGGGCAGCAGACCCCCAGCCCCTACCTGATTCTGCATGCTGCAAAGGTGTAATGCACATATGAGTGCATGTAGAGAGTTGGCGCTGCATATTGAGGACACAACACACATCATGTGTCCCTCAAACCATATCCATCTTGCAACACAGGAGACAACCAAACCAAACAAGCCTATGTTGAGAAAATGTTTTATTGTGAAAATCACGCTGGGAAAGTAATGTGTGAGGTCTCACATAATGTCTGAGCTAGGAATCAAAGCTGCAACAATGTAGACACAAACTCTCCTCAAAATCACAATGAGTATATGCAACAGGTAGGACAGGCACATGAACACAAACAAAATACAAACTCAACTACCTTCCCATACCTATACATATACCACCATGAAGGAGGTGGCCCTGCAACCTTTTCAGAGTAGACAGTGTTTGGCCACATATAACATAATACATGGAATGCACAATTGACGAAGTGCAACGGTGACCCACATTGCCACACTGCAAACATCATGTCGCAATGTGAGTGTCCCTACCACAGGGCATAGCCTGGACTGTGCACATGGGAAATGCAAGGTGTTGACATACATGCAGACTGTCACGTCTGCACATCCAACAAACACAATAAGCAGCATCTGAACAAGGAAATGAGGGCCAAACATCCTATACGGAGCCACAAAGAAGTCTGAGGTCCACATGTTTTGTCTCACAAACATAGTCCGTCATATGCAAAAGCACCATCCACAGTGCAACATGAGACAGTGATGCCACACATGCACGTAAACACCCTTGTCACATTGACCACATTAATTAAAGATGGTCGTGTGTCCAAAATCATTGTTGAGGTAACACTTGTAGCATGTGCATGTGGAAAGCAGGTGGACATACACAATAGGAGTGCTCCATCGTTGGCTGTATGGCGCAAACATGGGTGTATGCTTGATTAGGAAGAAAAAGATGAGGGTATCCTGGGTGGCATGTCACACCCAGGGCCAAAACTTAACAATACTAAAACTGTGTTCGAATGGATCAGCTGCACTATCCATGTCATTTGCTGCTGCACACGGGGGGAACACTGCCAAAAGTAACAATACTATGTGCAATCCAACAGGTGAGGTTAATAGTGTTCCACCAAATATGGCTAGGAATAGTCAAGCGTGACATGTCAACATTCCACTGTCTTTGAAAGTTCATGTGTGTTCTCAACAATGAGCAGGACTCCCTGCAGAAACATCACACAAACAGTGCAGAGAACACCTCTGTAATGGAGAATTAAGTAGCTTAATAGTAATACTGTCCATCGCAGTCATATGTCTCACTCGCAGAGGTAAAACATCCAATGGGCCACTTTCTGGTGTAAAATGTCTATGGTGTTGTTTCTTCAAAAGGTGGGTGATGGTGACACCAGATGCACTGTAATAGATGTGTCCGGTATGTACTCAGCCCTGTGTCATGAGAGGATACGTATGTTCTTGTTAGCCACCTATGAAAAACACCACACAATGCACACCGTTACACCTTTGCAAATGCACAAGAAAGGTATGTGAAACCACACAGTACATTACTCAACAAAACATTGGTGATGACATCATTAATCCTAAACACACACATGGGTAAAACATGGGTATGGTCATGTCCATGCTCGTGTCACACAGGTGTGTCACAGCTACACACGACATGCATCTGTTTATGTGCACATAGAGGAAACATTATATGCATATAAGACAATTATGAATCATCAACAGGTAAACATAGATACAAATCTGCAATTAACAAATGTGCAACTTACCTTGTGTGTGCATCAGGTGTATGTCAGCAATCCCATGAACCACTACACAGCAATAAGAGGTGACAGTGAAGGCAGAGAATCTCAGCAGTCCGTGTACAAACAAAAGGTCAAGCCGCTGCTGATGCATGTCCACATTATGGTCATATCTGAAAATAAATAAAGGTGAACATCAGTGGTGACTCAGAACACAAGACACATTTTGTCGCACACCACACAACACATGTTGATAATACGCATAAGGTAAACAGCACTACGGAACACATACCACAGTCACAACTGCCCCCCAGGTGCACAGTCCCCTCACAGTACATGATAATGTACTATGCCTGAAGAGTGTCTCATCACACAGGCAACCTGTAATCACCCACACACAAAGTATGCATATTTCTGCATTCCAGCTGCAACACATGGCCTGTATGTGTCCAAATGGACCTTTAGACATATAAAGGCCCCGTGAACCGGCAATAATACCCTGTTGTTGGCTTATGGTACAATGTTGGGGTAGGGAGCAAGTGCAGGCAAACCAAATACAAACCTTAAATACACACACATGCAGATATGCTGTAACTGTCACATATACAGTGTGGCACAGGACATGCTGAACACAAACACATGGGGATATGTGTGACAACAGCAAGGGATGGGTGATGGAGCCTGAAGTGAAACACAAAACAACACACCATCTGCCCAATATGATGGAGCAATGAAGATATGTTTTCCACATGACCCCAGGCACACACAATCTCCCTGTACATCCACCTACCCCAACGCAAAGCATATTGGGTGATGTTCAGTCACATGCCAATCCAACACATCAACAGCATCTGAATAAACTATGTCCTGTGCATTGGGAAACACAACAGTAACAAACATATGTCATGTTCTACAAGAGTATCACACACTGCACCTTCCTGTCCACAACTCTCATACCCCACACCATCACCTAATGTCTGACTGCTCCCTATCACAATGTATAGATCACTCACATGTGAGAGGCAGCACAGAGTTGTAGGAGGCTATCCTCAGGTGTCCATAATCAATCCTGTCCCCATCGTACCTCTGTGTTGTTGTACAGAAAGATCAACAGACATGTCAGAAACCACCATGTTTGCACCTCATCACAAAGTACAGACGAGTCACACAGATCCACTATATTGGCAACAATGCCCCCTATCTTTGTGTAGGGGTGTGTCAATGTTGAATGCTAAGTCGCTTACAATTCTGGAAACACATATGGAATATGCACGAGTGTCTCATGTATGCAGGGACCAAATACATATCCTGGTGTGTAGATGTCATACCTTGAATCATAGTGACAGCTATTTGCTGATGATCTCCACAGATAGCTGTCAATGTGTGCGTCATGTCATTAAAACACCAATGGCATGTATATTTTTTACGCAAACCATGATGGCTGCATGCCATCACACTGTGTGTCATTGAGAATGTCAACGCATGGATAGCCAATATGTGTACCTCAGAGAAACAACTCTCACATATGTCTGGTTTTCCTTGCCAACATAATCCTCCCCTTCCCTGTCCGACTATCTATGCAATCTATGTAATGTGGACTGTACTATCCTACACTACTCACATACCCAGCCTGTAGCTGAGGCATGATGGCATATGTTGAGAATTTATCAGCAAGATATGCCATGTACTCCCTGAGAATCCTGCACAACCATAAGCCACCAACACATTCTGTGCTCATCCTGCCCACTGTAACGCACCCCTTGCTGATATGGGGTAGGTTATCCTCTGTATCTGTGTACATATGTAGCACTGTACTTAAGGTCAATTCGCCTACATGTAAATGTGGCAATACTACCTCTCTGGCTGGACAATGCTCAGATCCCCATCCTATAACATGTCCATGTCATGGCTTTCTGGTGCAGTATACATTCCGACACACTGTAGGGTGACATTAACACCCTACACATAGATACCCTAATATCCGCAGAAACTACTACTAAGCATCTGTCCTGTGATATGTATGTCCTGATACGGCCATAATAACAAAGCAACACATAGCCAGCTGACAGGAGTGTAAGAACCAAATGTACACCCCAAAGGTGAAACATATAAATTCAACCCACTGGACTAATGTCCCCAAACGTGGACTGGTCTCACACTGTGAACATCTCACCATATGGCTAACACTGTTCTCCACCCATATCATCACAAAACATCATTTGTGCTCAACAACAACAGGTGCTAACACAGGCAGCCACTAACTGTAAATTTAACCTTAAAAATCACACACAGCCGTATGAGCAACCACCCACATCATCTGGCACCAAATGCTGTTGTGTACTGGCCACATTGTTTGTGCCTCACACATGCCTATATGTGAGTTGTGAATTAGCACTAAAATACTAATGTGTTGTTGCATACAAATCATATCCTGACATAAACTGTAACTGCTGTAAGCATAACACACATAGGATTAAAAAGCTGTGTGGGTAGGTAATACGCACATGAGAAGATCTCTCCAATCAACCTCCGTCTGACTGCTGTGCCATCCTGTGTGTCACCACTGGCACGTACAGGGGGGCACATTGGATCTTGCTCCGGATCCTCATTAATCTCTGCAGGGATATTGTGCCTGAGAGCAATGTTGTGCAGGATGCAACAGGCTATGATTATCTCTGCAACAGTCCTTGGCTTATATTGTAAGGCCCCGCCTGACCTATCCAGACACCTGAAGCGACTTTTCAACACGCCAAAGGTACGCTCGATGACTGAGCGGCTGGAGGCATGGGCCTCATTGTACCTCCGCTCTGCACGTGTCCGTGGCTGACGTACAGGGGTCAGCAGCCAGGGGCGACACCCATATCCTGCATCACCTTGGAAATAAAAAGAAATGTGCGTGTCAATATTCAACATAACTGACATATGTTAAGATGTAGTAACCCTACACAAAACAAATCCTGACATCAACATATAACTGAACAATTAATGAGCTTTAAAAACACATATGCTGTTAGAAAAGGAACACATAGCCTAGAAAGTAAGTACACTCATGGGAAATACCCCAACAGTTCCATCTATACTGTAACATATTGTGTGTGTATGTGCGCGACATGGGTATTGTAATGCATTTACTGTCCACATTGGCACCCCTGCCAATGAGAGACGATAGTAACGATTCACGTGTCACATGTTCATATTGTATGTCTGAACAGTAACCTAGGTAAAATATGCTGCCATGAGAGGGTGGGAAAAAAACAGAACATGTATGCCATGGAGGCTGGTGATAATGTGAACCATATCACCTAGATGCATCCTGTCCTGTACGGGCAACATATCTAGATCTCATACTCTGTGTCCTTATGCTGTATATTGCTAAACAGAAATTGTTTAAATACCAATCCTGTGCACTGTGTCTATCCTGGGAACATCCCACTGAAGGTGGGGTCTGCAAACCTGCACACTGTACTACTCATGTCTTAACCTCATAGAGACACACATCGGTACATTACCGTCATGTGTAGCTGAAAACAATACAACTCTGTATGCACACACATAGCCCACAGCTTTAGGCATCCCCTTTCCAATATGTTAAACTACATGAGGATCACTGGCCAATATGTGGCTAAATCATGATCATCTACAGTAGGCCAAGGTACTAGCACCAAATATACTTCGTTACACCCCTGCTGTGACATAGGCCAAATGCGTGACCATACATATCCACACGAGTGCTGCTAGCTGGAAAGGGCAAAAGCATACATCAGATATTCCCAAACACCCCCTCATATTATATACTGGCTCCTGGGTAGCAACAACAGTCCAGAGTGAGTGTGTGAACCCAACACACATGAGAAGGGTTACCTGTATGGATGAGCAATTATCACAAGGTTAAATGACATACAAGCATTATTTGGCAATGACCCATCATGATACGTGCATATGAGGGCCAAACCCCCCCCCTCAGAATGTGTGCAGTTGATATTACCACACACTATGAGGGATTGTGCAACAGCCTAGCCACATGCACAGGGGTGTTGTCACCTGCACACCCTGTGAATGTCAGGATCATATAATGCTAGGAGTCTGATGGTCTATGTTTGTTTGTAGCTGCTGTATGTGTACGTCTATACCCCTGTAATAATCTAAACATACAACAGTCCCCAAACAAACATTGCTCATATGTTGATCTAAGTTTATGGTTTTAAACGAGTTTGCTAGCTATGTGAGTAGACATAAAGAAAGTTACAAACACATACATACATTACGACACATGACATACTCACCCAGCAAAATACAGTCCCCATAACGTCCGCCCTCAAATTGTGTGAAGATTGCCGAGTGATGCAGGATATAGGAGTCATGGGTGGACCCTGGAAACCTAGGGACCACATTCAGAATATGCAGATTAGCATCACATACAACCTGAACATTCAGGGAATGGTAGTGTTTGCGGTTGCGAAACGCCACCTCCCTGTCTCTAGGCGGGACCAGGGCAACATGTGTGCAATCAATAGCTCCCATCACGTGTGGTATCCCTGCTAATGTCTCAAAGGCCTGGTTCAGGGTCCCCCATTGTTGCCTAGTGTGGGGAATGGCTATGTAATTCCCCACCCGGCTGACCATGGCACGCAGTACTTGGTGGAGACATCGTGAGAAGGATGGGCGGCTCATGCCACCCACTGCAGCCACAGATGACTGGAAACAGCCAGAGGCAAAAAAATGTAAAGCAGCAAGGAGCTTGACTAAACCTGGTATTGCATGGGACCGATCAGTCAGGGGCTCGAGGTCAGGTCTTAAATCCTCATAAAGCTCCCTAATAGCCCTTGTGCTCAGTCGGTACAGGGAGATGACCTGGTCCTCACGCATGCCCTGGAGCTGTGCCCTGGGCCTGTAGAGGCGTGGCTGCCGAGCCTGCACCTCGGCACGCCTTCTGTGCCGTGAACGCACAGCACATGGCTGGACCACCTCCACAGCTGCAGGTCTGAGTTGCTGCGGGACTACACCCATGCCCTGTGCTGCAGCCCCGTGGACACCATCTCCCCTGTCCGGCAACCGCAGCATCTGCCCACCACTCAGGACACATGCATAAGCATATATTGCTGCCATAAACTCCTCCCGTCCCACTACCGAAACACACTCTAACAACCACACAAACTCTAACAAACACACAAAACACACTATACAGTATCCAAAAGTAAAAACAACAACTGACAATACACACACAACACAATATAATAAGCAATACAAACACCAATACAATCCGCTAGTACAACTGCTTAGACTTTCGTTCTTCTCCACACCAACCACACTCCTCCTGCTCTTCCTCTACAACCCTCAACGTGGGTAATGTTGTGATGGTAATATATGTTATTATGGGGTGTGTGGTTTGCGCACACTGCGCATGCGCAGTTGATCGCATGCGATGCCCGTTGGTGGCACGCGTGCGCCACTCTACGCATGGGCGTCGGTCAGTGCGTGCCCACACGTATGTGCGCCGGCGTGAACATGCGCACAAAACACAGACACCCATGCGGTAGTCGTTGTAGTGCACATGCGTACTGCGACACATGCGCAGTACAGTGTCTCAGGGCGCATGTGCGTTTGTCCGCGTACGGCCACCCATGCGTTGGCGAGCACGCGCCCAACGCACGAGCGTCACGCCCGCCCAATTGCGCATGTGCAATGGAAGACACATGGCAATACATTATAAATAGGCCTGCACACGTGCATCACGTTGAGGGTTGATAAAGGAGTCACAGTTAGAGAGAGAGGGTGTCATAGATAAAGTCTGAAACAGAGACAGTGGTGGGACTACTGCACAGGAAAGAAGCACAGTGAGGGATAACAAAATCTATAGGTAGAGAGGCTGTGGTGGGAGTAGTCCAGAGGAAGGAGGGAGAGAGTCAGTCCAGGGAGTACAGCAGCGGAGAGAGGCAGAGAAAGATAGTCAGGAGCAGAGTAGATTCCTCACCTTGTGCTAAGATAATATTTCTGTTCCCTTTGTTATTGTGTCCTTTACTGTGTCCTGTACTGTAACATTTTGTAAGTCTGTATTGCATGCTGTGTATTGTTCTGTTTTGTTTAAGTGAGTGCTGTTCTGTTGAAAGGAGCATTTAAAACATACAGAGATGGAGAGAGAGAGGGAGAGAGACGGTGAGGGTGAGGGTGAGGGTGTGGAGGATGTGTCCCAACCTGTGGTGGGTGATACACCGACGCTACAGACTGCACATCCTAGGGAGGGACATGCAGGACCATCTTTTGGGCCACAGCCTGCACAATATGTCCAAACTGGGAAGAGAAAAAGGGTACCTGTGCCTGGTCCACAGCGAAAAAGAGCTCTACGCTTCAGTGATAGAGAGAACTATATCCTACTCTCGCATGTAATTGAAAACTATGACCTCTTATTTGGCAGGCTCAGCAGTCGCACAACAGTGGCCACCCGAATGGCAGTATGGGAGGAGGTGCGTGCTGCAATGTCAGAGGCAGGGGGCCCCACAAGGGATGTTGAAAGCCTCAAAAAGAGGTACTCGGATATAAAAAGAGGGGTGCGCCAGCACATGGTGGCTGAAAGACAACATGCGCATGGCACAGGTGGTGGGGGCCCTTTTATCCCATCACTCACACCATTGGAACAAGAGCTGGCAACACGTTTGGGCCACATCTATCTCCGTGGACTGCCGGAGGCCCTTGACACGGCACATCCTGACGCAGGTATGTATAGTAATTGCCAGGTTCACAATGTCCCTTCAGTACACATCATTCAGCTGCACAGACACTCCCATACCTGTGACCCAATCCACACCATGTTTAAAAAGTGGTGTCACATGTGTGTGTTATGGCCATGCACAAACTGTGTTGTTGCCATGCCCTGTCACAATATTACATATGTGTCCCTCGAAAACAGCAACCTCCCCATCTGTTTCCAAAACTACACACAACAATTCCTATCCAACCTGCACATCTGTGATTGCAAAGCACCATATGATTTTGTGGCACACTAATCAGGTAACGTGTGTGTGACATACTATTTGCACAGTGCTACATGTGCTTCTCAGTGGGCCACAGGTGCTGGCTACATGGGATCCACGGCACAATGGGTCACAGCCAAACATATCCAACAATGAGCATATAGTATGTCTAGAGACAATATTTCAAATGCATAATTAAACATAAACAGGCAATGTATGGTCAAAACAAGTGTAAGGGTGATGTATTCTCACACATGTGTGGACATATGTTGTACAGATAGGGGAAGGGATGTGATGGGGGACACATGTGGCATGGCACTCCAAATATACACATGGAAAATATGCAACATGTGCATGGCCACACGACACACATGTGCCCCAGAAACAGCTGAATGACGTCGACAAACATGTATGGGAGGGTGTCATGGGTCGGGTATGCAGCACACACGCACATACCCACACCATCATCTCTGTGGTGTCTGTGCCACACATATATAGATATGATTATGTTGAAACATATGTGTTTTCTTTGTTATTGTTCAATATGCAGGTGACTACAGTAAAATGGGAGAGGAAGAGGAGGAGGAGGAGGAGGAGGAGGAGGAGGAGGAGGAGGAGGAGGAGGTGGAGGAAGAGGGTGACTTTGACATCACAGTGCCAATGAGTGTGTTGGAGGATGAACCTGCTGTCTCAGGGGGCAGCACAAGTGCTGTTGATGAGCCCATAGAGCCACCTGTACCCAGTATATCACCACTAGGGGCAGCATCAAGGGAGAACATCCAAGGACCCAGGCCGCAAGTATACACCGAGAGCCCTGACCCTCAGGTGATGATGGCGGAGTTAAGGTCCCATGGCGTATCTGCACGTCGCGATGCTGAAGGTGGGTGACATACGACAGTCATAATTCCAAAATAAACACCAATAGTCACTAGTTGGTGTTTGTGTGGTGAATGTTGCAACATAACCACCACATATCCCATGTATGGCTCATGTTGTTGGGATATTGTTTCGTGAAAGAATGGTGTGGGGTATAATATATGGTGTTACTATGACGCAAAACAGAATCACCGAAGGTCAGTTGACACCCACAGATGCAGGCCTAAAAGGAATGTTGTATAAGGGCCACCATGTTGTTGTCATGAGAAAGATCAACACTTGCCCTTGCAACAGTCTACCTCATTGCAGACACCCAGATGTCTGGTAAACCACAGCATGACATCTAAATGATAGTTAAAGAAACAAACATACCATATATATAGCAATGCAACCCTCCTCTGTGATGTAACAGCACAAAGACCGCATTCCCCACAGTCTGCATCTGCAGGTGTCAAATTACATAGCATATGGAGAGAGGTGCGAAAATATGTCAGGTCAACCATAGATACGGATCTACAGAGGGGTCTCAAACGTACAGTATGAACCTGATGGCTTGTTTGGAGAGAACATTCCTCAATTTCCTCTGTACATAAAGACATAACATAGACTGTAATCCAGACAGAAAAGGAAAACACCATGTCCCCTTACTGTAAGGCCAACAATCCCTCAACAGATTGCATAGGCTGTGAGCATGTGTGTCCCAGTTAAATTGTGGGCCTATGTCCCCATACCGTGTGATGGTCCCCAGTATCATACGTGTCATACCTGCAATATGTGTTGTATGCAACCATACAGTAATGAGTATGACGCATGTCTATTTCTCAACAAATGGTTAAACAAGGACCAAAACCGTGAACAATTACTGTGCTGGAAAAAAACCCTAAACACATATGACTAACTACAACAAAAGCTTGCCATGTTGAGACCATATCATACACCACGTATCCACACAACATTACCAGAATTGGCACATCACCCTACCCCTCCTTTCCGAATGCAAACATTAGAGCATTACACAAAGACCTCACATAACATACTGGTGGATGATAGCAATTGTCAAGCCCAATGAGAAATAACATAAACTGAAGACCTCATCTCCTTTACAAAATAACCAGATACATCATCATAGAGCAAGCAACCAAAGAAAAACATTACCTAGTCGAAAAGTGTTATTGGAGCCACAAAAGGCAACTAGGGAATTTGACACAACACTGTATAGGTACTGGCCAGTGGGTAGATAGAGATATCTGACCAATCTGTACTGTCATACATACATTATCCCTTACAGCAAGGTAAAAAATAAACATACTGAAGCTCAGCCTGTAAGGATCCATATGCTATGTCAAATGAGAAAGCGGAAAACATATGTTGTCTAGTTGTTATGACTGTTTTCCATGTCCTAATTGCTGCATCCACGTTCACAATGCCTGTGCAAGAGTTCTGCTCACTCACCATAGTCTGATGTTTATGTGTCCAGACAGCTCTATTGTACTGTTTTATCCACTCTACATTTTCACATTGCTTTAACATAACCATTTTTTCCGTGTAGTAGGTCTCTGACATCCCACACTATCAATGACGTATTCAGCATGCCAATGTCTATCCTCAACTACACTCACATAAGCAGCTATGTTCATAAGGTATCACCCACTCCCACAAAACACGTAAATGCTTCACGGGATTAACGTCTGTCAGCACCATCACATTCTAGTCATTCCCCAACATCAGCTCACGTACATTTTGTACACCACCAAGCATACATATCAGTGTAGTCCTTGCACCAGGCAATTCCAAGGACCAGCACATACGGATAATGTGTACATCCCCACATCCAGCCCTTATACTGACAATGTAACCCATCAGACCATACATTGTCATGTCATAAAACAATCATTAGGGCAGGCCAAACCTGATTTGCCGTCACACAGTCTGACACAAATATATGGCATCCCATGAGGCTACATCCAGTACAAACATCTCATGGAGAATAGCAAATTCCATAAACACATAACACACAGTTCCTGTCATAACATGCCCCAACAGCTCATGTGCATCTCTATGCCACATATAGCAAAACCCTGGACCCATACATGACCTGTGCAGACATTCCCAAACACACCTCGGTACAACAATGCTTCTGGCCATCTGAGGTGTTTATGGCTGCTGCATGCTGCACCTGACCTAAATAATGGATATGAGATGACTGTCCTTGCCCAATTCTGTTGCCACGTCAGTAGTATGTGGGTGTGTATGCAGAAGCTATTGTATGACTGTTGTGTTGTCCTCCCACATCTTCTTCCTGTATAGTGTTCTCTGTGTTTCTATTAGTTGTAGTACACTGCGATATATGTGTTATACCCCTAACCATGTTCCCATATGACTCAGCACTATCACATTAGCATTAGTGTGGTATGTGTATGACATGTTGCTTTATGAAGGTGTTTTCATGGAGAGGTAGTTCATTGACCACCCTGTGTCCCATTCACAGCCAATCGACGTGTTCTGGAGCGGATTCGCTGTGCTGTGGAGCGGAACACCAGGGATGTTTGTGCTGAGCTCCGGACATTACATGAGGGGGTCGTAGCCATGCCACTAACTCGCATGTGTGAGGCCCTTGAGGGCATACGTGATGTTCTGATCCGAGCTGCACCTGCACCACCAATGTATCCGGAGGAGGATATAGCCTTGCCAGGGAGAGGGACCCGACGTGGCAGGCGTGGCCGACCACGCCGTCAGTAACCTATGATAATATAGAAATGTACAGCACGAAACCAAAGGTTTCTCTTTGTTGCACTGTTCATTTCTAGCAACTATGTACATAGTATTTTCTGTTATTGCGGCTTGGTTTGGGTTATATGTGAAAGTAGACATATGTGATTAGTATGTTGTGTTTGTGTTATGTAATTGGCTTGGGGGGATCTTTGATATGTCTTACACACATGTTTGTAACAATAGTTTTATATGAGAGAATTGCTGTGATAATAAACAGCTGTCCAAAAATAGATACATTGTCTCTTTCCAAAGAGTGTCCATTTGGTCCCATGTGTATCTCTGAGAGGGGGGTGGGAGGACCATAGGATCTGCAACCATGTCCACTGCATAAGCTACTTTGCCACACACATATACTATTTCCATGATCCACACATATGTAATGTTTCACTAGCACAATGTGTCACCACAGCCTCTGAGCTGCAGCGGCACAGTGTGCACAGACATCCATGTACGACATGGGTGTGGAACCGTGATACTGTGGAGCCGCAGACCAGTCAGGTTCTGAGCATATCCCTAATGTATATGCTGGCGATATATATCTCACCATTACAATTATCATGACCACCTTACTGGTTTGTGTCCCTCCAAGACTGGATTTTGAGAGCGCTGCCTTACACCTCTGTCATGTACGATTTATTTTGGGCTGGGTGCAGATGTCACAGACATCGGATGGTTATTTGGAATGCGTAACATTGCTCCCTGTTTCTCACCAGCAGTAACGGGTGGTGGCAATGGCAATATGTTGGTGGTGGGGAGAGGTGAGGAGGAATATGACACACTCTAGGTAACATGTTTGATGTCGGGGACATCTGCGCCTTGCCCACTCACATTCCAAAATGGCAGAGGTGTAATCCAGGTCTCTCAAAAGCGAGCCCTGGAGGGCCGAAAAATCAGTCACGCTGACAGGATATCTCCAATTCATATATATCTCTGCCACACTCATTAGGAATATTTCCAACACCTGACTGCCCTGCGGCTCTACAGAACCACGGTTCACCACCCTTGATGTGGACACAGGGGTACTGTGTAATAAATGGCCTGTTTATGTTCCATACACATCACCATCTGCAACCCGTCATACACGACACATTGGTGCCATATGTGTGACCTGTGCCCTCACCTATATTAGTGGTCACATGCACCCCAACCCACCATAGGGATGCATGTTACAGAGGCAGACATTTGTGTGCCGCATATTTTGCCGGCTCATATATGTGAGAACATGTGGGTCATGTATATACATCCCTGTGGCAAGTACGTCTGTGGGGCAGCCACTACATGGTAACATGTAATGCAGCACCCTGCTATCACACACCTACACACATGAGTTTCCCGACACACTGCATGTGGTGCCAATTGAGGTATCACACGCATGTTTACCCGTCAGGAATGTATGTGGCTGCACACATATGACATGCTGGCATCTATAGTCATATGCTACGTGAGACACGTGACCATTACAGGGTTCAGAAAAAATACTTTAATATGTACAAACAAAAATAAAACTATATACATATCTAGGGTAGGGGGAAAATGCCATCACCCACCCACCAAAAACAAACCCTCCCCACCCCCGCGCACACACACCCGCAATAAACACACTCCCACACACTAACCCCGAACCCCCACATGACCCCACCCTCCCTCAGCCTGCCCCGTGATGGCGGACAGGGCAGCACAGGGCACATGTGTGGACGTCACAGGCACCATCAATGATGCCTGTGACGCCCTTCAGGGGGTGGCTGCCGACATGGCAGATGCTCAATGTCAGCAACCACCCTCTCCATGGCTCCCGCCATCCATTCCTGCAGGTGCACCAACCGGTGCACCCGCTGCTCCAGTGCATCCAGAGCCTCACACAGATGTACAACACATCTGCCACCACACACACACATTGTTCCTGGTGTTTGTGTGGTGGCATCTGCATGCACTGTGTGTGGGGCCCTGGATGTTGGAGCCACCTGCCCTTGATGGCGGGAGCCAACAGTGCCCTGTGCTGCACTGTCCTCTATGTCACTCTCCCAGACACCCTGTGGCCACTCTTCCCCCCCTGACTCCTCCCCAACACCCCCCACCACCTCCCCCCCACCCACATCACCTGCGCCCTCACCCCCCCTTGTGACCCTGGCACCCACACCTTCCGTCCCAGCATCCCCCATGACCCCCTCCGCTGTGTCTTCCGCAGGACCCTCTGCCTCCTCCCCACTGGTGTCCAGGACTACCACCTCCACGGCAGCGCGGGAGGTGGGCCTTCGGAGGGCATAGGCAGAGGTACGGGGGTCTTCGTCACTGTCATCATGATCTGTGGAAGATGACAGTCATCAGCACACGTAGATGTGTGTGACACATCACATGTACCCATGCAGGTACCATGCACACTGATGGGCCACTGTGACCTCTGATGGTGGGCAGCCATGTCATCAATACGCACCATCACCATGTGATGATTCAGCATTCCTCACGCGCTCAAGGTATGCGCCATGGTGCAGGCGCAGCTCCCTCCCTTTCTTTCTCAGATCCTCGACCTGTGTGTGTGAGAAAATATGGGTGGGAGCATGAGTGAGCACTTACGTCTGGTGGGTGGGCAACAGAAACATAGAACAGTGTGTCCTGGGTCTGGACACTTCAGCTACACTGATGTGTGTTTCATGTATAGCATAGTTCAACACCTGTCACAGGGGATCATCATGGGCACATGGAATGTGTTATCACATGTGGACAACACCATTACCAACTGAGCCTATTCACCAATGTTGGTCATCGTCACATATGTCAGTCTCTGGAGCCATGCCATGGTGCTTGCGTGATGCTACTAGCTGTCCAATATTTGAATCTCTTGTTGTGTATGTTTTGCACACCAGGAGCGGGTGAAGGGATACATTGGAGCAGTTGTTGAATGCGACAGAACCCAAGGGGGACAGGGATGTTTGTTAATTTGTGCATCCTGCTGTGTCTGGCGACCACCTGTTACAGGCAATGAACTATGCTATCAGCAGCTAACAACATGGCTAAGTCACACATGTGGGAAACAGTGGGATGAGGAGGGCAGGAAAGGGTTACAAAACTGATCATGTGCTGTGGAGGGTCGGTACCTCCACCCATGTTGGCTGGCCATCCTGTGTGAGAGTCAGGTTGGGGTGTAGTATGTATGGGGTATGTTTGGTAGAGCAGCCTAAACAAACATTCAACAACTGCAGGTGCCCTTATCTGAGCTTACCGTGCCCATGTAGGCTGGTGTAGGTAGCTGCGTCCACAAATGTAGTGTGACACAGCAGATCTGTCCTATGCTATAGAAGTGCAGAATTCTGAGAGAAACAGGTCAGATTCTGTCAGGCAGTCTAATCAGAAGCTTCCCTGTTGCCCTGAGCAACCTAGGCAAACACGACGTTTGCAGCCTTGCCTCCCTGACAAGCAATTCTCACAGAGAAAAGAGAATGATTTGCACGTGAGGGAAGCCACGCCTTCAAGGCACTATAATACCTGCTCAGGCAGAGGAGCAGAGGGGTGGAGTTGCAGTTGCAGTTCAAGCTTGGGTGCTTGTTCTTGTGGTGATTCAGGTTATGATTCCAGTCCCAGACTAGGCTCAGGCTGGGACTCAGAAGAATTCAATTTCAACTTACCTTGCAGAAGGAAAGCAGGTTTTACTTCACGTCAGAATCCAGGCTGGTTTCCAAAGCCTAAGGCAGCTTACAGAGGTAATCGCCAAGGGGGTTGGAGAGGAAGCTGCCCTGAGTGTGACCCAGGAAGCTCTAGAGAGAGTTGGAGGAGGGGTTACACTAGACATGCTGGCAGAGACAGAAGCCAGAGTGAGAGAGAGCTGATTGATTCCGACGGCACTGAATTTGCAGGCACACGCTGTGAACCGCTGAGGATTCCCCCAGGAGAAGCTCACAGTAACCCCAGGAGTGGAGTGAGGAAAGCTGCAAAACCAGAGGTCAGTAAGAAGTTAACCAAACCTCTGACGCAGGGAGAATTTCCCCAGCTCTTTGAGAGTGTGGAACGTGACATAAGCAGGAAGTCTTATGTAAATGAGAAACAAGGTGTTAAGACACAGTTGCCTTACTTTGAAAGAAATCCTATTGTGGAAGATGTGTGTATGAGGGATATAGAGGATTGTATGCATGAAAAGTCCAGACACCGATTAACTAAAGGGAAGTCTGTTTGCCATGAAAACCAGCAGTTTGAGCTAGCAGCCATTAAGGGAAACAGAGGGTTTAAAGATAGCCCGAGAACAAAGCATACTAGGAAGCCTGTCTTTCTACCCTCCTGTTATAACGTTGATGATAATTTCTGGCCATGCTCTTATGAAGAGGGCTTAATAAACTCTGGAGAAGAAACAGGGTTGAGAAGCATACAATCGGGCTGTGCAAAAGACAATGACATAGAACCCATGTGCACAGAGGATAATACTTTGTCTCCACAGTATGAACAGATGGATTGTTCTCTAATGTTGGAAGAAGAGCCAATCTCTTTATTATAAAGTTCTGAGCAATTGATTTCATAACACTGTTTAAAGCTAAGAGGAAGCGATTAGCTGCAGTGAAAAGTGAAGGTGTTTGGAAGCAAGTTGCTATACTTTACTTTGTCAGTTTGTATCCTGAGTTTTCTTTGAGTTGCTGTACTATTTGAAAATCCTAAAAACCCCGGGAGGGGAAATAAAACCCTTATTTGAACTTTAACCACTTTGGACTCACAACTACAATTATTCCTTAGTGAAAGATTCATGCACCCCTATTAACCTAGCCTACTGCCTACGCCTCGGCTTCGCTGGGATATAGGGGGTGACAGTAGTCTATATGTCAGGTGTGTACTTGACACCATGACTCTGCCATGACTCTCATATTGTGTGTCTCTACATGGGCTAACAGTGAATGCTGCTATCTACGTTACATAACAGGTTGAACCACTCAGTGCTCCAGTGGTTGCGAGATGGGGCAATAATGAACCCACATGCAAACATTTTAAAGATCTGAATAGTTGTTGAGGCAGTGGCCTTTGTTGCGCACTCTGCAGATGTTAAGTCACATCTCCTGCACAGTCACGGGTATGATGTGTCCTGTGTGCATTTGCAGCATGCGACTGTTGACAGACTACAGGTACCGACATTTCCTGTGTTCACTGAGAGAGTGAGTCTACCTTATGCCAAATGTGTGGCTGTGACCGTAGCATGACATGCTCATGAGTAAATATTGTGTGGGGTGCATAAGGCAATGTATACATGTCTCCACCACTGTGACTCGATGATGTGATTGCAGGATGTTATTTCACAAACACAGTCATACACCCTATGGATGTCGTCTAAACGGCCACCAAGTGCGTCAGCATCCGCTGGCCAGGCAGCAGATGGGGTCACATGTCTCTGGAGGTGTTTTAAGTCTAGGTCTTGCAGGTTGCAGGCCTCTCATTAATATTTGATTCTACAGGATGGGATGACATTGGTTGGGCAGTGAGGGGTTATGATGGAGCAGCAATGCAGCTTTAGTGGACCAGGACTCACTCTGTTTGGAAAACAATGTTTTATATGTAATGGGGTACGTCACAAACATCTTTCCATATGCATGAGAGAAGGGGTTCCAGGCCTGTTGAGTGGCCCACATAAGCTATCACAGCCACCCCATGGCACATGAGGGCCCTATGGAAGGCTGACAGAACACACAACCCACAACAACTACGCTTTCACCCCAGCGGGAGGGGCAAAGCATCTACACCCATCGGTGGA
Organism: Ichthyophis bannanicus; assembly: GCA_033557465.1. Classification (NCBI taxonomy): domain Eukaryota; kingdom Metazoa; phylum Chordata; class Amphibia; order Gymnophiona; family Ichthyophiidae; genus Ichthyophis; species Ichthyophis bannanicus. The sequence continues at coordinate 994,846,915 of CM066031.1, read as the reverse complement.
CAGTGTCTGTGGTGTTGTGACGGTGGATCATTCTGCCATACATTTCCTTCCTCCCCCAACAATACATCTGAAGCTAACCACACATACAGTGGATACACCTGGGTCATATGTGTTAACAGAGTGTATCACAAACGTTAGTGCATGTGTAGGTTTTTAATGATCATGTGGCCTCTCGCACTCAGGGGTTGCAATGGGGTCTATGCAGAAAACGCAGTGCCATGTAAGCAGTATAGGGATTAATGTTCCCAGTTGAGGGGGGCCTCATCCAGTGCTTCTTAGTTCTGGGCTGGGAGGGCTGCCTTGTAACATTACGTATTTGCATATTCGGGACGTACAAAGATGTATGACTCCTGAGTTGGCCAGAGTTCAACTCCTCACCAAGGTGGGTAGATATTTGCAAAAGATGTGTGGAACAGCACAACACCAAAACGTTTGTATGGCTAGGAATAGTGCTTTGCAGGGGACTTGACAGACACCAACTGGATCTGCTGCTGTTTTGAGGACACACACAGTTATGGTGCATCTTCACAAGGTGACAGAGAGCTCTGTCCTCTTTGTTATGTTACCTATACCATAGCTACATCACTGTTGTTGCAAAGTCAAATTCCAGTGACTTGTAGACGTGAATGTCACACATTACTATCAAGGATCATATCTATGGGGTCAGAGGGCTTATTTTGGAGCTGCCTCTACTGACATATGCTCGTGCCTTGGTTGGAGGTGTAGAGATCATGTGCGGCACAGGCCACTTTGCCCACACCAGTTTAACATGCTATCTGAGGTGTGAGTATTTATGGGAAGCTGTGCCCTTCATCAGTGTCACTGATCTCAACCATCAGTCCAGGCACATGGTGTGGGGTTTCCATTGTCTGTGACATCTGGGATACAGTCAGATGTTTCCACTCACTAGGTAAATCATGTAACCACTGCGCAGGTCTCATATGGAGACATGCGTATAGAAGCACATGCACCGTTGATGCCATGTGACGTAGCAACTCATGCATCTCATGAGGTGCGAGATGCGTCTGTTGTATGTTTGTCCAAACACGTTGCACAATGCCATGACAGTGACGCTGAGTCACGTATGTCTTTGTTTGGCAGGTATGTAGCCCTGAACCGAGCAGCTCCAAGGTTTGCATAGGGGTCTGACTACATTGCTCAAAATAGCTGATTGGCCCTACATATTGGACTTCACACATTGTGCAAGGGAGAGATGCATGGACATGCGTTAGTGACTGTGGCTGGATGTGGCATACGTCCACGTTCTGACTACCAACTAAACCCCTAGTACGGAGCACACCAGCAAACACAAACATGCACTTTCTACATACTGTGGCTGCTGTGGCACCGTTGTGGGGAGAACATATGTGAGATTGTTGTTTCTCTGATGGGGGGCATAACAAGACCTTCGGTGTGGTTGGGGACAAAGAGGATGTGTGTATGCATCGATTCGATCTACACAACACAGCCATTTCTGTGTGTGGGTTAGCAATTATGTGTTGTCGATAGCTCATGTGCAATGTCATCAGGATCAGGAAATGTTTCACCTCTCTGAGATGTCAGATGTGTGTGTGACCTCAATAAACCATATATTTGACTGGTATTTATTTTTTATTAACAAGTTATGTTAGTGATGGGATACCTCTTCCATTGCTCTGTGCGTTAAACGATGTGTTGACCCAGTACGTATGTGAGGTGAGGTCTGCCACATGATTACCCACACTATGTGCATGACGCTTTTACCCTCTGGTATGATGGACAGAGTCCAGGGTTCTGATGTTATTTGCCTACATCTGTTGTTGATGTGTGCTGACTTTCCTTGACTTGTGGTCCGTTTCTTCCCCTGCAGTGCCATGGAGGTTAGGTACTCCAACGCAGAGACCAATGCACTGTAGGGGCTGGGGCTGCTGAGTCTGCTGCAGCTAACAAGCTATTGGCTTCTTAAGCATATTAGGGGTTTTAGCCTTTGTAGAAGCTTGCACTGCAGAGTGGCGTTAACTAACATAGGAATGTCTTAACAATTCCTTCGTCATGGTGACGTGTTTTTATACAGCTCTCATCTTTGCAGGATCATGAATATGTGCTGGGTTCATCACAGCAACATTGTATTGCTGCTTTCTAGACATACGTATGTCACCAGTACAGGGGATGTTGACCACTTAACCTGCACACATTGTTGCATCTGTGGATATGTGTGCAGTGACACCTATCTGCAGTGTGTCTGCCAGCCTAAACGCATCAAAACAATACCCTGTGGCCCCCTTGCATGACGTTGCTTGACCATGCCACACTGAGAGTGACAATGATGGTATACTTGCTAACCCCGGTAACCCTGTATTTGTTTTGCAAGCCATTTGTTGTGACGTTACCTACACATGTCCTGGACAACGGTCCCAATGGCAACATCATATTCCACCAGACGTCACTGATTTGTTCCTACAAGGAACATTGTATGGGTGTCCATATTCACCTTGCCAGGGCCCACTCCCAAGACATTTGGGTTTATGCACGTCCCAGGATGACAATGTTTCACATGGGGTACGTGCAAGCTGTGTAGGGACTACTTATAACACTGTTGTTGGAAAGAAGACTGTGCGTGACAGACGTAGTAATGACCCAGTCTGGCCTATATCTTGTAGAAATGGCACTATGACCTGTATGATGACAGCAGGTGTATTTTGATAAACCATGGACAGACACCAAACAAACACACTACGCAATTGCCACCTGTGCTCATGTGGCTGCTTGTGTCTGTGGTGTCCAACCACAAGAGGTGACTGTAGCTTTCCTACAACATCAGTTCTGTTCACCTGCTACAAGGTAATGGATTTGTAGGAGGTGTGAGGATGGGTAACCTAACTATGCATAACGTGAGGGGAATATGGCTCTGTTACAGCCTTTGGGAATATCTTTGCCTAGGTCATGGAGATGTTGTACCTATACACACATCAACATGTGCACATAGCTTTTCATCGTGATACATCACAGACATGTGTGATGAGATAGTGACCTCACAGACTATGTGAGAGGTGCAACTTACCTGTCATAAACTACCACAACATGTGACTGCTATACCCACCAATTCAATGTGGCGTACGGCCCCATGGGGGTTGCGTGTTGTGCCACACATCATCAGCTGCATATCCCATTGCAGTGGGATCATAGACAAGCGACCTTACACAGGTCATAGGACTCCTGGAGATAGGGAGAATGTATTGAACTGGTTAGGCACACACAACCATATCACCAGGGTGCGTGATAGACCACTGTGATGGCCTCACTTAACTCCTGGGGAAAGGGATGCTCTATTAAACTCTTTATTCACACACAACCATATCAACAGGGTATGTGATTGCCAAGTGTGGTGGCCTCACTTAACTCCTGGGGAACGGGAGGATCTATTTAACTCTTTATTCACACACAACCATATCACCAGGGTACGTGATAGCCGACTGTGATGGCCTCACTTAACTCCTGGGGAAAGGGAGGATCTATTACACTCTTTATGCACACACAACCATATCTCCAGGATGAATGAAAGGCCACTGGGATGGCCTTTGAGGGCTCCTGGAAATAGGGTAGATGTAATGAACTGTTTGAGCACACAAAACCATATCTCCAGGATACATGAAAGGCCACTGGGATGGCCTTTCAGGACTCCTGGAAATAGGGGAGATGTAATGAACTGTTTCAGCACACAGAACCATATCTCCAGGATACATGAAGGGCCACTGGGATGGCCTTTCAGGACTCCTGGAAATAGGGAAGATGTAATGAACTGTTTCAGCACACAGAACCATATCTCCAGGATACATGAAAGGCCACTGGGATGGCCTTTCAGGACTCCTGGAAATAGGGAAGATGTAATGAACTGTTTCAGCACACAGACCCATATCTCCAGGATACATGAAAGGCCACTGGGATGGCCTTTCAGGACTCCTGGAAATAGGGGAGATGTTTTAAACTAGTTCAGCACACTAAACCATATCTCCAGGATACATGATAGGCCACTGGGATGGCCTTTCAGGACTCCTGGAAATAGGGAAGATGTAATGAACTGTTTCAGCACACAGACCCATATCTCCGGATACATGAAAGGCCACTGGGATGGCCTTTCAGGACTCCTGGAAATAGGGAAGATGTAATGAACTGTTTCAGCACACAGAACCATATCTCCAGGATACATGAAAGGCCACTGGGATGGCCTTTCTGGACTCCTGGAAATAGGGGAGATGTAATGAACTGTTTGAGCACACATAACCATAGCTCCAGGATACATGAAAGGCCACTGGGATGGCCTTTCTGGACTCCTGGAAATAGGGGAGATGTTTTAAACTAGTTCAGCACACTAAACCATATCTCCAGGATACATGAAAGGCCACTGGGATGGCCTTTCAGGACTCCTGGAAATAGGGGAGATGTTTAAACTAGTTCAGCACACTAAACCATATCTCCAGGATACATGAGAGGCCACTGGGATGGCCTTTCAGGACTCCTGGAAATAGGGAAGATGTAATGAACTGTTTGAGCACACATAACCATAGCTCCAGGATACATGAAAGGCCACTGGGATGGCCTTTCAGGACTCCTGGAAATAGGGGAGATGTAATGAACTGTTTCAGCACACAGACCCATATCTCCAGGATACATGAAAGGCCACTGGGATGGCCTTTCAGGACTCCTGGAAATAGGGAGGATGTAATGAACTGTTTCAGCACACAGAACCATATCTCCAGGATACATGAAAGGCCACTGGGATGGCCTTTCAGGACTCCTGGAAATAGGGGAGATGTTTAAACTAGTTCAGCACACTAAACCATATCTCCAGGATACATGAAAGGCCACTGGGATGGCCTTTCAGGACTCCTGGAAATAGGGGAGATGTTTAAACTAGTTCAGCACACTAAACCATATCTCCAGGATACATGAAAGGCCACTGGGATGGCCTTTCAGGACTCCTGGAAATAGGGAGGATGTAATGAACTGTTTCAGCACACAGAACCATATCTCCAGGATACATGAAAGGCCACTGGGATGGCCTTTCAGGACTCCTGGAAATAGGGGAGATGTTTAAACTAGTTCAGCACACAGAACCATATCTCCAGGATACATGAAAGGCCACTGGGATGGCCTTTCAGGACTCCTGGAAATAGGGGAGATGTTTTAAACTAGTTCAGCACACAGACCCATATCTCCAGGATACATGAAAGGCCACTGGGATGGCCTTTCAGGACTCCTGGAAATAGGGAAGATGTAATGAACTGTTTCAGCACACAGACCCATATCTCCAGGATACATGAAAGGCCACTGGGATGGCCTTTCAGGACTCCTGGAAATAGGGAAGATGTAATGAACTGTTTCAGCACACAGACCCATATCTCCAGGATACATGAAAGGCCACTGGGATGGCCTTTCAGGACTCCTGGAAATAGGGAGGATGTAATGAACTGTTTCAGCACACAGAACCATATCTCCAGGATACATGAAAGGCCACTGGGATGGCCTTTCAGGACTCCTGGAAATAGGGGAGATGTTTAAACTAGTTCAGCACACTAAACCATATCTCCAGGATACATGAAAGGCCACTGGGATGGCCTTTCAGGACTCCTGGAAATAGGGGAGATGTTTAAACTAGTTCAGCACACTAAACCATATCTCCAGGATACATGAAAGGCCACTGGGATGGCCTTTCAGGACTCCTGGAAATAGGGAAGATGTAATGAACTGTTTGAGCACACATAACCATAGCTCCAGGATACATGAAAGGCCACTGGGATGGCCTTTCAGGACTCCTGGAAATAGGGGAGATGTAATGAACTGTTTCAGCACACTAAACCATAGCTCCAGGATACATGAAAGGCCACTGGGATGGCCTTTCAGGACTCCTGGAAATAGGGGAGATGTAATGAACTGTTTCAGCACACTAAACCATAGCTCCAGGATACATGAAAGGCCACTGGGATGGCCTTTCAGGACTCCTGGAAATAGGGGAGATGTAATGAACTGTTTCAGCACACTAAACCATATCGCCAGGATACATGACAGGCCACTGTGATGATCTTACAGCACCCCTGGGGATAGGGATATTGTTTTGTACTTTGACAGCACACAGACCAATATCACCATGATGACAGGTGAGCCAGTGTGATGGCCTCTCTAGTCCCCTGGTGATAGGGTGTATGTATTACAGTGCTTGAGCACACACAACCGTATCTCCAGGGTGACTGATAGACCACTGTGGTGAGCTCTCAGGACCACTGGGGATAGGGGGGCATATTGCACAACATTGGCAAAAACAACCAGATCACCTGGGTGATTGACATACCATTAATGCTTTGCTTCACATACCCTTTCTGTGGACGGAAAGGTTATTTGCTGCAGCTACACATTTCACCATATTCATATGATGTGATTTGGATATAATTAAGCTGATCTATTGGTTTGCTTTCTTACAGTATGTGTTGGCACGTCCACAGCAGCAAATGCCAGGTAATAGGGCTAGCATCATGACCTGTGTGACCATATCCATCACCACCTGGGTACAGGTCAAACCTGTCACATATTATACAAAGACAATATGCGATGTATGTTCAGCTGCAGCACATTACTGACACACAATACCTGACCCCAACAGCATGAGGATCTGCAATGCACACAGGATGACCTGTCCCCATCCACTTACCTCCCTTGGGAAGTCAGCTTCTCTATTGAATCGTCTCTGTAGCCGTTCCCAGGCCCTGCGGACCTTTCTGCTGTCCCTGTACCTGTTTTGCCCGGGGAACAGCTTCTCCTGCCTTGTGGCAATCAGGCGAGACAGGATGCGGAGCTCCCGAGGAGTGAATGCAGGCTTTCTTGTTCTGGACGCCATTTTGAGATATTATCACCTGATTGCACGCAGCGTCACTGACGCGCATGCGCCCCGCAAATGCCACACATTTCCAATGTTTTACGTGCAACTGTGCCCCGCAAATGGCGCAGTTTAGCGACGTATGACGTCCAACTGCGCCCCAAAGATTGGCGCACTTTGGCGACGTAACACGTCTCATTGCGCTCCGCATCTGCTGCATGTTTTATAAATATTTTGTCCCACAGCGTCCCGCAACTGGCGCAATTTATACACATATGACGTTCAACTGCGCCCCGCACATTGTTTTGCGGAACGAGTTGCGCACATGCGCACAACTGCAATATACAGTGCTGTGTGTCTCTTATATAAAACACATAACTATTTCATGACCTCATGGTGTTGACACATTTGGGACTTGAACTTATCATCACTTGCACACTGGTTCTTAGGCATTTGTTTGATGTGATGTGCTACGCCTTTCACATTGCACTGACTGCCACTACAACTGCTACTTCAACAAGGTGTTTTGAGGGACCATCAGATTGGCCTATCAGGCACCCTGGTGATATGGGGATATGTGTCGCAATAGATGATATTCACTACTCCATCTCAATGTCAACCCATAAATTATGTATGTGATGGCATGGGGGGGGGGGGGTTTGCATCTGCACATGCTACATCCACATTAGGTTGCATAGCACACATATTGAGCTTATTGAGATTGCCATGCGATGGACATGGATGTAGATGTTAGGTGGATGTGCTGACATACAGAGTGAGTGGCTGGGGTGTGCGACACATTCACTGTCATACCTACCTATGTTACAGACGTCGTGTTTGCCTTCACACCATCAGCCTAATCTATATAACTTGCTGGCACATTACTATCTACTATCAACAGTGGTTTGTGTGGCCTTTGCGTTTTGGATTTGTTTTTTGAACAAACACACTGTGACATTGCAATAACCTAGTGTGGCACATCAGGTACCCTATGAGTCACTTCAGAGAGGACAATATGAGGTGCAGTGTCCACAACAGCACCTTCTAATGTTCAAATAACCGAACCTTGTAAGGTACTTTTGAGGGACCTTCATGCTACAGCATTGAGGGTGTTGTTGGTGGCACCACCAAATGACATTACAAAGGGAAGAGGCCTCAGAGAGCCATATTAGATTAGACCACTGTAGAATCAGAGGCATTACCTATGTCTGTACACATTGTGACGTCACAGGGGGCGAAATCTCCATAGCTCTGTGTATGAGAGACACTCCTCCTTGAACCCCTAGGCCAGTCTGCTGATCAGTATAGCCCTAATTAATATGCATGAGATCTATAGGCATCAGAGCTACCCTGGCAACCTCACAGATTTGTGGCCCTACAGGTCAGTATTTTTAGACCCCTGTCTTACACCTCTGTCATTTAGGTGTGTGACTGTACAAAGTGCAGATGTCAGTGACATGAAAAGCATATATACTCACTGTGACATACTTCCTCAATTCTCATGCCCACCATGCAGTTCTATAATCTATAAGATGTTGGTGGTGGTGAGAGGCAGAGAAGCATGTTACACAGTTTATGTGAACATTTTGATGTCTTGCACATCAGCACCTTGCCCACTTACAAACGTTAATGACAGAGATGTTTGTCAGGGTTGTTGATGGCCAGCCCTGGAGGGCCACACTCCACTCCGTTTGGCAAGACATCTGTAATGCATATATATCTCATGCATCTTCATTTGTACTAACATAAACACATGTCATGGCTAGACTTTCACGGAGGACTGCTTCAGAACCACTGCCATAGCTGCTAACACACCCCTGGCTGGCTACAGTTTGAGTATGGGCCAACACATGACCTGTTTGCTTTCTTTACCAAGATAGACTTCAATCACACATACCCATGATGCACTGCACATGTAAATAAGCAGTCTACAAATATAAGCACTATGGTTTATGCAGCCACTGAAACACCTACGTATGAACATGATTAATGAGCGTGTAGGTTAATGACACAGAGTTAGTCTTGGACATCACATTGTGCGGCTCCTGTGCTCACCCTGAATGTGAGAGGGGAGACCCAGAACCATGACCACAGCACCTGGCTCAGCTAAGATAGCCTATGGTGTGAGTCCACATCAGTCACAGTGTCTGATGAGTAGCACTTGTTGATGCACATGCACATACACTTACACTTCTGTGCATCTGTTATTTCCCTGTGATGTGTAGCCCTTTAAGCAATTTGCTGCAACCACATCAGTCATATCCTGTGTGGTGGCCATTGTCATCGCCACATTAGTTATGGGAGGGGGAGAAGTGTGTTAGACAGACGGATTATGTGACAACACCCAAACGTAACATTCAGACTCATCACTGCAATGGTGCTGCTGGTGGGAAGTGATAACCTCTGTCCAGCAGAGGAAAATACAACTTACAGCATGGGGCATGCATTTATGTGAACATCAATAAGGTGACAGCAGACAGATGGCATGCCTGGACATGCTCAGCAGCCCACCACCACTATCTGACATTGTCCAGCAGCAAACACAGATAAGCTGCAGCTGCTACACCCTTCAAAGTGTGGCACCCTTACACATACTAGGTGCAAGCAGTCTGATAGCTAATCCATACTGCATACTACTGGTGACAATGTGTGCAACCCAAACTGGGACGTCTGCACACTCACCGAGCAGTTACGTTCGTGATTGGGCTCCAAAAGGCAACCCATAGATATCACTTGCAAAAGATGTTGTTGCCACTACAGCTGACCTAGCCATGCTATGGTAACTACTCAGTCAGGGTGAGACTGACCTTCCAGGAGGACATGCTTGGGCTACCTTGTCCATGCTACTGATGACCACACACTGCAATTTCACTTACATTGCCCTACGTTCTGTCCTCATGCATCCTGCCGAGACCAGCCTGTCGGGGGTATGACCACAATACCTAGCACCTCATTATGCACAATGGCAAGCTAACACTGCACACAGTACAAACATTGTGCGCTGAGTAAGGTGTTGCATACATCACACACTGGATGTACAGCCACACAATCCCACAGCTATGCCATCACTGTGCTACTATAGATAGTTTTTCCAGTCTATGCCAAATCAGCAGTCGTGGACACAGTGCATGCATGGCTAGGCTATGAAATAGTGCTACTGTCACACCCCATGGTGGGGAACATCGTCAAACAACAGACCTGAGACACACTCCACATACATCAGACATATTGGTGTGATACCACTCAATAACCATATTGTGGTGTACGTAGACATTGATATCTGCCACTGATCAGATCAACATGTTGCTATATGTGTGGTGTATTTCAAGGTTTATGGTGACAGTGCTACAGTGCGCACATACTAGTTTTATGAGATGGACGCAACGCACACTATCATGACTGTCCAATTGGCTTTGGGTCCTGAAGCCTGTGTGTCTGGTCATTTCGCCTCCTGTTGATCGGTAATCTCTGGCACAGGTCCCCAACTCCAGTCCTGTTGTAACAGACACTGCTACATTTTCACAAATGTGCCTCAGATATATGCATGAGATATATCTGCATACCATGGACCGGCACATGCAGATGAACAGAGACATCTTTATTTACAACATCATAACATGTGAATAAATTGTGTCCCTACAGGACTGCATTTGAGGAAATCTGATCTATGTGATGCACATTTCTCTCTTATATGTCCACCTTGAGAGACAATATACATGTACTGTCCCTGTTTGCACTTTTCCCACTACAGGTGGTTTGTTTTTTGAGAAAAATTAGGGGATGTGACAATTGCGGGGATTGGTTCGGCAGACCTGACACACGTGATTTGAACTTGTGACCTTCACCTCCTGCAGGCAGTGCCTGTGTGCTTTGCACCACCTTCTTGACACAGAGACAGTGCATTTCCAGGTACATCCATGTCTGTTTGTCAGACTAACCCTGTCTGTTGCACTACACAGCACCCACCTAAAAACAGATAGGCCATGGTGTGATGTGGACAGGTGTCACCAGTTCCCCTGCCGTCAACATGTTCACATGGCCTTATATTGGAGTCTGCATTACCCTTTAATGATGTGGGGCACTCCAGGACTGCTTTTGTTTGAGTCTGCTGTAGGTGATGCACATGTTTATGTGGTGGGTACTGTTGATGATAACATAAACATATGCCAAAATATCTTGGGTTCTCAGCAGAAAAGTATCAGTCTTTAATGCCTGGTTTTTTCAGGGTACACTTATGTGCACTAGTTGCAAGGAGCCACAGACAGGATTTGAACCTGTGACCTTCTGTTGTTGCACACACTGTCTGTGTACACTGCACCACTGTTTCTAAACATATATTCTGCATTCCGAGGGAAGTCCATGACTTTACATCTGACAGTGCCTGTCTGTTGTTGTGTACGGTGCCAGGCTACACACGCCTACGGCACTGTCTGCTGTGGCTTGCAGTCCTTATCTGGCAAACCCATATAACCTGATTGCGTTGTGGCACTCCAGGACGGAATTTGAGGGACTCGCCTGTACATAATGGCCATTGCTCTGGTTTGTGTGCGGTGTGGGGTAAAATGTAGGTGTTGAGCCCATGCTTATGTTCTCTGCAGTACAGCAGTGTGTGAACTCTCACTGTTTAGTGGTGGTTAAAAATATGGGTACTGGGTTGCCAGGAACCTCAGCTGTGATTTGAACCTGTGAACCTCTCGTCATACAGTCACTGGCTGTGTCCGCTGCACCACACTGTGCCCACAGAGACTGTGCAGTATCTGGAGATAGGAAACCTGGCTGCACAAGCCTGACACCCTGCTCTGCATAGGTTTACTGTGGGCACGTTTTCTTTGTATGGGGACAGAGGTGCAGGACACACACAAATATGCCCTCCAAATAGGTGCAGTCACAGAAATAAACCGAACAGTGCATCAGTGATATCACTGGATGACCTGATATGCACTCCCAAGACAGTTCCATTACATTGCAGTGCTTTTGAATGTGTCCACGGACCATGGACCCTTCCAATATTCATTTCAATTCTTTGGAGCTTTCCTGGGAGTGTTTATTATTGTTGCCCATTAATAGCAGTGTTGCCCAGCAGACTTAAGATTTTCGCATACTTGGTTGTGGTTATTTTCATGTTAAATTTGCGAGTTTGTTCTGTGCACATGTTTCACACTGCTCACGTTTTTTGGGTTTCCACGATGTTGCTGTACATTGCTGACGTAAATGGTTTCTCTTCCCTTTAAATCACCTCTAACGCGTGTGTTTCACTGGCGGTATTTTTTCTTGTAAATTCGGGCACGCTCCTGTGCGGGGAGTCTCTCCCCTCCCACATTCCACCCATTGACCCCATCTCTCCGCCCCTCGGGGGCCTTCCTCCGCCCTCATTTCGCCTTTCCACGCCTCTATCGCACATGAGCGCCCCGCAAACGTGCGCGTTTTCGGCGCACGCGTGCGGGACCCGTTAATGTGCCGCGCACGCGTACGGGGTGCTTAAGAGCACTTAAATGCATCATTTTAGGGCGCTCAGGTGCGCCCCGCAAAAGTGCCCCGTTTAGTAAACATGCCCCTAAGAGGAAAAATATTTATGAGCTAAATATTTGAAATTCTAAACTAGAGACCCCTGCTAGGATATATATATATATTATTTATTTATTTGGAAACTTTACAAATATACCAAGAAAGATAAATCTTGTACAGAAAAGGCATACATGTCGTCAATGCATAAAGAGAAAGGTAAAAGGAAACAACTCATAACATGATGCCTATAGTCCCCACTTGGAGCGTGGATTATTGAAAATAACAGAACAAGGACCAGAGACCTTCCTCTATTCATCATCCACAAGTAAACATAAAGAAAAAAAGAGGACAGTGGAGGGACCGATGCACAATTTAACAATGCAGTTACAATCCCCTAATCTACCCTCTCAGCAGGAGATGAACTTATATGTATTTATTTATATAGCAATGGTTATATACCACTTTTCACTGGGTCAAAGCGGTGTACATTCAGGTACGGTATATATTTCCCTTGTCCCCGAAGGGCTCACAATCTACATTTTGTACCGGAGGCAATGGAGGGTTAAATGGCTTGTCCAAGGCCACAAGAAACGCCTGTGGGACTAGAAACCCCAGTCCCTCCAACCCGAGGTTGCTGTCCTCCAGTGGAATGTGAAGCCCCAGCCCGCTGGTCTGAGGCAACTTGCCCCAACCACTAGGCCATTCCTAAATGAAGAAAGATCAGATGGAGAGAAAAAAATAAATTTTTGAGAATTATGTAACAATAGACATTTCCATGGAAACCAGAGATGAAAAATAGCCCCCAGACTCAAAACACCAGGCTTCAACAGCAAAAACTGTTTCCGCCATTTCTGAGTTTCCTTGGCAACATCTGGAAATATTGAAAGCTTTTTCTCATAGAACAATTGAGACTGCTTAGTGTAGAACAAACGTAGAAGCCAGTCTCTGTCAGATACAACTAGCAAATTGGAAGGTTTGATATCAGATAACTCAGGAGCCTCTAATAAGTCTGAACTATTCAAAATAACCATTTTTGAAAACCCCTCAGATGGCTCTTCATATCTTCTACCAGTTGGTAAATAGTAAGCCTTCGCAATAGGTAGCATTAATTCCGCCGAAATGGCCAAATTCTCTCTCAAGTATTGCTTAAATAACTCTATACGGGCTACTTCTTTCATCTTAGGAAAATTCAGTATAGCGCAAGTTGGTAGCTTGAATAGAATTTTCCAAAGCTTCCACCTTAGCTCGAAGCAATACATTGTCTTTAATCAACGCCGCACTAGTATCCACAGCAGAATTCAACATCCTTTCATTTTCTTCAACTTTACGCTGAACAGTATCAGTTATATTTATTTATTTGGTTTTATATACCATGCTATTTTAATTCAGTGCAGTTTACAGTAAACAGCTTCATATGTAGAACATGTTTACATTGAACAGGTTTACATTGAACAAGTAACAATTAACAGAGATTACAATTAGAGTGGAACAACAGTATAATTTGTAACCGTAAGAACATGTTTTTCAAGACTACCAAAGACATTAACTATTTACAGTCATCAAGGGGAGAATGGATACTGAGCTAAAAGGGGCGAGGTAGTAGTCTGCACTCGAAGAAGGCATGGAAGAGTGGGCTATGTGACGTGGTCAAAGTAAAGCTGGAAAAGATATGTTTTAGTTGCTTTTCTAAAGGTGGAGAGGTCAGTGATAAGATGAATTGGAGCAGGGAGGGAGTTCCAGAGTAGAGCGGCAAATAAAGTGAAGGCTCTATGCTTAACATATTGAGAGGTTTTGCTGGCCAGAGAGGGAATGACAAGGGTATTTGCCATGTTCGTTCTCCTGCTTCTGCTGTCAGGTATCCAATGTACGTCATATATATGTCCAATGTAGTCATATATCTGTTCAATGTCATATTAACCACACCAACCTGAGCAGAAATTCCTGTAGCCTGTCTTGCAACTGCTTCTGAAACAGCAGAGATTTATTTATTTATTTATTGTTCTTATATACCGCACTCTTAAAAATCAGCGCGGTTTACATAAAACGGTGTCGTGCAATAAGAGCACTTACAATGAACAGGGAGGATTAACTTGGATTAAACTGGTGGTAACTATATACATCAATTTACATCTGTCTACAGTCTGTATTTATAGTGTGTACAACATTGGTAAAGGTTTACGTGTTCATGGATGATAGTGTGTTAGGGGGTGCCATGTTGGAGGATTGTGAATAATGTAAAAGAAAGAGGTGATGTTTAAGCGCTCTTCTGAATTGGGCTAGATCTTTGATGGCTCTAATGGGTGCAGGAAGTGCGTTCCAGCAGCTAGGAGCATAAAACTTAAATGCTCTGTTCCTAGTTGTTTTGGTACATTTTGTTATTTCGCTGGGAATAGATAGTGTGTTGGCAGTGCATGTTCTTTCTCTGTTTTCTGGTATGGGGGGATGAGGTCCAGTAAAGCTGAGGGGGCCATCTTGTTAATGATTTTGAAAGTGATGATGGTTACTTTATATGATAGTCGACAGTAAATTGGTAGCCAGTGTAGGTTTTTGAGGACCGGGGTGATGTGGTCAGCTCTGGAGGCTCCGCTCAGGAATCTTGCGGCCGTATTCATCGCTAATTGTAGGGGGTTAAGGGTGTTTTTGGGAAGGCCATGTAGGATTACATTAGCGTAATCAAAGTGGGGGATCACCAATGCTTGGAAGACTGTTCTGAAATCCTCTGGATGTAGCAAAGGTCGAAGATGTCGTAGGGTTCATATCTTGTGATATATTTGTTTGATTATGTTGTTGATGTGCATTTTGAAATTGAGCTGTTGGTCCATAGTCACACCTAGATAGCAGATGTAGGGTCTGCTTGTAAGTTCTGCATCTCTTGTCTTTATGGTTGTCGGAGGTATGAACGACTGATTCCTTGTCACAAATAGATGGCCTTCCAAATGTTCTCCAAAGTTATATTCTTTGGACATGACAGGGAGAACGATTCAATTACAGCTGCTGAAGTGGCCAATGATAATCCATTCTTTCCTATGGGTAGGGTGGGGGCTGCCTCCAACACCCACTTTACCGAAGAAGCCATGGACACCAAGAATTCAGCTTGAATATTCTCCGCTGGCACTCCCCCCGCAGGCACAACCTGAATGCCGACATCTGACCCCACAGGAACGCCAACTGGCGGGGCAGGAACAGGAGTAACAAAGGTTGAAGGTGGGGACCGCGCACCGGGAGACAGAGTCACTTCCAGGTCAGGCAGAAGAGCAGAAACCTCTGGAGGCTCTTCTGCAATGCCCCGACAAATCTCCCGTCTTTCAGCAACGGAAAGTGAAATGAACCGATCCATAGGACCAGACACAGATGGCAAGGGCTCCACAGGTTAAGCCCTTGTCTTCCCCTTCCTCTTCGGCATAGCACTCACCGGAGCAACACCTCACACTGCCATCTTAGGATAAACCACACAACCCACTGAATGAGGACATTTTAAACTACCTGAACCGAGCCCTGCCCTACCTTTTCTCAGGTACATGCCAAGGTTGCTTTTCTAAAACTATTATGTAATAAAGGTTGAGATTTGGTCAGTTTTATTAATAGCTACAGATTAAATTGCAGGCAGAAAAGCTAGCTAAAACAAGTCCCTGACCTTTGCAGAGTCTGGGTGAAAAACATACAGCTTAGTGTACAGTTTAATAGCATCAGAGAAACCAGAACTGTAAGAAGATTGTGCAAATTGTACAAAAAACACTAGACACCAAAGCCTCTTGTGACAGCAGAAAGGTTCCATTTCATAAAAGGAATCAAACGGAATGTAAAACAAGACCTTATTATACAGCAGAGTTAAGGAAACTAAGTGGATCACTGTAACTTTAAAGAGGGACTGAATGAAGCACTTAGAAACAGATTTGTATGTGGGTTGTGCAGTGAAAACATACATAAGAGACTTTAACTGAGGAAAATGTTACTTTCAAAAGAGCAGTAGAAATTGAAGTAGCAATGGAGACTGCTGCTAAAGACGCAGCTGAATTATACAGGTAAGGGCCAAGCCGAAATGGTCAAAGAGAACTGCAGAGCTGCACAAAAGATGGCCAGGGCAAGGCAAAGGACAGACCCTGAAAAAGACAGGAATTTGTTATAGGGGAGGAAAAAGGTTTCATAATCCTTCTAACTGCCACTTTAAAGACACCTATTTTAGGAAATGTAACAAAAGGGGACCTATTCAGGCAGTATGCTGAAGTTTCAGAAGGTGTGCAGCTGAAGTCAAAGTATTTAAGAACATAAGAAATACTACACTGGGGCAGACTATGGGTCCATAAAGCCCAGTATCCTGTTTCCAACAGCGGCCAGTCCAAGTCACAAAACCGCCGGTGATGCAGATGTACACAGTGGACTTGCAAACCTAGAACTATATCACACTAACATAGCTCAGCAATCTGGCTGACACCCTCACAGGACCGGGAAAACCTAAAAAAATGGAATTGGACACTGTGTCTGCGGCATCAGTTATGGCCTGCTGAGAATATGAAAAACTGCTTAAAAGGCATTCCTTTAGAGGAATTTTCACTATCATTGAAAACATACACTGGACAAAAGGCAGTGCCTCTTGGCATGCTGACAAGAGATGTGCAACATAACAATATAAAATGCATATTAAACTTACTAGGCAAGTTTTATTAATGCGATATCACCTAACAGGGAGCCTCGTCCACTGTCTGCCTTTCTGTCTGTTCATATGCATAGGTTTGTCTGCGCTTGCGAGAGCAATCTGCTGGGCTGCAGCTGTGGCTGAAAATGTCCATGGTTGCCAATGAGGACTCCATCCCTCACTGGTAAAGGTAGTGCACTGGTTACAATCCAAAATGTGACTGCTGACAGGAATGTTTCCAGTGACAGCGACAGACATTTTGGGTCACAGCTGCATCCCAGTGCACTGCTCTTCTGACAGGGAATGGGACCTTCCTGTCAGCAGTCACATTTTGGATTGTAACCAGTGCACTACCTTTACCAGTGAGGGATGGAGTCCTCATTGGCAACCATGGACATTTTCAGCCACAGCTGCAGCCCAGCAGATTGCTCTCGCAAGCGCAAACAAACCTATGCATATGAACAGACAGAAAGGCAGACAGTGGACGAGGCTTGCCCCAATACAAGCATTGTGGAACCTGTGTGTCTTTTTAGGAAACATTTGTATAGTGCTACAAGACGTACGCAGCGCAGTACAGACACATGTAAAAGACGGTCCCTGCTCATCAGAGCTTACAATATAGTCAAGACAGACAACATAGTAGCTGTAGACACTAGGAGGAATGGTAAGGAAATTCAAAGGAGATTAGGCGAATCAAGATCCGAAAGCGGCAGCAAAGAGATGAGTTTTCAGCCTGGATTTGAAAAGGCCACACACATCTCACACACATGCAAACAGAGACCCTTGCCCATCCTCCACCACCCACCCTCTCAAATACACACCCAGACACACAGCCTCTCACCCCATCTCCACTTTCTCACTTATGCACGCACACAGATTCATACACACGCACAGACAGGGGCGGCCCAAACGTTTCTGCTGCCCCAAGCAAAAGCCTCCATTGTGCTGCCCCCTTTTTTGGTCACTGTCGCCTCCCCTGTGCCCCTGGCATCCCCCTTCCCGCCGCCACGGCCACCCTGCCTCCCAAATCCCTTTTCTCATCTTGTGGAGGCAGCAGTGGCCTGCCTCCTTTTTGAGCTGCTGCCACTTTCAAAACGGATTCGGCCTGCCCACCAGGGTCTACCGCCTAGTCTGCCTAGTGGACAAGCCAGCCTTGCACACAGATGTGATTGGGTGGCGGTGAGTGCACCCGCAGGCAGGTCAGCATGGTGCTGCACAGTTACAGTGTGCTAACTGCAGGTAGACAAACACATGCCCCTAAAGATGGCGTGGGCTGCTGTGCTAGATTTATCTTTATCTTTATTATAATTTGATATACCGCCCTAGGCAGTGAGACATCAAATGTGTGCCACCAGAGTGCCTTTTAGTAAACATGCCCCTAAGTGTTCTTATAGTGCATTTGATATATATTATTTTAGCCTTTTTGGTGGCAGTATTTGTTTTGATGTTTTTTTAAAGCTTTTGGTGTTTTATCATTATTTTTGTAAATTATAATATGATTTTTATCCATTTAAAATTTAATTAACAACCTTATAGAGAGTAGTATATTTAATAATGGGGTTTTTTTGGCCAGCTGGTAAGAAGTTCTTTAATAGTGTATTTTTATAAGCTTTTGGATGGCAATCTGTTATATCAGTGGTTTTCAGAATTGATTGTTTATATTTTGTTTAGAAATGTTTTTTATGAGCTCAATGTCCACAGTTGTTCTGCTAAGGCACCTGACTTTACTTTTATGATACTACTAGTTGTTGGGGCAAGTTGCCTAAGACCGGAGGGCTGGGGTTAAAATCCCATTGGAGGACAGCAACCTCAGGCCGGAGAGACTGGGGTTTCTAGTCCCACATGTGCTCGTTGTAGCCTTGGGCAAGCTACTTAACCTTCCATTGCCTCAGGTACAAACCACAGATTGTGAGCCCTTCGGGGACAAGGGAAATATATACCATATCTGAATGTCCACTGTTTTGCCCCAGTGAAAAGTGGTATATTAGCATTGCGAAATAAATACATTGCTAAATAAAAAAATCATGTATATAGTGCTACAAATACGTATGCAGCACTGTACAGATACATGTAAAAGATGATCCCTGTTCGTTACAGCTTACAATCTAATCAAGACAGACAACAGCTAGGAACAAGGGTACAAATAGGGAAGGTAAGGAGACATAAAGGAGAACACGAGATCAAGATCCAAAAGCAGCCTCAAAGAAATGAGCTTTTAGCATGGATATGAAAAGGGGCAGAGATGAAGCTTGATGTACAGATTCAGGTGGTTTGTTCCAGATATAAGGAGCAGCAAGATGAAAGGATCAAAGTCTGGAGTTGGCAGTGGAAGAAAAGAGCCAGCCAGTTGAAGAGTGGAGATCAGGAGGAGGGGTGTAGGGAGAGAGGAGAGAGGAAAGGTAGTGAAGAGCAGTAGAAAGAATGCATTTATAGAACAAAAGGAGAAGTTTGAATTGGATACGAAAACAGAAGGGGAGCTTGACCCTACTTTCAAGATTACCTTTATGTGAATAGTAATACTTCCATCATTTATATATAATATTTAAAAAAATGATTTGGCTGTTACATGTATTATGTATTAATCTCTGTCCATTTCGTGTTTTGTATATGTGTAAGCCCCATTCTATGCGGTCGTATTATTTACACATTTTCATGGTGAGCTGTTTGATAATGGGATTTATTTACAATTTTTTTGTTAATAGGTATATTTATTTATGTCTTAGTCATGCCATCTCATTTTTTTGTTATCTGTATATTTATTTATTTAGATGGAGTTATATACCGCTTTATCCTGAAATCAAAGTGGATTACACAACAAACAAATCAAGTGGCAGGGTGCGTGGGTGTGGGCATGCAGTGATAAATTGAGGCGTGTGTGCATGAGTGGTGTGAGGTTGATTGTGTGGTGAGCTATATACAGTATGAGCTATGTACAGGAACTATTTACATTTTTACATTTT
Organism: Ichthyophis bannanicus; assembly: GCA_033557465.1. Taxonomy (NCBI): domain Eukaryota; kingdom Metazoa; phylum Chordata; class Amphibia; order Gymnophiona; family Ichthyophiidae; genus Ichthyophis; species Ichthyophis bannanicus. The sequence goes on along the minus strand of CM066031.1, from coordinate 994,826,970 downwards.
GGAGGCAGAGAGGGAGTTTGTTTGGACAGTTCATGTAGTGTTCTGTGAAGAATGTAGTTATTAGCATCTTCCGGATGTCTTTGAGGTCTTTTGTTGATCTCAGATTGTCGGGGAGTGAGTTCATGATTTTCTATTTTTATGTTTCTGGTTATGTTTAGGACCCTTCATGTAGGTAGGCTGCCCAACATGACCATGTCTGGTCGTTTTAATAAATCAGTGGATTATTTCCCTTGAGTGTTTTCCTCACAGCTTGCTCTCCATTCCTTGGTGGCATTGAACGTTATGCTATTTCACGATTATAACCTGGTCTTATAAATGGTATAAATGCGATACTGCAGTCTGTCTGTCTCTGTGATGGAGCCATTAGCCCTTAGGGATTAGCATTGAGACAAATTCAAATTTAGGTTTATTATATATTATTACTTTTGGTTACTCTCTGAGATTCTTTTGATACTGGTTTGGTTGTTTTCATTTTCTGATTTCGACATGTAGACAGCACCGGTTTTGTTTATTCAACATCAACGTATTTGTTTCTGCATGCATATTGAACTATATATACTGTGGTATTTGTAATCCTTACTTCTCCCGCGTGTAATGGTCACTATAGGAGGAGTCTCAGAAACAGGTCCGAGACCGGAAAGCCTCCTTCCCGGCACCTTCCCTTTCCGCCTCTCACCGCAGGGGGGCGCGCAGAGGCACCGGGCGCCGGAAACGCGCTGTTTCCAGCTATCTCTAAACCCGGAAATAACGTCAGTCCAGAAATGGGGGCCGCCATGCTGCCAATGACCCAGAAAAGGAGGGGAGGGGGACGTGCCGGAAGCCGCTAATAACGGAAGCGGCGGGGAGAGGAGCCGAGCTTGGTAAGTGAGTGCCGGTACATCGAGGTCACGTGATTCCCGTTGCGAGACCCCCCCCCCCGAGAGATATTTAGGGGAGGGGTACTTAACTTCGTTTCTTCCCTATATATCGCTGCCCTCCGGCCCATTTCATTGTCGGGCGTCAGGGTGGCTCTCCGGTGGAATTGGAAATAGACTTGGCTAGGGAAATCCCATACAATAAGAAGAGTACCTACAGGAGGATGATAGTTTATTATAGTAGTGCCGTCGCCATTTTTTTTTACTAATTATTATTTTATTAGATCCCTTGTTTGTATTGTAAATATTTTTTTTAATCCCAATGTCTCTTACTCTATAAGAGTGTCATTGCATGCCTATTCAGTGCAGGGCTTTTAGTCAGAGATGTGCTGTTGTATTCTTATAGCTCTGCTCCCTTGGGTGAGATGTTCTTTACTTTCATATGTTACACCGCCTTCCCGTACCTAAGAGTTGGCGGGTTATCATAGGACTTCTGGAGTTTCTCTAGCAGGGGGGAGGTCCTGCTTCGGGGCCCTTTGGGCTGTAGAAACGCTCTTGTAGTTTTGAAATAACGGCTTCACACCAGGCAGGATTTTTCCCAAAATGAAAATGTTTATAGATAAACTTGCTGAATATGAAATGGAAAAAAATCCTGGAATTGGAGGCAAGTTCCTGTTGTGAACCAGAAACTGGATAAAAGGGGAAAACAATGGGGCTAAAGGGTTAATTTTCCCAATGGGGAAAGGTCAGTAGTGGTGTGCCCTAAGGATCTGATTCACATAAAGGAGCAACTAGGTAAGGTGCTTTTGCTTGGCAGATGAGGCTTGCAACAAAGTAAAAGGAGGGGGAGGGGCAGAACGAACAACAGAAAACATAGAGCCCCACTATCATATGATAGTCCATACTCTAATACAGGCAGCAGTCTATTTTTGTGAAAATCTTTTTCATAACTTTTTATATTGGGGTTCTGCATTTTTTAATAAAACTTGCAGATGACAGTTACTCAAAGTCATTAAAACAGCAGAAGATTGTGAGGAATTGCAGACAGATCTTGTGAGACTAAGATACTGGATATCTAAATAGCAAAAGAAATGTAATGTACGGACATGTGCAAAGTGATAGACTTGGGGAAAAATAATTCCAACTGCACATAAGACTAGAGGTCACAAAAAAGAAGTTGCAAGGAAGTAAACTTAAAAGCAATGCCAGGAAATACCTTTTCACTGAAAGAGTGGTGGATGTTGCTCTCCTGATGGAATTAAAAATGGCATGGGACAGACTCAGACTTTATAGCAAGAGGATAAATCAAATATAACTATCTTTTATATTCTAACAAATAGAGGGGGGTGACCTGCACGGAGCGGCAGGTACATCTACTCTAGCCACCTTACTGGACAGACTAGATGGACCATACTGGTCTTTATCTGCCATCATATACTATTTTACTGTGTTAGATACAGAATACTGGGCTCTATGTTAAGACACGTCCCAAGGAAAAGGTCTTGAAGTCGCTGTGAATATTGCATTGAAAATGTTCAGTCCAGTGTGCCACAGCTGCTAAAATAGCAAGTTGAATGTTAGGGATTATTTGAAAATGGACAGAGAACAAAACTGAATATCATTATGGAGGTCATTCCAGAACATGAATAAGGGATTAGTACGTGCAGTGGGGACACTTGTTTTTTTATTTGTGCTTTTATGCTGCTTTTCACCAGGTCAAAGCAGTGTACATTCAACAAGAGGGTACACTGAATACATAGAACATCAACTTATGTACAATAAAACTGACACATACGTTGAGTGAGTGTATTAGGTATATACAAGAGAATGTTAGCTATTGAGATTACAAAGGATCATGTGAGTGGCAAGGGATTGAGTGTGACTATGTGATGGAGCCATAGTGTTCGAGGAAGAGATGAGTTTTCAGCTGCTTGCAGAAGGTAAGGAGTTCTGTGATACTTCTGAGGTGGTTGGGTAGTGAGTTCCAGAGAATTGGTGCATAGCGTTTGAAAGATCCTTGTACAAGTTTGCTGGTTGCTTTTTGTTTTTGTGTGGGGGATGACTAGGGCATACCTGGTGGTTTGTCTGCTGTCCCTGTTGGATTGAAAGGTGTAGAGTAGTGTTTGGAGATGGAAGGAGGAGTGTCCTTTTAAGGCTTTATGAGTCATCAGGAGGGTCTTGTATTTGATACAACTGTTTAGTGGGAGCCAGTGGAGTTGCTTGAGGTTGGGGGTAATGTGTTTATGTTTTGGGACCACTAGTAGAGTGCGTGCTGCTATAATGTAGAGCTGTGCATAGTGGTAGAATGGTTGATTGTGGAAATCCTTGATATATGTTGTTGCAGTAGTCGAAGTGTGGAAGAGTTATTGCTTGAAGGGCTGATCTGTAGTCGGGGAGGGGCTTAGGACCGGGCGTAGACGTAGAATTTGGAGTTAGTAGTAGATCGTTCTGGTGGTGTTCATTTGCTACTTGAATGTGATGTTCTGGTCCAGGGTGACACCGAGCTATTTCACTTCTGATTGGACCTTAATTTGGGTGTTATTTGCTGTAGTATAATAGAGGTGGGCGGCGAGAATGTGTCATCTTTGGTGACGAATAGTGCTTCTGTCTTTTGGTAGTTGATGGCAAGGTGATTCATGGTGAGCCATTGGTAGACTTCGGTGAAACAGTGTTGTAGTTTCGTGCAGCTGAGAGGTTGATGTCAAAGGGTGTGTAGAACATGTCATCTGCATACATACTGGTAGAAGAGACCATGAGACTTGAGTGTGCATAGAGGTTGGAGGTATATGTTGAATAGTGCAGAAAGTGTGGAGCCTTGTGGTATGCCCTGGGTTTGTATGTAGGGGGTGGATATGGCCTCACACATTTATGTTTATGTTTATTAAAACTTGATTAACCACCCTTCAGTAAAATCAAAGCGGTTTACAATAAGTAAAAGCAATAAAAGCAAGGCACAGGGCCGGAAGAAAAGAAATTTACAATTTATAAAAGCAAAGTGGGTTAAGGAACAGCAGAGGAAGGAGAGTAGAGCTACAAGGGGGGAGGGGAGGTGGGGAGGTTAAAGGCTAGGGAAAAGAGGTGGGTTTTTAGCTGTTGTTTGAATGCTGCGTGGCAGGGTTCTAGGCGGAGGGAAGTGGGAAGGGAGTTCCAAAGTGCGGGGCCTATGAAGAAAAAAGCTGAGGAGCGGGTGGATTGAAGATGGGCAGCGGAAGGGGGAGGAAGGGTGAGACGGTTTAAATGGAACTAGCGGGGGGTGTGAAAATGAATAAGATCAGCTAGATATTGTGGAGTACTGGTGTGTAGGGCTTTATGAACCAGGGTGAGTAGTTTATATTGGGAGCGAAATGAGACAGGTAACCAGTGTAGATGGAGGAGAAGAGGGGTTATGTGGTGATAAGGGGATGAATGAGTGATAAGGCGAGCTGCGGTGTTTTGGATTTTCTGAAGACGGTGAAGTTGGGAGGAAGCCAGGCCGGTTAGAATAGAATTAGAAAAGTCAACCCGGGACATAACTAGGGAGAGAAGTAGAGTGGAGAGAGCGGAAGGGGAGAGGAAAGGACGAATGGCGCGAATTTGACGTAAAAAATAGAAAGAGGTTTTGGTGATGTGGGAGATACGAGCGTGAAAGGTAAGGTCTGAGTCGAAGAGGACACCGAGATAGCGAAAGGTGGTGACCAAGGATATGGGAGTGTTGGAAAGGGACGGAGCTAGAGAGGGAGAAGGATGACCATGAGGGAACCAGATGGCAGTGGTCTTGGCGAGGTTAAGGTGGAGGCAGTTCTGGGTCAACCAGTGAGTGATGGCTGTGAGGCAGCTATTTAAAGGTGTGAGATCGGGATGGGAGGGGGACGTGTGGTGAAGAACAATATCATCCGCATAGTAAAAAGCAGAGATCCCGAATTGCTGGATGACTAGTGTGAGGGGCACCAAGAAAAGATTAAAGAGAAGAGGAGCCAAGACAGAACCCTGGGGGACCCCACAGGGTAAAGGGAAGGGGGCAGAAGGTGGTGTAGAGGAAGAGGCAGAAAGGACTGAGGCTGATCGGGCGTAGAGAAAAGAATGAAACCACCTGTAGACAGTGCCATGAAGACCAGCTTCACGGAGACGAGCTAGAAGAAGGGAGTGGTCGACCAGGTCGAAAGCCGCTGAAAGGTCAAGTGCTACCGCTACCGAAATGACTTGTTGCTGATAGTTGGTCAAGTAGGACTGAAACCATTTTAGTCTGTTGGATTGAAGGCATTGGAGGGGGTGGTATGGTTTACTGTGTCAAATGCTGCAGAGATGTCAAGGAAGACCAGGATGAAACCTTTGTTGTGCGTTCTGGATACCTTGTATGGGTTTGTTGAGAGAGAGAGAGAGAGAGAGAGTAGAAGGGTTTCAACTCCATGGTAGGGGCAGAATCCATATTGCTGGGGATCGAGAGGTGCGTGTTTGTCAGTATGGTCTTGAAGCTATTGGTGGATGACTTTTTCTATGATTTTGGCCATGAAGGGAAGGCTGACTATCAGTCTTATGATGCTGGCTCCATTGGCTTGAGGTTGGGGTTGTTGTTATTTTTTTTGTTTAAGAGTGGGATGTATGGGTGAGGTTTTTAGGTTGTCGGGCATGTAACCTCGAACTAGTGACATTTGGGTGGTCGAAAATGTCCCCGATTGTATTCTGAAACACTACTGTCATACATATCCATGGCACGGGGACGTGCATGACAGTACACATCCCCGTGTACTGCCCAGAAGGGGTGGAACGAGGAGTAGTCAGCCGCGTAGATGTGCATAGCATATTACGGAAAAGCCCATGTACTTTCTGCGATATCCCCATGGACGTCCCCGTTTTTCGTGCTGCAATGTGGAATAAGGTCAGGACTTAGAAAATATTCTGCTGTGCTCTTCAATTCATCCCATATTGAAGAATGGTTGTGACAAATATGTGTTGAACTGGTGTGACTGCAGTCTGGCAAAACACAAGATGCAGTTATAAAGAACAGAAAGCAGAGGTGAGGAAATGTTGTAAGGTAAAGGAACATTAATAATTGTTAAATTATGAGCTCTTACAGAAATATTAAGAAGAGCAATAGTGTTTATTCTGGCTATTCTGAAATGTGCTGCTTGTGCTAAAAGAGCCAATCCAGAAGGCCCTAACAAATCCTGTATTGTGAAAACTCAGACTGTTGATGTAAGAATAGTGTCAGTAAGTCTGAAAACAAATCATGTTGGAGTGAGAAAGGGAGATCGTATGTGTAGTCCTGGAGTGTCATGCCATTATGGTATAGCAGCTGTTAGCTATAGGTTCGGTTTGGCAGAATGATGTCTTTGTGACTGCAAGTGAGAGTGTGTGGTTTGGGGGTAGCACGGGAGGATCTGGTGTGCTGATCTGCAATTCAGGGCATCCATGAATATCTGGCTGGTACCTGGACCATATGGATGGACTGCAGTGTCACCAGGTGCCAGTATGATAGGGCAGTCATACATAAGCTGTGCCAGGCACTGGGAGACATGACTGATGTTGTGCCAACATCCCCCAGATTGTGCCATGAGGCCTACATCCTTCCCCAGTCCAGGATCTATGCAAGCTGTGAGAGTGGTGATATATCTGGAGGCTGGCTACCTGGGTATGATGGCACAGGGCTCTCCCTACCATGCCCACATAGGCATGACCGGAGAGCAGTGCCACAAAGGGACTGTGGGAATGCAGACAGGGTTGCCCCACAGATAGCAGATGTATACAGATCGACATATGCCATGATGAGACAAGTGTAGCTGCTGTGAGAAATGCCAGTACCCAGATATCCAGGAATCGGATGCCTTAGCCAGAAGGCCATACTACTACTAGTGATCATTTGTATAGTGCTACAAGGCATACAAAGCACTGCACAGACACACGTAAAAGATGGTCCCTGCTCAGCAGAGCTTACAATCTAGTCAAGACAGACAACACAACAGCTGTTGACAGGATACATCTAGGAAGAATGGTAAGGAAACACAAGGGAGATTAGGCGGATCAGATGCTAAAGCGGCAAAGAAGTGAGCATTCAGCTTGGATTTGAGAAGGGCCAGAGAAGAAGCCTGACGTACAGACTTGGTTACTTTGTTCAAGGCATAAGGAGCAGCAAGATGAAAGGAGCAAAGTCTGGAGTTGGCAGTAGAAGAGAAGGGCGCAGCTAGAAGCGATCTGCCAAAAGAGCGGAGTTCCCGAGAAGGGGTGTAGGGACAGATAAAGAGAGGAACAGTAGTGCGGCGCAGCAGAATGAGTGCACGTATAGGCTATAGGCACGGAAAGGGCATACCTTTATTGCTCAGCATTATTATGCATCCTTTGGGGAAAACTGCAATGTTAGACCCTTATCAAGTACCCAAAGCTATCCTTAGCAGTTTAAAGCGTGTTCCTTATCGTTCCTCCAGTTCAGTCCTCTACCTCTGGGTCAATCTCCTCCTGCAGCTAGGAGACTGGTATGTCAGAATGATGACATCACTGGATATAGCCTGCTGCACTCCCACTTGCATCCCAGTGTAACCAGTCTCCTTACAGCAGGAGGTCTTGACGAGCCTTAGGGAGAGGCTCTCTGGAGGAATGGATAAGGAGCAGAGTGGTTTTTTAGGATAGTTAGTGGGTTGGAGCAGTGCCCGGCGCTGTTTCTTTAAAAAAAAACCCAAAAAAAACATACGAAGAGTCAAACAGGAAGAAAGACTTCTTGATCCCTGCCTGTGCCGGTGCTGGGGTTTTCTTCCTGGGGGGGTTCTGGCTCAGGACTTCGAGTTTCCCCCCCCCCCCCGCTTGGCCCAGAAGTCTCACCTCCCTGACTTTACGGGGGTGAGCCTTTCTTGCCGGTGTGCCTCCCGGAGCTGTGCTCTGAGGCTGATCTGGTGGCGGTTCATCTCATCAGCTGATTTCAGGGCCCGGGGTTCCCGACGCTGTCGGCAGCGCTTTGAGGAGTGGCAGACCGGACCGGTAAGTGCTTCACCGGCGTCCGGCTGCTGTTGTCGTCCAGACCGCGCTGCTTCGGGTGTGCAGGGACGCCGCGGTGCTTTTGGCGTCTTTTTCCTTCGCGGCTTGCATTCGCGGCGGCCATTTTCTGAGCTGCGATGCAGCCGCGTGGCAGCTAATCGTCTCCCGGTTTTTTTCGGGTTGGGGCACTGCTGCAGTTCTTTTTCTTTGATTTTTCTTTGCTTTCTTTGTTTTTTGCTTTGATTTATTTCTGGTGGGCCCCTTTTTCCTTTCGCTGTCCCTTCAGTCAGCTCTGTGTGTTCCAGGGGTGGGGGGCTGCGGGGCCTTCCTTTGGGTGCTAGTTCATTGAAAAGTAATATAAAAGGTTAAGAAACCGGAAAGAATTGCACTTCCATCAGACACATATATCAAGTAGCACACGGCCCTGCCACAACCTACCCTGTCTCGGGGCCATGCTGGCATAGGCCCCTGGGGACGTTTGGATTGCATCCTTATGGCTTCCCGGCCTCAGTGCCTCGTGTGTGGCACTAGGAGAGGCACGGTCGCTGACACCGGAGTGTGCAGGGGCTGTGCGGCTCTGTCTTCAGAGGTGGAACTTCAGATGGAAGCCCATGAGTCTCCGGAGGCGCAGGGTGCACCAGTGGGGGCGAGTGCTGCTTCCCCACGGAGCTCGGCGCAAGAGCCCGGTCTGGAGGCGCTGCCGGCCCACTCAGACGCCCGGTCTCAGTGACTTCAGCCCTGAGTTTGTCCTCCTTTATGCATCAGGCTTTTTGCCTGCGGCAGCAGGGCAAAAGGCCGCGTTCGGCGTCTCCAGCGTCCCAGCCTCCGCGGAAGGAGTGACGGGCGCGGATTTGCCGGCACTGAAGCGTGTGAGGCTTGCAGACCCGGTGGAGGGCACCTGGCTGGAAGCTCCGGATCCGGAATGGGATCCTGAAGAGGGATCGCAGGACCTGGAGGAAGGTGAGATCCCGGAGCCCGAGGATCAAGCGAAGATCATTCGGGCGTTCCGCAGAGAGGAGTTGGCTGCTTTGATTTCCGAGACTTTGCAGATGTTGCACCTGGCTCCGCCGGCGGCGGTGGAGGACGACGTGGAGGATCCTGTCATCCAAGCGGTTCGTCAGACAGGTGGTGTTTCCGGTGCACCGGGTGGTCGAGAAAATGATTCAAGACGAATGGGATAAGCAGGAAGCGGGGCTCCGGGGCATTAGAACTCTGAACCGGTTATATCCTTTGGCGGATTCCGCTAAAGACCGCTTCCGGGCTCCGCGAATAGACGCTGTAGTATCGGCCGTTACGAAAAAGACCACCATTCCCATTGAGGGAAGTGTGGCCTTGAAGGATGCCCAGGACCGTAAGGTTGACGGTCTGCTCAAGCAGGCCTTTGAAGCGGATTCCCTTTCGCTTCAAGCCTCCATCTGCAGAGCCTGGGTAGCCAGGGCGTGTTTGCGCTGGGCCCAACTTCTGCGCCAATCCCCGCACGTTGATCTCGAGGAGGTGAAGGAGCTGAATCGCTTGGAGTCCGGTGCGGCCTACCTTGCTGATGTGCATTACAATTTAATTCGGGCGCTGGCCGACAGCACGGGGTCGGTGGTGACTGCCCGTCGTTCTTTGTGGCTGCGTAATTGGGCCGCGGACGGCCCTTCTAAATCCCGCCTCAGTAAGCTTCCCTTTAAGGGCGGTTTACTGTTTGGAGAGGGTTTGGATAAGTTGGTGAAGGACCTGGGTGAGTCTAAAGCGGGTCGACTGCCCGAGGACAAACCGAAACAGTCCAAGTCTGGCCAGAGCGTACGGGGTCAGTTTCGGGATTTCAAAAGATTTCGTTCGTTCGCGACCTGGGGCCTTCCAGAGAGGGCGGTTTCTCTCTAGGGGCCAGGGCTTTCGGGGGTTTCGGGGAGCGACTAGAGGCTTCTCTTCCATCCTGGCGTCTACTTCCCTTAAGACCCAATGAGGCGAGGCGGGTCCAGGCGGGTAGAAACTCCCGAAGCCGACCGCCAATGGGAGGCTCCACCGCCGGGACCCGCCTCGCCTCATTGGGTCTTACGGGCCAGTGGGTGTTGGAAATCATTCAACACGGCTACGCGCTGGAGCTGGCCCGGCCCGTGCAGGACTCCTTTGTCATGTCGCCTTGCCGGGGTTCCGCGAAGACGGCAGCGGTTTGCGAAACCTTGGACAGGCTCCTTCGCTTGGGAGCAATAGTGGAAGTTCCCAAGGCCGATTACGGCATGGGTCGCTACTCCATTTATTTCGTGGTGCCCAAAAAGGGCGGTCAATTGCGACCCATTCTCGATCTGAAGGGGGTGAACCGGTGCTTACGGGTGCCGCACTTTCGGATGGAAACATTGCAGTCAGTCATCGTAGCCGTGCGCCGCGGAGAATTCTTGACGTCTAGACCTGTCGGAGGCGTACTTGCACATTCCCATGCGAGACGTTCACCAGCGCTTCCTGCGGTTCGCCCTCCCCTGGGGTCATTACCAGTTTCAGGCCTTGCCGTTCGGACTGGCGACGGCGCCATGGACCTTCACCAAAATTATGGTGGTGGTAGCGGCGGCGTTGCGCAAAGATGGTATTCTGGTTCACCCTTACCTAGACGATTGGTTGATTCGAGCCAAGTCCGCGGAGGAAAGTCTCCGGGTGACGGACAGGGTGGTGCAGCTCTTGCAAGAGCTGGGTTGGGGGGTCCTCGAATACCTGGGGGTCCGGTTCGATACGTGCAAGGGGCAAGTGTTCCTGCCGCGCAAACGAGCTGAGGGGCTGCGGGCTCTGTTGCGACAGTTTCTGTCGGTGTCGGCGCCATCGGCGTGGGATTATCTCCGGATGCTGGGCACCATGGCGGCGACGTTGGAGGCGGTGCCTTGGGCCAGGTTTCATATGCGGCCTCTCCAGAGAGCCCTGCTCCGTCGTTGGTCGCATCAGAAACATTCGTTGAGCACGCGTCTCCCTTGCCCGAGCACAGTTCGGCAGTCCCTTCGTTGGTGGCTTCGCCCCTCGTCGCTGGCGGGAGGCTTGCCGCTGGAGCAGCCGGAATGGCTGCTGTTGCTGACTGATGCCAGTCTGGTGGGCTGGGGAGCCCACTGCGGGAGTCAGTTTGCGCAGGGGCTTTGGACTCCCCTGGAGGCCTCGTGGGCGATCAATTGCTTGGAGCTTCGAGCGGTGTTCTGGGCCCTTCAGGCGTTCGAGGGCTTGGTGCGCGGTCATTCCGTGCAAGTTCTTTCCGACAACTCGGTGACGGTGGCGTACATCAACCGCTAGGGTGGCACTGGGAGTGCCGCGATGGAAGCAGAAGCCGACGGGCTCTTCGCGTGGGTAGAGCTTTGCTTATCCGCGATTTCGGCAGCGCACATTGCCGGCAAAGACAATGTCACTGTGGACTTCCTCAGCAGAGCGCACGTGGATGCAGGGGAGTGGGAGCTGCATCCCGCGATTTTCCGCCAGATCGTCGGGCGCTGGGGGACTCCAGTCATGGATCTCATGGCGACCTTTCAGTCGGCCGTTTCTTCAGCAGACGGCGGGAACGGATGTCGGAGGGCATAGACGTCTTGCTTCGTCGGTGGCCGTCGAACGGCCTCCTCTGTCTTTCCACCCTGGGCACTGATAGGCAGGGTGGTTCAGAAGATCAGGGCGCATGCGGGGAAGGTGCTGTTGGTGGCACCCGATTGGCCGAGGCGTCCCTGGTACGCAGACCTGATACGCCTCTTGGACGGACAGCCTTGGCGGCTGCCAGCCCGAGCAGATCTGTTGCTCCAAGGGCCCCTTCTCATGCCTCAAGTGGATCGGTTCTCGCTTACGGTATGGCCCTTGAGAGGGCTAAACTCCTGAAAAAAGGCTACTCGTCGGCGGTTGTGACAACCTTACTGCGGGCGCGTAAGCATTCGACTTCGTTGGCATATGTGCGGGTCTGGCGTGTTTTTGAGGATTGGTGTTCGCGATGTCAGGTTAGGCCAGGCTCGGCTTCGATTCCTTTGGTCTTGGAGTTTCTGCAGAACGGGTTTGACAAAGGTCTTGCTGCCAGTTTCTTGCATGTCCAGTTGGCAGCCCTTTCCTGTTATCGGGGCAAGATCAATGGCGTGGCATTGGGGGTTCATCCTGACATAGGTCGTTTTCTGAAGGCGGTCGCTCGTGTACGCCTGGCGCGCAGGGTGTGCGTTCCCCCGTGGGATCTGAATCTCGTGCTCACGGCACTGGCCGAGCCCCCCTTTGAGCCCTTGCGTCCGTGAAAGACTTGACGCTCAAGACGGTGTTCCTGGTGGCGATTTGTTCCGCGCGGAGAGTTTCGGAACTGCAGGCGTTGTCGTGCCGTGAACCCTTCCTGTCCTTTTCTAACGGAAAGGTGGTTTTGCGTCCGGTCCCGTCCTTTCTGCCTAAGGTGGTGTCTCCCTTTCATGTGAACCAGGCAGTTTGTTTGCCCGTTCTGGGGTCTCTGTGGGGCAGCGACTCGGATTGCGGGCTTCGGCGTCTCGACGTGAAGAGAGCCTTGCGTCAGTATTTGCGGGTCACCGAGACCTTCCACAAGTCTGAGCGATTGTTTGTTCTTTTCGGCAGAGTTCGCAGGGGCGAAGCGGCGGCTAAGGCGTCGATCGCCCGATGGCTTAAAGAAGCGATTGCGTCCGCTTATTTACTTCAGGGTCGTGTGGTGCCTATGGGACTGAGAGCGCATTCCACCAGGGCGCAGGCGTCCTCTTGGGCAGAGCATAGTTTGGTCCCTCCGGGTGACATTTGTAGGGCGGCGACTTGGTCGTCTCTGCATACGTTCAGCAAACATTACCGGCTGGATGTTGCTGCGACTTCGGATGCTCGTTTCGGCTCGGCTGTCTTGTCCGCCGGCTGGAAGGGTCCCTCCCATTGATTACTGCTCTGGTACTTCCCAGAGGTAGAGGACTGAACTGGAGGAACGATAAGGAAATGATATTTACACTTACCTGGTAATTGTAGTTCCTTTAGTGATGACAGTTCAGTCCTCCTTCCCGCCCGGATGTTTTTAGAAGGTTCCCAGTTTGGTGACGAGCGGAAGAGTGTTACAGGTGAGTCTGGATTCATTCAATTCCTTTGTTTGTACCCTTTTCAAAGGCAGGGCAGGTGGTAAGAAGGCCTGGTCAGAAGGGGTGGATTACTTATAGTACAGATGTTATTCTGTTTCGCTACTTATTTGTTGCTCCTTTGAGTCTGCTTTGTTATAGTTCACACTGGGATGCAAGTGGGAGTGCAGCAGGCTATATCCAGTGATGTCATCATTCTGACATACCAGTCTCCTAGCTGCAGGAGGAGATTGACAACCCAGAGGTAGAGGACTGAACTGTCGTCACTAAAGGAACTACAATTACCAGGTAAGTGTAATTATCATTTTGTAGAGATGACCAAGGCAGGAATAACTGGGGCCCATTCCTAATGCCATTTGATGCAAGGTATGTCATGACATACATGTTCATATTTACGTTCTCTTAGACCATCTTAGAATGCACTGATATTACATAGCACTTTTCAGGGCCTGTAGAGGACTGGTATAAGGTCTAGGTTGCAGTAGTAGTCATTTATCATTGGTATTTATGTCTAGTTTGCTTCAGCAAACTACTATCAGTGTGAAGAGCAGCTTAGGAGATTCATGTTTTCCCCCAAGGAGGCATGGCATCCATGGATATATCGTGGAGACGGGCAGGATCAAAAACATGCAACTTTGCTGAATGCGTTGGGCGTGGGGACATCCAAAACGTTTACCTGTGTCCCATAATATTGACGGGGGATGTGTTTCTCCATTATATTGCGTGGCCCGTGTCAGTACCCTTGTGCGGGATGCGTGCACAGGCCAGATGAATACCGCTTTGCCTGTGCTGTGCTGGATACGTCTACCTCCTCGATTCCAGACCCACGGGCATGTCTAGATTCATGGATGCGGAATTAAGTTCAAACAAGACCCGTTTTCAGTTTAGACATGTCCAAGGACCAGACGGGCATCTTATAGAATCTGCCTCTATTCTTCTGTATAGATCCCTAGTGCAGCCACACTTTGAGTATTTTGTACATTTCTACTTCTCCCCCTCCCCCTATCTCAAAAAGGATATATGAGCTAGGAAAGGTTCCAAGAAGGGCAACAAAAATGATAAAGGGGATGGATTACCTTTTAAAAAAACAGTTAACTAGTTTAGGGCTATTCAGCTTGGAAAAGAGATGACTAAAAGGCTTTTGACCTTCCCTCCCCTTTTGTCTGATCCTGTTCCCCTATGTGTAGTCCTGTATGCCTCTTCTCTGACTGTCCTATCAACAATTGTAATTTCCTTTTCCCTTTCTGGCCTTGTGCCTACCTCTAACAACTGTTTGTTTGTAAATTGTGAACCGCTTTGATTGCTAAGGAAGGACGGTATATCAAATAAATAACCATAAAAGGGACTATTATATAAGTTTTATAAAATCATGTTTTATCTGAGTTTTTTGTGTCTGTGTATCATGTGGTGTGGAACTAGAAGATGCTTCATGAACTACTCTGGAAGGGGGGGGGGGGGTGTTTATTCTGCAAAATACACAATTTGTGCATAATTCCCCACCTGCATGTAATTCTGCACGGGCACCGGCAGACAGTGAGGAAGGCTCTGGCACACAAACTTTAAGGGTGCCTGATCCTGCCTCGCTGTTCGCCTTTTCGCAGCCATAGGAACATTTCTGCTTGGTCCTATGGCTGTGATAAGTTTACAGTTTTTGTTCTACTTCCTTTTTTAGAAAAAGATACAAACCAGTTTACAATTTAAAAATTAAAAAAAAGAAACTCCAAATGTTTTAGAAAAGGAAAGACAAATAGAAAGGGGGAAAGAAAATAATTACACATTCAAAACAGTAAACATATAAGCCACAATCATAGCCAGTTGTCATGTAGACTTCTGACACAGCATTTTAAGAAGGTAAACAGAAGCGCTTGCTAGAGACAGGAAGCGCTTCTGTTTAACATTTTAAAACTTGGAAGTCTAGTACAGCTGCAGCAGCAAAGGGGAAATGCTCCTGTGGCTGTATTAACTAGCTGCTGCAGGTCTGGCAGGAGACCTAGATGTTTGTTACTATTCCCCCTAGATGTATCCCATGTCTACACCTACTGTATTGTCCGTCTCGACTAGATTGTAAGCTCTGATAAGCAGGGACTGTCTCTTACATGTCTTTGCAGTGCTGTGTACATCTTGTAGTGCTATACAAATGCTCAGTAGTAGTAGTAGAAGGGCTTCTGGTGAGTCACGGGGTGGCTGGTGGCTGGGGGAAGAGAAGGGCTGCTGGTGAGTCAAGGGGAGTGGCTTGGGTCTGGAGATGGGTGTGCCTGGGAAGAAAGAAGGAGAGGTAAGGGAGAAGGTTTGGTGCACGAGGAGGGGAGAGAGGAGGTGAGGTTGGGGGTATGTGTATAAGGATAGACCTTAGGGACTGACAGTAGTAGGGATCTTGCTAGAAGTTAGAGGTCGAGAGAACAGAGGGGACAAGGAAGGCTTGGGGGTTGGGGACAGAATTGTGATTGGAGTAAGAGTTAAAGTGGAAAAGGGGGAAATTTCAGGCCTAGAGGAGATGTTGAGCTTTATGATGGAGGAATTCTGTGCAAAATTTACTAATAAAGCATTCAGAATTTTAAAATACTGTGTGCAAAATTTTCAAATTTTTGGTGCAGTGTTTTAAATTTTTTTTGCACTGAATACCTCCAGATGTAATGAAACGGATGACAGCAGATCAAAAACAAATCACAGAAAGATTTTGTTCATGCCCCAGGCCTTGATAGATTTTCTTAGAATCTAGGAGCCAGCTTAAAAATTTAGGAGCCAGCCGCTTAGACCAAGGTTGCAGTGCCCCGCCCCCACCAAGGATGTATCATAGAAACATAATGGCAGAAAAAGACCACACGGCTTATCTAGCCTGCCCTTCCATATCAAATACTAAAGTCCCTTCTTTTTCTTTAGAGATCTTCTGTGTTTGTCCCATGCTTTCTAGAATTCAGATACTGTCCTTGTCTCTACTACCTTCACTGGGAGACTATTCCACGCATCTACCACTCTTTCTGTAAAGAAATATTTCTGCATATTACGCCTGAGTCTATCCTCTTTCAGCCTCATTCTGTGCTTCCTTGTAGCAGAACTTGTTTTTTAGGGTCTGATTTACTGTTTTCCCGTTTCTATGGGAAAATAAAACTTAAAAAATAAGGTCCTTAATGTGCCATTGCACACAGACAACAGAAGGCAATGACCTTCTCCTGCCCCTCTCGCCACCCTCCAATAAGCATTCTGCAAGCAGCTTATTTGCGACCTTTTGTAGCTACACTTGTGGCAGCTTCTTTTATTTTCTTTACAGCTCAACGGCAGTTGGAAAGAAAGGAGTCAACAGTGTCTGTCTGCCTAGGGGCAAAATACCGGTAACTCTCCAAAAGGTTAATGGAACAGGATGAAACTAGAGTGTGGGGAAAAACTGGTAAAAGGACACATTGAGTTAAAAAATGGGCCAAATCGGACTGGGAGTTCCAGAGAAATAAGCCCCCCTTACCCCCTCCAAAAAAACCCCAACCTAGCTCGATTATATTTCTATGGAAGAAGGACTTCCAGCATGTGTGACGTAGAAAGTGGCATACACTGAAACATAGCAGTTAGGGAATTGATCCTTTCAAACTCTCATTTCCTGTTCTCTACTCTCCCAACCCCTCCTACCCTCACCCCACCCTCTAAAATACTCCCTTGCAACTGCTCTACCAACCTGCCAGGTACTGCCACAACGAAGAAAATACCTCCCTGCAACTCCCTCCCCCCCCCACACTCGCACCGCAAACTATCCCACCTCCAATAAACAATGACCTACAACTGCTCCACCACCTTGCGAGAGTAATTTAGGGGTGGGATAATTTGCAACTGTCCTATCACCCCACAAACTGCCTCATCCCTAAAAAAAAAAAGTCCACTATAGCCCCATCACTCTGCCAATACAACTACTCTGTAAAACTTCCTCCAGAACTGCCCCATCCCCAAAAACTACTCTACAACTGCCCTACCCCTAAGAAAAACCTTCCCTCAACCTGCCACACCCGTAAACAATACCCTCATAAAATGCCTCACCTGAAAAACTGCCCCAGCAACTTCCCCATTGTCTCACCAAATGCCCCAGCACATGCCCCACCTCCAAAAACCAGTCCCCCCCCACTACAATGCAAACTGCCCCACTCAAAAAATCCCCCCATGTAAATAGCCCACCCCAAAAACCTCCCCACTGTTAACTGCTGCAACATCCAGCAAACCTACCCCATCCATAACTGTCACAACCCCCAAAAGTATGTCCTCCATAAATGCCACACCACAGATGTAACACGTGCACAGCACACAAAGAACATACAACAGAGATACATGAACGCCACACACATACAGGCACAGGGATTACAAATAATTCCCTAGCCTTTATATAAATAGAATATTATATATATATATATATATAAATGGTATGACTGGAAGTAGATTGCCAGACCTTTTCCTCTGAGGCAATGGAGGGTAAAGTGACTTGCCCAGAGTCACAAGGCATGCCAGTGGGAGTCAAACCCAGATCTCCTGGGTGGTAGGCTCTCACTCTAACCACTAGGTTACTCCTCCACATGCACAATTTAATATAGTACAACTACTGTCCTACTGGGGAAAATCTAATCCCACCTGTCGGCTCCCCAACCTGCAGATACTCCACTAACGCCCTCATCAGCTTCAGGGCTCTAACTGTTCCACTAACTATTATCCTTCATGGTCTCCCCAGGAGCACACTCAACCCATTGCAAATGGCGATGAACGCAGCAGCCCGTATTCTCTGCGGCCTATCGATGAGGGATCACATCACGCCCATACTCATGGAGTTGCATTGGCTACCGATGGACAGCAGACTCACCTATAAAGCACTACTCTTAACTTTTAAAGCAATCAACTTCATTGCCCCCTCATCCCTCCCACCCCCAACAACAGACTCAGGAGATCAGTAGCTACAAACACGCTTACTATCCCTTTGGAAGCGACAAAATGCATGCAGAACTACCAGGAATAGATCTTTCGCCTTCTTTGCCCTGATATGCTGGAACAACCTCCCCTCACATATCAGAGCAATTAACGACCTTTCTCAGTTCAGGAAAGCTCTTAAGCACCATTTGTTTCTCCTACACTTTTCCCACCTAACGCAACCATCCCCCACACCACATCTTACTCATGAGGACACTAACACACCCATAACATGATTTACACAAACCAGACCCTCCAGCACAGGTTATATATTGTAAATAATTTTCCAACACTACGGTGATACTTGTATATAGTTTATAATGCAACTGTACATAGTTCCCCTGTTCTATCCCAAGTTATACATCCTGTTATAATGTAAGCCTATGGCCGTTTGTGGCAATATTTCTGTTGTTTGTAAACCGCACTGATATGAAAAGCACGGTATAGAAGAACTGTAAATAAATAAATAAATATAAATAAATAAACTATCCCACCTCCAAGACGAAGACGAGAATTAAAGCTTTTTGCTGGTTAATGGCAATGTTTTGCCATCGGTTCCAATTGGTTACGCGGGAAGGAAACCTATGACGCTATAAAATGGCTGTTGAGATGCATAAACTATTACCAACATCAGTGGCAGCTCTGTTGCTCGGCCTGCAGACTGGCTACACAAAATACTGCTGTTTTTCTCTGTGAATGGGATAGTTGTGCAAAAGATTCCCACTACATCAAGAGAGATTGTCTGTCTGAGTGGCCAGTCACTGGAGTTTGGAAAGAAAAGTGTGCAACATCCACCACTTGTTGAATCAAGGAAGAGTTTGTTACCACCCTTGCACATTAAGCTGGGTCTAATGAAAAAGTTTTTCAAGGCCATGGACAATACAAAACTAGCTTTCAAGTATCTCACCGGGGAATTTCCAAGACGAAGTGAAGCTAAGATAAAGGAAGGTGTCTTTGGTCCTCGGATTCATGAACTTCTTTGAAATGATGCATTTAACCGTGCACTATGTGGCAAAGAGAGGACATCATGGAAAGCCTTCCAGTTAGTGACAACAAGTTTTCTCAGAAACAACAAGACAGACAACTACAGGGAGTTGGTGAAAAAACTCCTTAATGCATATCAAAGTCTTGACTGCAACATGTCACTAAAGATACATTTTTTTACACGCTCCTTGATTTCTTTCCCCACCAAACTGCAGAGCAGTGAGCAATGTGCACGGCGAGTGATTTCATTGGGACTTATCTCCAGGAACAAGCAGGAATGAGTCTTCACATATGGGTACGTCGGTACCGACGGAGTCTGCGCGGGAACGCTTCCCAGCGTCCAATCGGGAGCTTTTGGAAGCATCCCAGCATGCCTGCGTGCTGCCTTCCCGCCTTTCCCAACTGCCTCTCCTCAGTTTTTGTTTTTCCGCGGAGCCGGCAGGACGTCGTTCTGTCACTGCAGAAAATTCTTGTTCTTATTTCTTAGTTTTCTTGTGGTCGCAGCTGTCTTCCCAACGCCACCGGTACCGCCGGTGTTTTCTTTTCTTTTCTTTTCTTGTAAAATCTTCCTTTTTCCATGGGATTTTTTTTTTCTTCATAGTGTCCCACGGTCTCTTAGGCCTTTTAGGCCTCTTCTTTTTCCTTCATGGAACCGCCAGACACTTTCTCCAAGAAATGTTCAGACTGGCGGTACAACTTTATTTTTAGACCCTCGAAGTCGGTGTCTAACCTGCTTGGGTCCTGACAACAGTTTGGTGAGAAGACGTCTTTAACATCGAGGTTCCCTCGATACACGGTTACCCTCCAACTTCGGGGCACCTTCCCCTTCTTCTTCCACACAGGATCAGGTAACCCACAAACAGTCTGTTAAGACTAGCCAGTCCTCGAGTGGTAGGTCTCATGCACAGCATGTAGACGGCTCCAGCCTTGCCCTCGACGGCCCACTGGCTTCAAAACCCCGGCGGGAGTCTTTGGTCTCCAAAGCGTATAAGGGGTTTCAGGTTGTTCCTGGGGTTCACCCCCCACAGAACATACCTAAGCCGTGTACGGTGGTGGCATCCGCTTCGAGCGGTACCGATACCCATACCCCGGCATTGGCACTGGTGTTGGATGAAACACTCCTCACCAGGGATTGTCATCTGGCGTCCTTGGTGCCTTCGGGACCGGTGGATACTCCCCAGAGTGACTTTCCATTATCGGTACCAACACCGATACTACCACGGACGTCGGTACCCTCCAGATTTGCATTGACAGCCTCGCTTCCTTCGATGCCGAGTCTGGAATCGATCTCCAGTCTGGAGGACAGGGTACCGACTCGCCTTGGTACTGTCTCGCAGCGGTACCAAAGGCTCGGTTCCGATGACTCGGATCCGCAACTCTCGGTTCCCCCGAGGCCGATTGAGTTGCCACTGGTTGACCTTCATTCACAGGTATCAGACACGGTACCGAAGTCGGTACCAATGTCTTCATTACCCTTACGGTCGGTGCCTTCCATGCTTCGCTTATCAGGCTCTCTGCCCTCAATGCCGAGTTTGGAATCGATTTCTAGTCTGGAAGACTGGGTACCAATAAGTTTTGGTACCGACACCGATCGATACTGGTGGCTCGGTACCGAGGATAGTAGCCGGAGGTTTTCGATTACCTCGGTACCGATTGAACTGTCACCGATGACTGCTCCGATGTCTTTGTCGGGCTCGACTCTGACATCAGTACCGGTATCCACAGTAGTATCGTGGCCAACTCCTGCCATGCTTTTTTCAACAGGATCGCTCCATTCTATACCAAGCTTGGAGTCGATACCTGGCATGGACAATGTGGTAAGGATGGTTGCTGCTCCTGACAGCCAGTACCAGCAACCATCCCTTAAGCATTCCACACTGCACTCTGCAGGATCTTCTATTCCTATATATTTGGATAACTCTGTGGGTGCTCAGGCTAGTTCTTTTGATCTAACCTGTCCAAGGGAGCTTCCTGTTGGGGATCCCTCTTTTCAGTTTCCTCCTGGATATAGCAAGATCCCTTGCCATTCCTATTCCAGGACATGATTCTGCACAAGGCTCTGTTTCTACCAAAGCAAAGGACAACATAATGCTTCCTGTGCATCATTCCTTGCAGGATCTCCTTCTAGGAATGTGGGAAACACCTTTAAGGGTACCCCCACCTCCCAGGGCAACTGATCTCTTATATCAGGTGCCCCCCTCTCCAGGGTTTCAAAAGACTCAACTTCCTCATCATTCCATAGTTGTGGAATCAGCAGTGAGGCAGGTAAAAAGTAAGAAAAAGCACTCTTCTTATCCGCCAGGTCGTGAGTCTAAGACACTAGATGCCTTTGGACGTCAAACCTTCCAGACATCTATGCTTTCTGCAAGAATTCTCTCATATATTTTCCATATGAGTCTTTCTCTTGAGGAGGTCACAAAGCAATTGCATCTTTTCACTCCTTTCCTTCCAGATTCCAGGAGTTCAGACTATTCCTCACTGCTTAAGCATATCCAGAATATCTCTTGGTTTCTTTCTCGTGCTTCCCTAGACTCTTTTGAGTCTGTTAGCAGGACTTCTGCTATAGCTATAGAGGCACGACGTAGAGCCTGGCTCCAAGCTTCAGACTTGGACAAATGGGCACAACAACGGCTGGGACATACTCCTTGCACTGGAGAAAATCTTTTCAACAAGGAGTCTTTACGTCAGGTTACTCAGTTGTCCACTGATTTACCTGTTCCTAAGGGTTGTTCTACACCTTCTTCTGTCCCAGTAAGTAGGAAATGTCCTACCAAACTTTCTTCCCACAGGAGAAGAAGGTTTTATTCATCACTTGCCCATCATACAGATGTTCCCCAACAGGGGAGGCATCGTCCTGGTCTGAAGAATCCAACCTCTCACCAGGCTCAGTAAACCCAGCAGCTGCAGGGTTTCTGATCAATCATCATCAGATGCTTGTGACTCTTGGGGTTAGAATCTACAGTGGCTTCTTCTCAATAGAGGCAATCCACCACTTCATTCTAACCCCCTACACATGGATCTCTTTCCAAAAGACATCCATTTTTTCTATATTTCTATGAGCTGTCAGGATGTTCATGCCTATAGGTCACAGGTTTCTCCTCTTTTTCCTGCTAGGGAAAGAGGTCTCACCACTATCAAATGATAGTTCCTGTGCCAGCATGTATTTTTTCCTTTCTATGGACTTACTACTTGGTAAGTCGTCTTCAGCTCCATTCTCTTCACCCTCTTACCAAGTTTTTCCTCTAAGAGCGGATTTACTTCGCTGGGAGACTTTTTTTTTCTTCAGCCTCTCTAGTTTTTGTCACTTTCCAGTGCGGAGTTTTCCTCTCTGAGTTACCTCCCGTTTCAATCTTACTTTGAGGCAGCTTATCAGACATGTCCAGAGTTTTCTACTCCTGTTCTTTCTGTTTTTGAACAGTAAGATTCTTTCTGCTGTCTAAGGCTCCTGCATAGGCAGCTGCTAGCAAATGTTTGGTCCACTGGTTCTTGTCCACAAACAACCAGATTTGTCCTCCACTAACATTCTGTCTAGTCTTAGTAGTGGCTCCAAGTCAGTGCTTTCATCTATCTTGGAGATTATCTCACTACAAGCTTTCTGGATTGGTCTTCTATTTCTGCCATCTCCATTCCCCTGGGTTTGGCAGCATAGTTGGCAGAGATACTGGCTCTCTAGCAGCCAGTTCTATCTCCTCATTCTCCTACATCATGCTCTCTGCAATTCTACAGAGAAGCTTTCCACTATGGGCCCTTGCTAGAGAGCATGGGTTTTTTTTCTCCAACAGCTATCCTAGATGGTTGGAAAAGGCTTTTCAGTCATGTCTCCCATGACTAGAAGGTTCTCCCTTCTTTTACTATCTCCTTTTGATATAAAGGACATAGGCCTTCTCTTACGTAAAGGCTTAAGGAGTTGCCAATTCCCTGCTTTGGTCCATAGCATTCCCAATCGGGGATATGCTCTTTCTCCTTGCAGCTCGTCCTCATGGTAAGAACGCATGATACTTTTTGCCCTTAAGCAGGTCAACATGGTATTTCATCTCTGTTTCTTCTGTCTACTTACCATGCTAGAGTCCTAGAAGACTCGGGACTTCCTGGCTGCAGATTGATATTATCCTCTGTTTTTCATGTAACCATCCTGGTTATTTCACTAGCTAGCATCCTTGTAGATCATAACCAGGGGGAATAGGTTCTCTATATATCTTCTCAAGTAGGTTCCACCTCCTTGTTATTAGACAAATCTTTCCTCTCCACATATCCTATGTGAATACCATGCTGTAGGCATATCTCCTGTCTGTTTAATTGCAGACACCCATATTTAGGCCTACATATTCATATTTATCTTTTGTGTGTATTTTATGCCCCTCCATATCTCACTATAGATATATTCTTATATGTCTTTCTATCTATCTATATGTATATGTGTAGGTATGTGTATGTGTATGTATGTATGTATATGTATGTATATACGTGTATATACATACACATATATACTATGTATATGTATGTATGTATATGTATGTGTGTATGTATGTATATGTATGTATATATATGTATATGTATACGTATGTATATACGTGTATATACATACACATATATACTATGTATGTGTATATGTATGTATATGTGTATATGTATGTCGAGATATTTCATTATAGATAGATATGTCTCCACATACTTATCTATCTGACTGTCTATGCTCATATAGCTATATGTTTCTGACAGAGAGGCTTTACCCATACCCATACCTATGCTATCCAGCAGGTTTGGGGTTCTATGCACACAACCACTCCTGTGGTAGTCAACAATTTTTATACCATAACCTAAGGGTTTAGGTACCTCTGAAGCGCTCCGTGCCCAATATCTCTCCTAGCTTACCCCAGTTAGGAGAGACATTGTGGATCTTCAGTTAATCACAGGCTTTAACGCCTCAGGCATTTGTCCTCTCTTTTTGGGATACAAGGGGTTCCCATACCCTTTCTCCCCACAAGGACTGTGCCTATTTGTCCAAATCGGTTAGCCTTTCTCTTTTTGCTCCTAAGAGTGAGCCACTCTGCCGCCAAAAGAGTTAGGTTTTTGTCATACAGCCTTCCGCTGAAGGCCCACCGTTTTTGTACTACCCCAGTTTTTCCTACTGGGGTTACCTGTTACCTTTCAGAATTCTGACCTCCACTGTTTTCCTACAGGTTTATTACCTCCACTTTACAGTGAGGTCCTCTTCACGGTTCCTCTACTGGATTCCCCAGTAGATCCATGAACCTCCATACTTCTGTGAAATCCTGTCAGGGGAGGTCCATATTGCAATATCATTGATGACAATCATCATCCACATATGGACTCCTTCTCTGCAATCCTGTGCTAGGTTTAGCTGTTCCACCGCATCTTTCTTTCTTCAACTCCTACCCTCCATCCTCAGGATGCCTGGTGTTCTGGGAGATAGCATGTTCCAACCTATGACATGCTGGGACTCCAGGCATCTCAGCTTGGGCGTCCCCATATGTGAAGACTCATTCCTGCTTGTTCCTGGAGATAGCACAGTTACTTACCTGTAACAGGTGATCTCTGGGAATAGCAGGAATAAGTCTTCACAACCCACCCACCTCCCCAGGAGTTGTCTCTCTATCTTTCCTTTCCTCTCTCTTTCTCTTTGTCTCAGCTTTAAAACTTAACTGAGGAGAGGCAGTTGGGAAAGGCGGGAAGGCAGCACGCAGGCGTGCTGGGATGCTTCCAAAAGCTCTTGATTGGACGCTGGGAAGCGTTCCCGCACAGACTCCGTCGGTACCGATGTACCCATATGTGTAAGTAACTGCTTTCAGCGATGGAGAAAAGATATCAAGGCAAATGGAGCCCATCAATGCTTGCAGAGTATTGCTGGACAGTGACAAGAGATCCTGCATTTACAGAAGACAAGTCAAGAAACGCTGAATAGACACTGAATAAGGTCTAAAATGAATACTATACATAATTGTTTCTTGCTGTTTAAAAATAACTTTTTAAATTGTATTTAAATAACCTTTTGGCTGATTTTTAAACTTTTTTATAAAAA
Organism: Ichthyophis bannanicus; assembly: GCA_033557465.1. Taxonomy (NCBI): domain Eukaryota; kingdom Metazoa; phylum Chordata; class Amphibia; order Gymnophiona; family Ichthyophiidae; genus Ichthyophis; species Ichthyophis bannanicus. The sequence continues at coordinate 994,802,185 of CM066031.1, read as the reverse complement.
GACGACGGGAAATATTATCATGGTCATATATATATATATATATATATATATATATATATAAAAACCACAAACGCATCAAAAGACCTAGGTTTATAATTTTGTGATTAAAGCTCCACTATCAACGCGCTGTATGTACGTGTAAAATGGAAAAGCTTAGATATCTTGGAACAGTAACCAGTTAGCGGTTTTAATTGTATGTTTTGAATTCAGCGCATCAAAATCTATAAGAATTGGCAGATTTTGTCTCTGAAGCAGACAGCTTTAAAAAAATTAGACTAGTGATAGGCTTAGGAAAGCCATTGCAATGAGAAATGTGATCTGTTTTTTGTGATCTACTGGGGGACATTTGACCCAGACAGGCTATTGTTGAAGATAGGTTGCTGGGCTCAGTGGACCTTGAGCTGGCTCAGCACAGCTCATCTTATGTTCTTAGGAATGGATTATCTTCTGGTGACATCCAGAGTTGCCTGTCTTTGCTTTGTTTAATTACTTGTTCATGGTTCTTGATTTTAACTAAACCTCCAAGCTATCCCAAGGATCTGTCCTTGCCTCTGGAACCCCCCCCTTCCCTTTGTACTTGGTTTCTCCTCATTACAGCCCTGGTCTTGAGGATAGCTTAGCATGAATAGAATAAGACAGTCCAGACTGGTGATTGCTTCTTTTGTTCATGTATTGGCTTTATAATCCATGATTCTTGAAGACTGTGTAGTCTAGTAGTTATAGAAAAATTCATATAAGTAGTATAGAAGAACCACAAAGCTTCATGGGCAGAAGAGATAATGGTTTATGGTTTAGTTTATTTGCTATACCGCCTTTTTGGGTTGCATAAAGCAATTTACAAAATAATTTTAAAAAAATAGAACTTGAAAGGAACATCAATCATAGATAGAACAGAGAAAACAAAAAAAAAATAAAATAAACACACAGCAGACAGACTGCTAGCACCATATAGATAAACTAGTTTGCGGAATGAACTTTCAAGGACAAAAGAATATATAAGCAACCCATTGGGCATCATGGATCCTGAAATCCAATTACAACAAGATTACCATGAGGTGAAGTTCTGCCACATTTTCCCTTGGTAGCAGAGCTTTCACAGATTGAACACACCCATATCCTTTTTTTCTCAAATCTTCACGAAACCCTAGAAGGGATTTTTCTTCATACCCAAAATGAATAGAGCAGAAAGAAACAGAGCAAAAAAGGGAGAGAAAATGAGACCATTCAACAGAAACAACCATCAAGTAGAACATTCAGACAAGAGTCAGTCACAGTCATAAGGCTGCCTTCAAGGCGAGGGGCAAGCCATGACATTCTCCCTCCCCCCTCCCCTCAGCATACATGGCTAGTCCTGATGACTAAATGCCTGCCTCAAGAGGTAAGTCTTCAGATCAGCCTTGAAGCGATGGAGGAATACAGGTGAAGGTCAGCAGGAAGAGTATTCTATGGCGATGGGGTGAGAGAAAAAGACAGAGTGCCTGGTAACCTCTAACCTAGCTCGAGTTGGTGAAGATAGCAAAGTCTTATGTGCTGGACAGTAAGGAATGACTAGGGACCATTGGAGCCATTTGATATAAGGCTATATAAGCGAGAAGGAGAATCTTGTATTGGACATGAATCCCTGAAAGAGTAGAGGAGTTGCATGGTTGTACCTACAGGCCTGAGTGAGCATACGGATAACTGTATTCTGTTCTGTTTGAAGTCTATTGAAACCAGCAGAGGATAAGCCAGCAAATGCAGAATTGCAGTAATCAAGTCTAGAGAATTCTGTGCTGAGAATGACGATAAACTGCACTGAGATCTCTAGGAATGGTTAGATGACTCGAAAATGATGCAAAGAATTGAAGGAAGATTTGACCACTTGTGAGTGAAAGATCTGAATCAAGAAAAAACACCAAGGTATCTAAAAGGACGATACTAAAACAATGGGCTGGCCCTGAATTGTTGGCAGTGTCAGGAGCTGGGGTGCCCCCTGTTATCCAAGCTGCTGTAGATAATTTTGGGGTTTAGTTGAAAGCAGTTCAGCCAGTCAGAGATCAAATGCAGGCATTGGTTAATTGTGGCTAAGTTAGGAGTGATACTGTCAACGAGAGAGACAAGGAGAATGTCATTCGTGTAGATATATATTGTAACCCTTGTGCCTTGAATCATGGTGAATAACAGAATCAGAAATATTGAATAAGATGGGGGTGAGAATGGAACTGAGGAACTCCACAGCGGAGGGGGAAAAAAGAGGACTCACTAGAGACCTGCACAGAAAAGGAGTGACCTGACAGGAAGGATTGAAACCTTCGGTGTATGTTTCCACGAATACCAATAGAGTACAGACATGAGAGAAGAGGAGTGGACGGAGGTGCTTGTTGAGGTGCTCATATCCCCGGCCCACTTCTCCCTGGTCCAGTTCACTTCTTCCACCTTTCCTAAAGGACAGAATCCCCAGCTCTTCATTTGTTATATCTAAAGAAGATAGATACTAAAAAGACAGAGATGAGCTCCTCAAAACTGGGCTTCTAGAAGTGCCCCAAGTGCAGCAAGAAAATGAACACCACCGACACACGCGAGTGCCTGGGATCAGCCTTTCGTGTGGAAGACTGCCCACTCTCTGCAAGGATGTCCCCTCCCCCCGGCTCAGTGCTTCTGCAGCCATGCTGTAAAAGAGTACCTCTCCACAAGTGAAATTGCCACTTTGGCTAACTCTGCAATAAACTATGATAATGCCTGTTTTGCCTCCAGGCCACAGGACTCTACATGGCCAAAAAGAAACACAGGCGTGCCCAGAAACCAAGCTCTGCTGGCTTCTCTGTGGCATGGGATGTGCCATCCAAGACCTCCATCCCCTACCAGGTGCCTGCAACAACCTCATCGGCAATGGCCCAACCTGCATGGGTCACAGTCCCAGCTTTTTACAACACTCCTCTGGCTGGCTGTGCTCCTCCTCTGGCCTTGATTTTGCCGGGCAGGCCCCACCAATGGAAGCTCCACCTACCCTTTATGCCATTGGCTGGCACCATAGAAGACAATTACATCAGATCTGTGCTGCTAAGGATGGCCCCCATGGCACCGAGGAACCTCCTGTGGCTGCCTCCTTAGCTCTGAGGTTGGTAGTATTCGCTCCTGGCACTGGAGCTGCCACAGGCACAGCAGCAAAAAGGGCAGAGATTGGATTGAAAGCTACAAAGGACAAAAAGCCAAATGCACAAATGTAGCTGCAGGAGAGGGATAAACAGCTCCAGTGACTCCTCTAGCAGGATCAGGAGACATAGGAAAAGACGATACTCTACCAGCTCGAGCAGCTTCAGTAAGAGAACATTGTTGCACCAGCAATGCATCCCCCACTAACATGCCATCATCCAGTGCTTTCCTGGATCTCATCACTCGCATCATGGCACAACACTTGGCACTGTTGGAACAAGGGACTGGCACAACTACTGTCGAAACTATACCATAGCTTACGCTGGGATGCTTGGGAAGCAAATGCCATTGCCGCTACATTCGCTGTCACTTCTGTGCTCACCATTTCTAGTCTTCTCACCAGAGCCCCTAATGACTGACAGCAAAAAAGAGGAAGCAGCTGCCCAGAGTTCCAAAGGGGAATCTAACCAAAACCCCGGCTGGGGATCCCTTGATTCTCTCGGCATCCAGTTAGTCATCCTCTCCATCACCACAGCCATCATAGTCATCAAATAAAACCTCTGATATACCCCGAGTTTCTGCAGAAACTGGCATCTTACCGCTCATTATCTCCAATCAACACACCAGACCATAGGAATGAGGTCTTAGGGGTGCTGAAATACTTGGACAGCCCCAGGTCACTGGTGGAGATTCCAGAATACAAGCTTCTTCTGGATAGCCTACTGAAAGTCTGGTTAACCCTGTCATCGCTACCTATAGCCTCCAGGAAACTGCAGATCAAGTACCAGGTACAACCTGTCCTGGAGTTTGACGAGACTCAGCTGCCTCGCAAAGCTATCATTGTCAAGTCAGCCTTGAAGTGTGCCAAAAGCTCTTACTCCCAGTCCAGTGAATTGCCAGGAAAAGGAACACAAGATCCTGGATGAATTGGGAAAGAGCTTTTCAAAGTGCCATGGTAAATGCCAAAATCACCACTCACTAATTACAGCAAATCCTGTACCATGATGCCCTGCTGGAAAAGATCAAGAGCACAGTAGAGGTACTACCTCCGGACTTACAGGTTATCCTCGCCTCCATTCTCGAAAATCTGGGGAGGGTGTGGCAAGCGCCTTATCTGCTTGGCCTTCAATGTCTTTTGACACTGCCACCCGCAAGCATGGACTGCCAATCACCACCAGATGCATAACCTTGCTGAGAGCTTCCATTCTGAGAGGTGACATAGCCTGCATTGGTGAGAATCTCTTTGATGACAAGGTGAGACACTATCAACATAATTGAGGACCACTGCACCTCACTCCAAACCTTCGCTTTGGCAGATCTGGAATGATCCTTGCTCCCAGTTCCGCAAGTTCTACTCCTCAACATGGTAATACAACTCCTACCACAGGTGGCAGCCACAGTGCTCCAAGCAGTAGCCACCCAACTCTCAGCCATACCAACAGAAACCATGCCAGAGGAAACGCAGACAGCAAAAGCAGAAGCGCAGCCCCCCTCTGCAAACAAAGGAGCCCCCCTCCTTTGACTACCTGGGCACATGATGAACCTACTGGTGTGGTGGTGGTGGGGGGGTGCCTCCCTTTCTTAAGGGATGCTCACAGGAAGATCACAACAGGCAAGTGGGTCTTGGATATCATCAGCAAAGACTACTGCATCAGGTTTTCCACAACCCCACACCAACATGTCGTCATCTTCAGCAAAACACCAACGTACCTGCTCCTCACCATGATGGCAGAGATCCACTCCATCTTGGAAGTGAGGGACACAGAGCTGGTTTCCCCCTATGAGATCAACCATGGCTTTTACTACAGGTAATTCTTGATTCCCTAGAAGGCAGGAGGCATTCGCCCCATCCTTGACATGCGCTGCCTAAACAACTTCATTCACAAGGAGACGTTTTGCATCTACTCTCTGGGCTCCATCCTCCCACTCCTGTAAAACAGCAACAACTAACTGGCATAATTAGACCTCCAGAATGTGTACACCTGCATTGTGATCCACCCAATGCCCAGGAAATACCTGCACTTCTCCATCTCACAGTTGCTACTAATACAGAGTTCTCCCTTTCAGTCTCTCTCCACCCTCAAAGGTATTTACCAATATATAACAGTGGCTGCTACACACCTCTGCAAAATGGGCATATGCATCTTCCCCTACCTGGATGACTGGCTCATAGTGGCCCCATTGCAAGATAAAGTCAATGCCTTGGTTGTGCAGTTAATCTCTCTCCTACAATTGCTAGGCTTCATCATTAATGATAGAAAGTCGTAACTCCAACCCACGCAGTCCTTGGAGTTCTTCAGGGTAGCTGTTGTCTGATTCCTCAATCAAGGCATTTCTCCTTCTGCAACAAGCAGATGCGATCATCATTCTGGCCCAGAAAATATCATCATCCAACAGTGTTACAGTCAAAACCATTCTCCACCTCCTGAGACATGGCAGTGTCCACATAGCGCATATGGACTCTGGCCAAAGGAACAACCTAACTACAATGGCACTTCAGCAGGTATTGGAACCAGCATGCCCAGCCTCCATTGTACCTGTTCACCATCAACTCGTATGCACGTGCAGTCCTTGCTAGAGCAGATTGTTTCAACAACTACGGCACTATCTTACTGTCACTATGGATGCCTCCAAATTGGTCTGGGGCACCTACTTGTTGCATCTGTGCTCCTTCAAGGAGTGCAGATGCCATATCAAACTGCTGAAGCTTTGAGCAATTAGGCATGCACTCAAGGAATTCAGCTCCTGCCTCTGTATTGCTCCAATGCCTCTATCGCTCCATGGCGCAACCACACTTTGAATATTGTGTGCAGTTTTCGTCGCCATATCTAAAAAAGGATATAGCAGAATTTGAAAAGGTATGGAGAAGAGCAATCAAAATGATGAAAGGGATGGAAGGATATCCCTACGAGGAAAGGCATAAAAGGTTAGGGCTCTTGAGCTTGGGAAAAAAGATGGCTTAGGGAAGATATGATAGAGGTCTCTAAAATGATGAGTGGAACGGAACAGGTACACGTAGATCAGTTGTTTATGCCTTCAGAAAGTAGAAAGACACGGGAATGCAAAGTGAAGCTATAATGTAGCGTGTTTAAGACTAATCGGTGAAAAAATTTGTTCACTCAATGTGTAATTGAACTCTGAAATTTGTTGCCAGAGGATGTAGTAAAAGCTGTTAGTGTAGCTGGGTTTAAAAAGTCCATAAACCATGATTAAAGTGGATTGGGGCAGGGTCGGGCTGTGCTTAAAAGCAGGCCTTTCCTGCGACTGCCAGTGTTGTGACCTAAAGAGCGGGTCACGCACCTTGGCAGCCACTTGGAGACATCGTTAGGTGTTTGAAGGTACCTGAAGATAGTTTGCTGCTTTGATACATTGTACTGTTTTATTACCTTTAGGACCTTGTGTCCATGGCTCCATGGTGGTTAAGAGGAAGAGTGCAAAGCCTCCTTCCTCTGTTAAGGGGCCAATGGACAGACACGTGACTCCAAGAGCCCCTGGTATAAGATACCTTTCCTTCTTCAGGAACTTCTTTGAGCTGCTGGGATCCCACGACTCCCTCTCCTCCAATGATTTTGAGCTCTTCTTTGGGTGGGTAAGAGTCCCCAGGACCACCACACATAAAGAGCTTTTGGAAGCATGGGTTTAGATTCTACCCCTTTGAATATGAGGAAGTCTATGGTTATTCCTATCCTGGTGCCTGTTTCTCACCCTGATCTGGGAAGTGTTTTGCTGGAATCTATCCCTTTTGGATAATTTATCTTTTTTTATGCAAATTATTAACACTTGTATCCACCGAAATATCTGAATAACAGAAATATCAGAAACCAAGAAATACCCACTTTTAACAATGAACTAAAGAAAACATTAGATATAGTAAGGCTAGACCACAATATGGATCCAAGTATCGGATAAACAATGCTTAAGAAAAAGTATCATCAGGAGAAAAGATGGAAATTTAAATGGCAGCCAGTACAGGAAGGCCATTCTCCATCACACTTTCCCTTACTTGCAAAAATTGTACAAATTGCTGGGGTTCAAAAAACAGAAATTGCTTAGAGTGGTATACAATAAAACATTTGCAAGGAAATTTTAACCTAAAAGTTGCACTCAGAGCGGAAACTCTCTGGCGCAAGGCCATAAAGTCTCTCCACTTTCTCTGGGTGTCCCTAGCCAAATCAGGAAATAGATATTTTCGACCCCATAAACTGTAAAGACATATTGTGGAAATAAAGTCGAAGGACAGAGTTCCGATCCAACTCAAAGGCAAAGCCCACCAACAGGGTGGCATGACTAGTCACCACCTCCAGGGAATTCTCCAAAAAGCCAGAAAGATCCATATGTCCTGGTCCGACAGAACCCTCAGAGTCCAGTCCAATGCTCAGATTTGCTGCCGTATACTGTGACCTCACAATAGGCGGTAAAGCCTCAACAAAGTACTTACGAACCAGGTCCACTGGTGGCAGTAAAGGTGAATGGGGAAAGTTAAGAAATCTCAAAATTTCTCTGTAACTGTTTGTTTTTTCCATAAATTAGATCTCCCAGGCCTGCACAGAACACTCCCTGATATGGGCACCTCCAAGTGCCTTTAGATCTCCAACCTGGTTTTCCAGCTGGGCCATCCGTACAATGCTAAACCAAATCAACCTCCACAACCGAACACTGTCCTTTAACTGACAAAATTTCTTGCCTCAATGATACCATCATAGGTAGAAGAGAGTGCTGTAGTGAGAAAATATGCTATCCAATGTGACTAGTGCCAGTTTCTCCAACCCACCAAACCTCGGAGCAGTTGAAGTGGAGATCTGTACCTGCAGGCCAGGAGGAGCACCTTCTGGAGAAACTCCCATAACTCCAGCCACTGCTACAACCAAGACTTGCTTTGACTGGGCACCCTCGATACCGCTGGAGACCCCACTCTTTGGGAGCTCTTCTAGCAATTCCTTTTCCATCAAGCAAGTGCTTCTGGGTTGCAGTGGTGATCCCTGTTTTGGGGCTAAGTTCCACCCCGCTATAACTCAAGCCCAACAAAGCCATATTGGGTGCCAGAGAAAGGCAGAACCGTGCTATGGATTGTTGCACCAACCCAGTCGGAGTCAACATGGAACCTGAGGGCTGACTCCTCTGCTTCCTCTACCCCATCGAAAACACAAGGGGAACAGCACAGGTACAGCAAACCTCGGCTGAGCACCTTCCTCTGCGTCTCACTCAACTGCTGTCTTGGATCCTTCCCCGGATAATGTATCCTTAATGGATATTTGGAAAATTGTTAATCGAACTGAAGCTAGTATTCTCTCAACTTTCTTCACACCTCGATGCCACCCTTTCCCTTCATCCCCGTCAATCTGGTTTTTGCCACGGTCATAGCACAGAATCTATTCTCCTTTCTATCTTGAACGAACTCCACTCTGCACATGATCATGGTTCTATGTCTATTGCAGTCTCTCTTGACTTGACTTGTCCTCTGCTTTTGATCTCGTTGACCACCACACTCTCCTCACTCGTCTCCACGAATTCGGGATCTCAGGTTCTGTTTTTCTCTGGTTCCGCTCCTTCCTGACCAGTGCTCTCTGGTTCTTCATCCTCTCCCACTCACCCGCTCACCTGTGGTGTTCCTCAGGGTTCTGTCTTAGCCCCCCTCTTGTTCACTGGTTTTTTTTTTTTTTTCTAGCTCCTCTCACCCTTGTTGAACAATTTGGTATTTCCGCCTATTATTACGCAGATGATGTTTTTCTCCTCCACCACACTGACCCTACCTCCCATGATCTTTCTCCACTCAATTCTTGTCTTTCCGCTATCGACTTCTGGATGTCCACCAACTTTCTTCACCTTAACTTATCCAGAACTATGGCTATTTGGTTCACTTTTGGTGGTCCCATTCCCTCAGCCTCTCCCCTGCTTTCTTCCTCCCCCACCCCAGTCGTTCCCTCCCTTCATTATCTTGGCATCACCCTGGATTCTGCACTAGCATTTCATGAACATATCTCCTCCGTGGTCCAGCACTCTTTCATCTCCTTGAGACAAATCCGTGCCATCTGTCCTTTTCTTCCAGTTTGCTCCCTGGCCACTCTGCTCGTTTCCCTTGTTCTATCACGCCTGGATTATTGTAACATCTCTTTTGCCGGTCTCCCTTAATACCAATTGCGCAGGCTCCAACTCATCCAGACCACCACCACCCGGATCCTCACTCACGCTACTCATTTCGATCATATCACATCACTTCTCTTCTCATCAACCTTCACTGGCTTCCTGTGCCCGTTCGGATCCAGTTCAAAGTTCTCAACTTCGTCCACAAAGTCATCCACACTGGTGTCCCTCACTACCTTTCCGACCTGATTCACCTTCATACCTCCCAAAGCTCTCTCAGATCAATTCATGCCAACCACATGTTCCTTCCCTCCCCCTCCTCTGCCAGCCTAGAATCCACTCGCTCTGCTGCATTTTTCTTCCTTGGCCCCAAGCTTTGGAATTTGCTCCACCTTGAACTCTCCTTTCCCAAATTTAAAGCTGGCTTGAAGACTCATCTCTTCTGTGCCGCCTTCGACCTGCCCCCTCCCCTCTCCCCCCTCCAGCCCCCCTTAGTCTCCTGAGTGATTTGTCTTCCCCTGTTTGTCCAGTCTCTGAATTTTAAGCTTGTCTCGTGCCTTTTTCTCTACCTCTGATTCTATCCCTTTCCTGTCACATCAATAGAGTTCTGTTTCTTTTTCCTGCAGTCAATTTATATTGTAAACCACCCTGATGCCTCTGTGTGGGCGGTATATAAAGAAATGAATAAAGATAAAGCTGTGTTGAAGGGCTCCATTACTTAGTTATGTCAGTTTTCTATCAATGTAGCCCAGAAGATGCAAGGGAAGGACAACATTTTGAAAAATGTGATAGAGAATGTGAAGGGTTTAGATAATCATTTCTCTAATGCAGTCTGCAGCTGCTACCGCAATTAAGGATAGTCTTGTTCTTCATTCAGAGGTAGACGCTTTGGAAAATCGTGCTTGGTCAAATAGCATGCCTATTGAATTTCCCATGTATATACCTTATTTCTCCAGAGATTGTGTTTCGAAAATATTTGAAAGAGATTTTGCTGCTTTCTAAAGCTGTGGACATCCAGCTAATCAATTGCTATCTACCTCATAGTAAGATTGTACAGGATCAGAAAAAACAAACAGATACGGCATTTGATAAAATGGATACTCCTGAATTTGATTTGACTGCATTCTTGGAAATGAAACAGGAAAATATTACCACATGGAATTCTCTGTTGGTAATGTTGGTTTCTGATTTGGATCATTAGCAATGTATTTAAATGTTACTTTAAGAAGAGGGAGTTACTTTTTTGTGGCGGGAAGGTTCAAGTTTTTCCTGATGTGTCTAGAGAGCAACCTAGCTCAGGAAGAGGAAGTTTTTGAAACATAAGTTTTGATGTATTGGCCTTGAGTGCTGCTTTCTTTCTTTCTAAAGTAGCCTTGCAAGTGTATTGTTGACTTCCAAGCTCAGACTTTTATATATTCTTTGATCTGATGCAATTGGAGCAATTTTTAGTTTCAAAAAGAAACTCTGTATGAATGAAATTGCCTTCTACTGTGATTAGATTTGGAGGAATTGGGAAGAATGAAGTGTATGTAGGTACTTTGTATGGCATGTATTTTGCATAAATTGTTTGTTTCGTATGTTATTTATGATGATCCACTCCTCTCCGTGTATGTGGGCTAGATGTGTGAGTTGTTGCCTTAAATGGGTCTTGTTGGTGGACGAGACCTGGTACTGTATCTTGTTTTCCTTCTGTCTTTTTGCTTTTTTTTTTCTTTCTTGTAAAAGCTTAAAATTTAAATTTTAAAAAGGTGGACTGGGGAAATCCATTGCTTATCCCTGGGATAAGCAGCATGGAATCTATCGATCTTGGGAACCTGACAGGTACTTGTGACCTGGATTGGTCACTGTTGGAAACAGAATACTGGGCTCAATAGACCTTTTGGTCTGACCCAGTATGGCCTGTCTTTTTATGTTCTTATAACAAACAAGGGCCTCCTGATACAGACAGCCAGGTTGCCTGTTTTGCATAAACATACAGGGTGACATCAGTTTTATGCAGGGAAGCCCACAAGATCTGGACTTTGCCTTATTCAGAAGATGCCTCCTACAAGTAACATACCTGCCCGACAAACACAACAGACTAGCAGACTGCCTCAGCTGGCAGCTGGGCCTACATGAATGGTCCCTCAGCCTTTGCATTGTCTCTCGAATATGAATCTGTTTGCCAGTGAAACTAACACAAGATGTACCTATTTCTGCTCCAAGTGCCCATCCATGTACAGCTTGACACCAGACACATTTGACTTCCACTGGGACAATCATCTACTTTTGTATGCTTATATTCCCACCCCCACTGATCTCTAAGACTATTCAGAAGCTAATCTGTGACAGGGTAACTGTCATCTTGATTGCTCCCCCCTGGCTGAGACAGATGTGATTCCCATATCTGCAATACCTAGCTATGTGTCAGAATGACAGACGTTATCACCCAGAACAGAGGCAGGCTGGTTTGGAGGGTGCCATCAATTCTCGTCCTGACTGGATGTTGAGAGAATGACCTTGTCCTCCCTCCACCTCAGTCCAGAAGTATAACAGTTTATCTTGGCCGCCAGGTGACAATCCATTAGAAAATCATATGGACTCAAATGGAAACTGTTTAACTACTGGAGCACCTTGACAAGGAAAAACCTTTTCTCCTGCCTGGTCCTTCAATATCTCACCATCCTCTTTCCTGCGGGACTCAAGACTGCTTCCGTTAGGATGCATCTGTGCACCATTGGTGATGTACCACAACTGCTCCAATAACTCCATTTCAATGCACCCACTGGTCTCGTAGCTCATAAATGATCTAGCCAGCCTGTGCCACCTTGGGACTTCAACATCATCCTTCACCAACTCATGCAGAGCACATTTGATCTTTCTACAAGCAGCACTGCTGAAATTTGTCATCTGGAAAGCCCTATTTCTCATTGCCATCAACTCGGCTAGGTGCATCAGCAAGCTGCAGGCGCTGGTTGCCCATCCACCTTATGTCCTGTTGTACCGGACTGTCACCCTCAGAACATAGCCCTCGTTCCTCCTGAAGATGGCCACGCCATTCCACATCAACTATACCATTGAACTACCAGCCTTCTACCCCATGCCTCACTCCATGCTGGAAGATCAGCAGCTGCACAACTGTGTATGAGTGCTGCACGCATAAATCCAGAAGACAGAACCCAACCGAAAGGCGATTCAATTCTTCTTCTCCTTTGACCTGAACAGATTAGGATTCCTGGTCATGAAAAGGATACTGTTGCAGTGGATTTTGGACTCTATAGCATTCTTCTATGCCTGAGCTGTTGCCCAGCTCTGGCCCACCACCTCAGAGCCATGGCTACCACCCTGGCAAACCACAACTCTGTGCCCATAGGGGACATATGTAAGGCTGCAATATGGTCCTCCATATATGTCTTCAATGAGACATTACTGCATAGACAAATGATCCTTATTGGACAGCTTCTTTGGCTGAGTGATCCTGAGCATCGTCATACTTCCATGACCAAAAAAAAAATATTTAATACAACATTCTCGCATTTTGTGTGCATTTCCATCTTGTTCATTGTGTGGTAAAGATCATACTCATTTTAAGATATTATGAGGGTTCTATTTATGGTGTGGTATTTTTACTAAATTGTTTATTGAAGATCTATTAGTGGTTTCCAACTTCCAGCCAACTGTTACCATCTCATAAGTTACCATATGTTTGTGTGTTTTAAAAACAACTCTGCCCCCCCCCCCCAACCAAGCAGAATTTAGTCTCGGTGCCCTTGTCTGTATGTCAGTTCCAGGGACACATGGGACCTCCTTTCCCCATGACTCGGACTTCATCCTGTCACAACTCTGATATGACCGGTGAGGTGGGGGAGGAGATACAGAGTAGCCCTCTCCCCTGCAGCCACAGCTAGAATCACCAGTGTGTGGCTAACTCATCCTGCTTGTCCATGGACAGAGCGAGGTTACTTACCTGTGACGGGCGTTCTCTGTGGACAGCAGGATAAGCCAGCCACACAATTTCACCTGCCTCCCCTTCGATGAAAAAAAAATAACTACATGTAGATGGATATGAACAAAATAGACAGAAGAAGGCATCTACCGGCCTAATCGAGGAGGTCGCTGCTAGGAATGTAATGGACCATGTAGGGGCAGGCCAGAGGTATGAGCACCTTAGCCTCCTGCTCAGAAAGGTTTAGCCTTTCTGAATCCTGAGAGGGAACCTCTGTCTATGATGCTTTCGATTGACATCGCCAGTGTGTGACTGACTTGTCTTGCTGTCTGTGGAGAAATCCCCATTACAGGTGCGTAACCTCGCTTTCCCAGCATAGCAAGGAGTCTGTTTTAGTCCCCTAGCTAGGAATACAAATTATATCCTGAAACCTCTTAAGGACTGCCCCAGATGCTCTCTTCTTGGGTCCCAGAGTTTTCTGAGCCTTTGCCTGAGGTTTAAAAGAAGTCATAAAAACACCAGCCATGGGGATGAGTCTGTAACACATTTAGTTTTTTCTCTTACTATTCATATGAGTCTGCTGTTGGAAAACCTATTTATGTGATATGGGAGCTGTGGGTGCTATTACACTATCCTTTCCAAAAATAAAACAAAATTGGGAAATTCGTACACTTTTTTCACATAAATATAGTAAACTGTTAACATGCATAATATTGTCCAATATCGCGCTCTTCCTATAGACCTGGTTATGACATTGCATGGAATTCCTTTCTAGTATATTGCATACAAGATCTAATGAGAGGCTTTCCCAGTAATCGGCACTCGGTAATGTCCAGTACACAAGCAGCAATATGTAGGAAGATTCTATCACTGAGATATGCTGGGTTGTGGGATGTGTTTTAAGTGCTTCAATAAAAAAAAGTTCTCCCCCTTAGGTAGATTTGTTTTATTAAATTAAATTAGCAAAACAGAGAACATAATTAATTGTTCCTGAAAGTAATCTAATCTACAGTCCTAGTGCAATTCCACTGAGCAGCAATTGAATGTTAAAATAGTCTGTGACCTCTGAGCTGAACAGATATGAGCTGTAGGTTGTAGAGCAACCTCCAGAAGGCATCCTGGGGATGGGGTATCTTTATTTACAGCAGGGGCTTGCTTGATGGGAATGGTTCCACTGCAGTCATCCATTTATTTCTGGGTCTTCACTTACACTAAGCACCGCTATTATGAACACTGTTTCATTTCTTCCCTCCTTTTCTTTCACCCCTCAGGATGGTACTTGTCTTCTTCCTTCCGTGTCATGGCAGGCTGGTCTCGGGAGGCAGTCCTGAACCTGTATCGTTCCCTGCTGCGCCAGGGCCGCCACTTGCAGTACACGGATCGAGACTACTATTTGTCCTATGTGCGGCGTGAGTTCCGCAAGAACCAACAGCTGACCCGGCCTGAAGACAAGGAGAGGCAGCTGGAGAAGGGACAGTTCTTCCTCAGAACCAAGCTGGGGGGACTCGTCTAGTGCAGTGGCACTAACCACCTTCAGACTGCAGAAACCAGAGGAGAGGGAAACGAGGCTTGATGTGCATCTGTCCTGACCATCTGCCTGTCCGCAGTTAGAAACTGCATGCTTTGGCCCGGTGAAGGGGTAAGGTAACAAGTGTGTTGATAGGAATATGCTGTTCTGTGATGTGTGGGTCCAAGGACTGGTTACATTCAGAGTTAGACTAATGTGGAAAAGAGATTGGAAAGGAGACCTGGAAGCATCTGTATGTTCAAGCCACTTCTCTTAGCTTGAGGCATGCCACACAATAGCAGAACATGGCTCTGTGCAGGATGTGGGGCATTGCACATGAAAGGGCTGAAGGGAATCTCTGGCTGCTTAGGCTGCTGTGTAGGAGGAAGAGGAGAGGGGGAGGGAGGAAGCCGTGGTGCTGAGCATTATTGCCTTGCTAACAGTTGCTGGACAGTATGAGAGTTTTGAATACATAGTAACATAGTATATGACGACAGATAAAGGCCAGTATGGTCCATCTAGTCTGCCCAGCAAAGCGGCAAGATGCTGTATTAATTGTAATATTTTCATGAGCTGCAGAGGCAAATGTATATAAATATCTCCAGAAACAAGCAGGAATGAGTCTTCACATATGGGTATCGTCGGTACCGACGGAGCCTGCGCGGGAACGCTCCCCAGCGTCCAAAAGGAAAGCTTTTGGGAGCATCCCACAGCGCCTGCGCGCTGCCTTCCCGCCTTTCCTAACTGCCTCTCTCCAGTTCTTCTTTTCCGCGGAGCCAGCAGGTCGTGTTTCCTGTCACCGCTGAAGAATTTCTTATTTTCTTTTATTTTTCTTTAGTCGCGTGTCTGCCTTCTCGATTCCGGACCAGTACCACCAGTCTTTTTTCTTTCTTCAAAAAAAAAACTACAGTGCATTTTTTCTTCTGGGGCCTTAGGCCTACAGATATATTTTTCCTCATGGAAAAACCCGCCTCCGGGTTTAAAGAGTGCACTAAGTGCAGCAGCACTATTTCTGTCACAGACACTCATGACTGGTGTCTAAAATGTTTAGGTCCTGACCACTCCATAGCGGATTGTGAGTCCTGTTTCTATGATGTCTAAGAGAGGGTTACAAAATCGGGCAGCCAAGCTCAGTACCCTGTTTCCCTCCGATGCAGCTTCTGTGGCATCGACGTCTTCCAGGGCTTCTTCTTCATCCCATGGATCTCAGGTAACCAAACTTAAATCTGGCCGGTTCTCAAAGAGTTCATCTCCCTCTAAGTATCGAGATGCCCCCGGGCTTACTCTTGAGGAATCCACACCGGCAAAATTACCCCAGCGGGAGGCTCCGGCTTCCAAAGCTCTACCTATGGGGTCACAGGTTGACATCGATGGCTCAGCCTCGACCGATCACCTGTTACAATGTTCTGGGGTACCGGCAGTTTAACACCGGTACCGACATCCAGACATTGGTGGCGTCGATGGATCAGAATATTCTGACCATGCAGCGTGCCATCACGGCATTCATACAAGCTGCGACGCCTCCGGTACCGCAATAAACCCCGTTGTCGGTACCGGTACTGATCCTGGTACCGGATCCGAAATCGGTTCCGATACCTGTACTGCTTGCATCGACATCAGCATCGACGGCAGCGGTACGCTATCCAGTGATGCCTATCAGTACCGACTTGGTACCGATTACTCCCGATGTCGATACCTCCCGGTACGCATATCGGGCTCTGCGAGAGCATCCAGACAGTCGATACTTCGATTCCTCTGAAGACTCTGATACATCAGAGGCCTCAATTGAAGCATCGGGGATCCTCCCTCAGGAACCCTCTTCTCCAAAAAGGAGAATGTCTCCTCCTGAAGACTTGTCTTTTCAGGACTTCATTAGGGAGGTGGCCAAAGGCCTGTCCATCTCAGTGACCTCTGAAACTGAACCTAGAGCCAAAAAATTAGATATCCTACAATATCCTAAGGCTCCTAAAGAGGCAGCCACCTTACCAGTACATGAGATTCTTTATGATCACATGTTGGGCATATGGGAGACTCCTTTTTCCACCTCCCCTCATTCCAGAAGGTTGGACACCATGTATCGTGTTCCCCCTTGTCCTGGGTTTCATAAGACTCAGCTTCCTCACCACTCCATTGTGGTAGAGTCTGCTATGAAAAAGATCAAGAGTACAAAAAGGCACTCCTCTGCTCCTCCAGGAAGAGAATGCAGAACCCTAGATGCCTTTGGCAGGAAAATCTTCCAGGCCAGTATGCTTGTAGCCAGAATCAACTCCTATAGTCTCTATATGGGGATGTTTCTAAAAGAAGTTACAGATCATCTACAAACCTTATCTCCTTTTATGTCAGAAGATAAGAGAGAAGAATATATCACCTGGCTTAAACATGCACAGGATGTATCCAAGTTTTCCAACCGTGCAGCCTTTGACTCTTTTGAGGGGGCCAGTAGAGCCTCGGCTATTGCCATAGGTGCACACAGAGCTGCTTGGTTGCAAGCCTCTGATTTGGAATCCTGGGTACAGGATGGTCTAGGTAACCTTCCCTGTACAGGCGAAAACCTGTTTGGCAAAGATTGGCAAGCAAAGGCCAACCAGATGGATGCTGAAAATAATGCTTTAGATAGACTTTCAAAGTCTACTACTGCTCCTTTTAAAAAGAGGTTGTTCAAAAAGGGATCTTTCCCAAAGAAAGGGAAATTTTCTTCTTATGGTCAGGCCTCTTCTCAAGGTCGTTTTGCTACAAAGAGACAGCAACAACCAAAACAGGCCAAAACCCAGGCTGCGAGGACTACTACAGCCCAACAGCCTCAGCCTCCTCAGGGCCTTTGACTTTCCACTAGAGAACTTAGCCTTTCTGGCTCTAGAACATCCAGAGCCTCTCACCATCCCAGGAAGGTTAGCTCACTTTGCTCCCAGATGGGAACAAATCACAGCAGAGCAGTGGACCCTCTCCATCATAAGGGAAGGGTACAAACTTCATTTCTTAAACCTTCCTCCTCACACCATGGTGAAACAGTTCAATTCTCCAACATCTCTCCTCAACCTTCTAGGTCAAGAGATTGCTACCCTTCTTGCCCAAGGGGCAATAGAAGAAGTACCCCTTCTTCAACAGGGCTCAGGGTTCTACTCCCCCTATTTTCTCATTCCAAAGAAAACAGGGGGCTACAGACCCATATTAGATCTCAGAGAATTGAACAAGTTTTTTATGCAAGGAGAAATTCAAGATGACTTCTCTCGGAACTCTCCTTCCATACCTCCAGAGTCAGGACTGGCTTTGTTCTCTAGATCTCAAGGATGCGTACACCCATGTTCTCATCCATCCAACACAGAAGATTCCTTCGGTTCCTTTACCAAGGAAAGCACTACCAATACAAAGTGCTTCCTTTCGGTCTGGCCTCTGCTCCAAGAGTGTTCACAAAATGCATGGCAGTAGTAGCTGCATTCCTGCACACTCTAGGAATATTCATATTCCCATATCTGGACGACTGGCTCATCCGAGCTCCATCCCAGTCAGAGGCCCAGACTTCCCTAGCCTGCACAAGGCGTGTTCTTCAGTATCTGGGACTGGTAATCAACATTCCAAAATCCTATCTCACCCCTACTCAGTCTCTAGAGTTCATAGGGGCCTTACTGGATACCACAACTGCAAGGGCCTATCTTCCCCAGGCCCATTGCCTACGCTTGGTGCAGTTAGCCTCCCAGATTCAGTTAAAATCCCATTTAACTGCTCGAGAGATGTTGCAACTCTTAGGCCACATGGCATCCACGGTGCATGTGGTTCCCTATGCTTGCCTTCACATGAGAGCAGCTCAGTGGACCCTATCTACCCAATGGACCCAGGCATCAGGTTGCCTGTCAGACAAAATAGCAACCTCCAGTCGCCTATTTTGGTCCTTCCACTGGTGGAAGTCCACTCAGAATCTGTTGCTGGGGTCCCCCTTTCAACAGGTGTTACCCCAAGCAACCCTTACAACAGATGCCTCTCCAAAGGGTTGGGGGGCTCATCTACAAGATCTCTCGACCCAGGGCATCTGGTCTCCACAGGAGACATCTCTTCATATCAACCTCTTAGAACTCAGAGCAATCTTTCTGGCTCTCAGAGTCTTCCACACCCTGCTCAGCTACAAGACAGTCCTCATCCACACGGACAACCAAGTAACCATGTTCTACGTGAACAAGCAGGGAGGGACTGGCTCTCTGTCGCTTTGCAACGAAGCTCTCAGATTGTGGGCCTTCGCCAGAGAGCATCGAATCCATCTCATGGCAGTGTATCTTCCAGGAGTTCAAAACTCTTGGGCAGACAGATTCAGTCGAGTTCTGCTTCCACACGAATGGTCCCTCCATGGGGACCAGATAGTCAGGATTTTTCGGATTTGGGGTACCCCAGACATAGACCTGTTTGCAAGTCCGTGGAATGCCAAACTTCCCCGGTTTTGTTCCAGGATTCCATGTCAGGGAGTTCAGGCCAGAGATGCCTTCCTCCTTCATTGGGGGCAAGACTTCCTCTATGCCTTTCCACCTATTCCCCTCATTCCCAAAACTCTGTTCAAGCTTCAGAGAGACAAGGGGTCTATGATCCTCATAGCACCACATTGGCCACGCCAAGTGTGGTACCCTCTACTTCTACATCTCTCTCAAGCTCCCTCCCTGGACCTGGGGTCTGCTCCAGATCTCCTCTCCCAGGAGGAGGGAACCTTGTGGCACCCAAATCCTCAGTTTCTTCATCTCAGAGCCTGGTTGCTGAAGGCCTAGACCTTCAGGATTTACACCTTTCTCAGCAAGTGAAGGATATCCTTCATGCTTCCAGAAAGCCTTCCACCCGATGTTCATATGCTTTTAAATGGAAAAGGTTTTCCATTTGGTGTGCAGAGAAGGGTCTCAACCCTCTTGCAATACCTTTGAATTCTTTACTAGACTATTTGCTGCATTTATCCCATGCAGGCCTTAAAACAAATTCAATCAGAGTCCATTTGAGTGCTATTGCAGCATCCCTTAAGCCTCTCAATGGACAACCTATTTCCTCTCATCCTCTTACAGCAAGATTCATGAGGGGCCTTCTTTTGACTAAACCTCCCATTAGACCACCTCCAGTGGCATGGGATTTGAATCTGGTTCTTGGCCAGCTTATGAAGCCACCCTTTGAACCCTTAGCCACTACCTCCTTGAAATTCCTTTCCTGGAAGGTTATTTTTCTCATTGCAGTCACCTCAGCTCGCCGTATCAGTGAGTTGCAAGCTTTAGTGGCTAATCCTCCTTATACAAGGTTCCATCATGACAAGGTAGTCCTCAGAACTAATCCACTCTTTATGCCTAAAGTGGTCTCACCTTTTCATCTGAACCAGGAGGTGTATTTACCTGTCTTTTTTCAGGACCTCATGCATCAAGTGCAGAGAGGAATCTTCATACCCTGGATTGTAAAAGAGCACTTGCTTTCTACTTACAAAGGACACAGCAACATAGAAAGTCCTCTCAACTTTTTGTTGCTTTTGATCCTTCTTATTTAGGACTTCCAGTCTCCAAGAGAACTCTGTCTAATTGGATTGCTCAGTGTATTTCCTTCGCCTACCAGAGCAAGAATCTTTCTCTGGAGGGCCATGTCACAGCTCACAATGTGAGGGCCATGGCAGCCTCTATGGCTCATCTTAACTCTTTGTCCATCGACCATATCTGTCGAGCAGCCAACTGGGCATCGGTTCATACCTTCACAGCCCATTACTGCTTGGACAAGGACTCCCGCCGGGATGCCTTGTTTGGTCAGGCTGTTCTCAAACACCTGTTCCATACTTAATCAACTCCTACCCTCCATCCCTGACTGGATGCCTGAGATTCATGGGTGCAGGTGGAGCCCTTCCCAGGGACTCACAATCTGGGTGATCTCCCAGGCATCTCTAGCTGGGGAGTCCCCATATGTGAAGACTCATTCCTGCTTGTTCCTGGAGATAGCACAGTCAGTTACCTGTAACAGATGATCTCTGGGAACAGCAGGAATAAGTCTTCACAACCCACCCACCTCCCCTAGGAGTTGTATCTCTCTGTCTATCTTTCCTTTCCTCTCTCTCTCTTTGTGTCAGCTTTAAAACTCGAACTGGAGAGAGGCAGTTAGGAAAGGCGGGAAGGCAGCGCGCAGGCGCTGTAGGATGCTCCCAAAAGCTTTCCTTTTGGACGCTGGGGAGCGTTCCCGCGCAGGCTCCATCGCTACCGACGATACCCATATGTGAAGACTTATTCCTGCTGTTCCCAGAGATCACCTGTTACAGGTAAGTAACTGTGCTTTATTGCAGCACTTTCTGGTCTCTGCCAGGGCACTGTGCAAGAACAGCAGTTTGAGCTGCATGCTCCTAGTTTCTCCCATCCCTGCTCAAGGAAGCCTTGATTTGGCCTGATGTCATTTGTAGACAATCTTGTATTTCCTGTGCTAACTTGTGCCTTCTAAAAATAAACTGAAGTGCTGCTTCCATAACATTTCCTTTGTGTGTGTCTGCTCACAAGACTGGAAATGGAGGTGTAGCTTCAAAGACTAAAGAGGAGGACCCTTTCTGACCCCAGCTCTGTCTTATCACAGCACAGGAGAACCTGCGTAACTACTTCTGTCATCCTAGGCGTAGGGCAGAGGCATCCCACTTTGGCCCTTACTTAGAATAGACACTAAGAAAGGTCTTGCATTCAGTCTGTGAAGTTATATTTGATTACTGTGCATAGTCTGAAAAGCCAGGACTGTCTGTGGCCCTCCTTCACCAAGTTAAAACTGCATTGGTTTAGATATTTACTGGAGATGATATGCTCTGCCTTGAGGAAGAGGGAGGAAAATAGTCCTTTGCTGACAGTAAGGGCACAGATGTATCTGAGAGAGTGTGTTCCTGCTAGTAGGCAGCCTATGCTTTCGCGGCCTAGCTGTGCACCTCATTAGCACAGGGTTCTCTGCAGCTGGCGGAGGGCTCCCAGTGATCTTTGACCGTTTTCTGTTTGGCAGGCCAGGGATGGCGGGTGCAGGTGAGCGGAAGGGGAAAAAGGAGGACAATGGCATTGGCACGGCCATCGACTTCATGCTTTCCAATGCTCGACTGGTGCTTGGTGTTGGAGGGGCTGCCATGCTGGGCATCGCGACACTGGCAGTCAAACGGGTAAGCAGAGCAATTCCCAGCGTGCTCATTTTGGGTTGCATGAAACATGTGGAAAGAAGCACGTGGGTGGGATATTTTTAGACAGCATCATAGGGTTACAGAGTGCTGTGTTTTGGTAGTTCTGGATGAATGATGAATACACAAACAGTGCTACCTTTTGGAATCACAAAATAATAAGAATATGCTGGGGCCAAGAGAGCATTAAATAAAGGGGGCTAGGGGACTATTAGTAGGAGGTGAAGAATCCCACGATTCCTTCTTGGTCGACAAGTTGTGGGGGGTGGAAGATGGGGAAGAGTGACAAGAGTTATCATGTTGCAGGGGGGGGCGGAGCCTGCAAGGAAACGAGATGGCTGCTTAGTTTTTAAGCTCCTGCATCCACTGGATTGAATCCTGAAATAAAGTGCTAACCTCCCCAGCTACAATACCTAATCTGCCTGGTCTGGTTGTGGGAAGCTCCGGTGCTATGGCAGGGGGGAAGCCCACCAAGTTGGACTTTGCTGCGGCAGTAAATTCAGGGACGAAGAGAGCAAAGTCCGACCCTTTATCACCCCAAAAGATGGCGGCTCCTCGGGAAGCCGGTGATAATCTGAAAGAGCTGCTTGCAGAAATTCGAGCGGTAAAGGACTTAGTGCTAGCGAACGGAGATGCGTTGGGTCGAGTGCAGTCGGAACTCGGAGATATGAATCAGCGCTTCCATGCCCTATCGGACCGCCTAGATAAAGCAGAAACTGCAATCGAGGCACACAAAGAGCGGCTGAGGCCCTTGCCTAACCTCTGTAAGCGCATGGACCGCCTTGAGTTACAAGTTGAGGACCTAAGTAACCGCAATCGACGAAACAATATCCGCATGGTGGGCCTTCCTGAGGGGGCAGAGGGCCCGGATATCTCAGCGTTTCTGGTGAAACTCCTTCCCCCACTGCTTAAAGTTCAACTCGCCGGTCAGCTAGACATCGAACGTGCGCATAGAGTACCGTCGCAAAGGCCGGTGAATGGGAAGTACCCGCGCCCGATTATCTTCTGCCTGCTTCGCCACCAACACGTTCTGCTACTACTTTCTGCGGCCAGGAGACAAGCAGTCTGGGAATATGAAGGCAGCAAGATCTCCTTCTTTCCGGATGTGTGCAAGATCACGGCTGATAAGCGCCGGCAGTTCCTGGCTCTAAGACCCCGGGTTCCAGCGCATACAGGCCCGGTTCGGCCTTTTCTACCCTGCCCGGCTGAAGGTTACTTACAATAACAACACTAGAGCGTTCGAGGATCCGGCTGCAGCACTTCAATTTCTCGAAGAGCAGGAAGCCCTGCAAATGCAGTGACTTGATGGACTTTCCTGTATGGTGGGTCTTTGTTTCTAACAGTCTTCCCCTCCTTTTCTCTGTATACGTTAGGGGACCCTCCCTTCTGTAGAATTGTTAAGCACTAGCTTTCTTTTACGGCTTGCCCTGTACACCAAACATGGGGAAAGAGCAGTAGGTATGTTTAATGGCTGCTGTTTCTGCCTGCTGTGCCCCCCTGTTTACTCCTTTTTCGCCTCCTGCTTTATGGGGAGATGGAGGGAGGGAGGAGAAGGGTGCCATGGAAGGCTTGCGGTTGTATAATAATGCTGGGGATGCTATAGTACTATTTCAAGTTCTTTCTGTCATGATAAACTCTTTAAGTTCTTTCTGTTGGTTTGTTTTGGCTGTGCACTTTGTTTATACTAAAGAAAGGTCTAATAGGTGGGTTGCAGGATTGCCTCTTGTGCCCCTATGCTGGCTCACCCTGTTGGTGGTCTTTATATTGTAATGCCTTGGGTAACACCTCACAGTCCTCAGATATTAATTTGTAAGATATCGGCCTGTCTATTTGAAGCGATCCAGGGCTCTAGGGCCCTCCAGTATGTCATACCACATGTCCTCTCTTAAAGTCCTGTCCCTGAATGTGAAGGGCATCAAACTCCCGGCTAAGCGCAAAAAGATCCTTGCTTATTGCCACAAACAAGGAGCTGACTTAGTGATGTTGCAGGAAACGCACTTGTCTGCTGCTGAAACGATGAAGCTGGGCTCCGGCAAATACATCCTGGTAGCTCAGTCCCCTGCTATCGGGAAAAAGAATGGGGTAGCGATTTTACTTCGTAAAACTATAAAAGCTCAAGTCCAGATGCTCCGTGCTGACACTGAGGGGAGGTGGGCCAGTGCCCGCATTACTGTAGATCAGCAACAACTTACGTTCCTGAATGTCTATGCACCCAACTGTGACAATCCTGTTTTTTTCCATGGGCTAGCAGAGGTGCTCGCGGAATACCCCTCTTCCTCCATTGTGATGGGGGGCGACTTCAACCTGGTTCTTGATCCATTGATTGATTGTCAGCCCTGCAGGAGACCCAGGAGGAACAGAGCGCTTGAAGTCTTGGAGTCTCTTATGGAAGAAAAAGGCCTCGTTGACATATGGAGAATCTTGCACCCCTCAGAGAAGGATTTTACTTTTTACTCCTTTCCACATTCGTCTCACTCTCGGATTGATTTTTTTCTCGTGTCTCGCTCCCTGGTCTCTGGTATCCCTAGTGCGGAGATTCTTAGCTCTCATGTTTCTGATCACGCCGCCATAAGGCTCATACTGGACATCTCAAATTCGCCACCACCCTCGGGAGGTTGGTTTTTTCCACGCTACCTTTTGGCAGATGAACCCTTCAAGCAATTTATCCGGCAAGAAATACAGGTCTTTTTTGAGTTTAATCGGCCAGAGGAAACATCTGTTTGGGCATGGTGGGGTGCCTTCAAAGCCTCCATTAGAGCGAAGGTCACCAGCTTTAACATTGCTTTTAAACGGAAAGCGAAGGAAAAGTTGCGGGCCCTGGATTCTCAGATTAGGGCTGGAGAACGCCTTCTACTCCGGCAACCCAACCCCCTGGCTCTTTCCAGATTGCAAAATCTTAGATTCCAATACAATGCCGTGTTAAGCAAAGAAGTGGAGCAATACTCGTTTGACCAGGCGGCGCGTTACTACACGGAGCTAAACAAGTCAGGTAAACTTCTAGCAGCCTCCCTGAAGCCTAAGCGTGAAAAATCGCATGTGGTAGCCCTGTCCGACGGAAAGGATGGTCAGAAGTCTGGAAATGTGGAGATCCTTGACATCTTTAGAAGATTCTACAGCTCCTTGTACACTTCTGAGGTGGAGAGTGACGCGACCACTATGCGGGACTGGTTGCGAACGATAGCACATCCGACGTTGGACACTGAGCACGCTGCGGACCTCGAAAACCCCCTGGAGTTAGGGGAGCTCCAAGAGGTCCTAGTGAGTCTGCAGGGGGGTAAGGCGGCAGGGCCGGATGGAATTCCGACTGAATTTTATCAAATGTTCATAAAGGACCTCTCGCCATTCCTGTTGCGATACTTTCAGATCCTTCAAGAGCTAGACAAAGACCCCGGTGCCTTTGCTGAGGCCACGGTGGTCGTCCTGGAAAAGACCCGAAGCTGGTGGGCAGCTACCGGCCAATCTCCCTTTTGAACGCAGATTATAAGCTTTATGCTGCGATTCTGTCTCACCGTCTTGATAAGGTACTCCACCTTCTCATCCATCCGGATCAATGCGGCTTCATGACTGGGAGGTCAACGGCCGACAATGCCCGTTTACTATGCAATCTCCTTGACCTGGCTGACCACTCTGAAGAGCCTTTCATTGGGTTATCTTTGGACGCAGAGAAGGCCTTTGACAGGTTGGAATGGCCCTTTTTATTCCTCGTCCTTGAATGGTTTGGCATCCCGGCCAAATTTGTTGACATGATCCGCCCTATGTATGCCCGGCCTGTGGCTAGGATCTTCGCTAACCAGGAGTTGTCCAGTCCTTTCCATCTACACAGAGGCACACGGCAAGGTTGCCCCCTGTCTCCCTTACTATTTAATCTGGCGCTGGAGCCTCTGGTCTTGTGCATTCGTCAATCGCAGACCATCAGGGACTTTGAGATAGCCGATCTGCATATCAAGCTTTCAGCATATGCTGATGATCTTCTTTTTTTTCTGCACCCCTCTTCGGTTTCTTCTCTCCTTCAAGTGATTGATCAATATGCTCGATTCTCGGGCTACAAGGTTAACTGGTCTAAGTCCGTGGCCTTCCCTTTAAACCAAAGGGCCCACAGCAACCTGATTCAGGAATTCTCGTTTCAGTGGGCTGGGTCAGCCATACAATACCTCGGAGTCCAATTTTCCGCTCCCTTGGAACAGACTATTCAGCTGAATGCTGCAAAGATCGTAGATATTGCCCGATCCTTCACTACGAAATGGTCCCCCCTACATCTTACCTGGTGGGGCCGGCTAGAGTCGATCAAAATGGTCCTCGTGCCCAAAATCAACTACATCCTCGGGATGGTCCCGATTCCGTTTGAGAATACTGTCTATAAGAAGGTGGAACGGATCCTGAGCACCTTTCTGTGGAAAGAGAAGACGCCTCGAATTGCCCTCGCGAAACTGAAGGCGCGCAAACAGAGCGGCGGGGTACAATTCCCAGACTTCCATTGGTACCATCTTGCTGCGATATTGAATCGGTGGGAAGTGGGGAGCTGGACTCACTCCCGCTATGAAACCCATCTGGCTCTCTCTGGAAGAACAACTTCTCCGTCCCTGCCTGTCTCAATTCTGCATGTCCATGCGACACCCTGTGAGCTCTGGAGTGGGCAGGGTAATCGTTGGCACTCAGCAAGCGTTCCAAAAACTGTTCCCTCTTATAGTCCGTGAGAACCCACTTTCCCTGCATACTCCTATTTGGCGCAATCCTGTCTTCAAGATCGACAAAGTCCCCTTCTCGTGGCCATCTTGGCAGCGCTGTGGCGTCTGGATCCTAGGCCACTTAATTTTGGATGGCGTATGGAAGTCTTTTAGCTTGCTCCAAGAAGAATTTAAACTCCCTGCGTCCTGCTTCTATCAATATCTCCAGCTCCGACATTGCTTAGCTCAGTTGAAGATTAATCCCCTCGATCTTGATGTGTCCTGGGGCTTATGCAGGCTTGTAACTGATCTCTGTCTGCAACGTGGAGGCACATCTCGTTTTTATGCTCTCTTTCGGGACTCCCATCCTGATCAGACGCTGGGCCTCCGGAGGATTTGGGAGGATGAAACACATGGGTCACTAACTCCCTCTGCTTGGAACCTGATGTGGGGTCCTATTGTGCGTACCTCGAGATCAGCATCCCTTACGCAAGCTATGTTTTTTTTCGCCCATCGTGCATTTATCACTCCGGTAAAGCTTGCCAAATGGGACTCTGGACAGACATCTCAATGCTGGTCCTGCCAGTGTGCGTTAGGTACCATGAGTCATATGTTCCTGGAATGCCCTGGCGTTCAGGGTTTCTGGTCTCAAGTCTGGAAGAGAATCCAGAGAGTGTTGGGTTTCTCCTTCCCCCTGTCCTGGCGCATAGTAGTGTTACGATCTCTGTCCGAAATTCCTGAGCTGGGAAAAGAAAATTTTTTTGCATTGAATTTTATGTTATCCATAGCCTTGAAGGAAATCTTGTGCTCTTGGAAAGACCCCTCGAACCTGCACTGGGGCAGTTGGTGGAGCAAAGTCTGTCTTTACAGTCGATATGAAAGAGCCTGTGATCGCTCCTCTGCTCTGGGGGGGCGGGGGAAACCCATGGATAGGTGGGCTGCCCTGGATCGCTTTACTTCTATCTCAGACGTTTCGTTAGGCTGATGTGCAGGATTCTGTAGGCCTGTGAGGTGTTGGGGTGGGTTTGGGTTCTTCATCTTCTTCTGTATCTTTTTTGTTGCTCACAAGGTTTTACATTACTTTCCTGTTGAATGAGTTCTTGGATTTGTTTGTACTCTGACTGCATTGATCCAGTTAAATGCTGTAATTGTTGTTGTTTTATACAAAACTGGAATAAAAATAAATTTAAAAAAAAAAAAAAGAGTTATCATGTTGCAGAAGGGGGGGAGACTGAGGGGATGATCTTCATGGAACTCGTTTTTTCCGAGTTACATGATATATATTTTTTTTAACATTTCAGTTAAGTTGAAATAGTTGTGCTGGCTATTAGTTTGAGATGACTCACTGTTTAGGTGATTTGTACCGTGTTTCTGAACACTGTATTTTTTATTATTGATTGAAAAATGGGGCATATAAATGTTAAGTGTAACAAAGTAAATTAAATTAAAAATGCCATTTCAGTGGGGATCCAGCAGTCGGCAGGGAGATGTGGGAAAACCAGATATCCGTAGAAGCCACAGGGAGTGACAAGATAGCAGTACGGAAAGATGTCTGTGCCATGAGGAAGTGGGGTGAGGAGGGGACGAGAGGTCCTCTGAAAAGACGTGAAGGTATGAGAGATTGGTGACACCTTTTAGCCTAACTGATTTATTGAGGCATGATCTTTCAAAAAGAGGAGTTGGTTAGGCTAGAAGTGGCACCAGTCTCTTTCCCATTTTTTTTCCTGCTGTAGACTAATATGTCTACTTCTCTGGAACACATGAGCTTAGTTAACAATATGAAACTCTATTTCTTTTAATAAAGCAAAAGTCACCAAAATGAAGGGTAAGCTAAATTGAAATGAATTCCATTTACAAATGCACGTTTTAAGAATACCATCAGTGGGAAGAAGTGACTCACAGCTTGCAGTACCTCAGACTCAGCCCAGTAGGCTGTTTCAGTTGAGATCCTGAGGCTCCAGGCCTGTGTATCACATTCACAGTGAGAGTTTGTGGCCCAGCAGTACTGTAATGAAACGGTGCAGGGAGAGAGTGATTGGGGCTGCCATTGAAGGCAGGGAGGGCTAAGAGCTGATGTGCAGGGCAGTGAATGCAGACTCTGAGAGAAGAGTAAGGCTTCCTGGTCATAGCAGCTGGTATTTCATGGTTTTTATCTGTTTTGGTTGCAGATGTATGATAGGGCCCTCAGTGCCCCCGCCAGCCCTTCCAGGATGAGCCAGACCAACAAGAGGAGTTGGGAGGAGCCGTCCTGGCTGGGGTCATCATCTCGCATGCTGAGTAAAGACATGAAAAATAGCATCAGCCGCTCGCTGCAGAGCTTTCCTGTGGAGCCAACGGCATTTGAGCCAGGTTAGGGGGGAGGTTCGGGCTTGCCTTAGAAACATGCTCTGCAAATAATACTTGGCCATTGTTAAAATTCTCCACTTAATGGCGCCCTGGCTTCTGAAGTACAGTTTTTGAGACGGGAGCTATGGCACGCTTAGAGTGCAAGAAGTGGGTTTTCGGAAGAACCTGAGGCTCATGGGTTATATTTCCAGCTCTGCCATTCACCCTCAAATCTATTATGTCTTGTGTCCTATCAGTGCCGTTGATAATGCTACTGAGGCATCTTTCATGCTGGCAGGATGGCAGGGAAATCCTGTGCCTACTGTCTGAAGACGGGAAGAAGTGGGTCCAGCGTGTGGAGAGTCCAGTTTCACTAGTGCTGACAGTTGGTTCCCCGCTTGGGATTTTGCTCTACAAGCTACAGGGGCTGCTACGGAAACAGCACTCACAGCCCCTTGGATAGGTGGAAGAGATCTTGGGTGTTAGGTTCCCACTATGCGACCTGGATGGTGTCAGGCTGCCTGCCTGAAATGGAGTAAGCATTGCAAAAGGTGTAACCAGGGGTTGGGCTGCTCCAGTCCTTTAATGCTGTTATGCTCCACAGTGGGAGTCTCCACCCAGGAGAAGGATCTAGACATGATCGTGGGCAGTATATTGAAATTTGCTCAGTGTGCTCCAGTGGCCAAAAAACACATTAAGTAAAAATCATTAGGGAAGAAATAGAAAATAAAACAAAGAATATCATAATGCCTCTGTATTGTTCCATTGTGTAACTTCACCTTAAATATTATGTGCAGTTGTGGTTGTCACTTCTCAAAAATGATATACTGAAATTAGAAAAGATACAGAGAAGGGTGACCAAAATGATTAAGGGGATGGAAAGGCTAAAGATGTTCGGATCTTCAGAATGGAGACGAGAGCTGAGGGGGGGGGGGGGTATTTATTTGAACAAATTTTGGACTACATACAACTAACATGGTGGTTTACAATCCTCAACATACCAGAGGAGTACACCAGCAGGAAACACAAGACCAATACAAAAGGCGAGGGACGGAGTAGCACATCAGTAAATATCCCTATAGACCATGTCAGAGCCAGGGTAAACTCACTCACTCACACACTCCTACACTCCTGGTGCAGGTCTAGAGGCAGCATATTTCACCAGAATATGCCTTTGAGGATCTTAACTGCCACCCAGGGCAGTAAGAAACAACAAAATCGGACAAATACGTAGAGAATCCAGTGTAATATGCCCTATGAGGAAAGGGGCTTATACTTAATTCTAAGAAGGACTGGCAATCAAGACAAACCTTTCAGCGGGGGAAGATATGATCCATATATTTCACCCTTCATATAATACTTGCAGTAGTATTCTCAACCAATTGAAACTATTTTAAACCATAAGCAGGGGAACCAATCAGTAGAGTTGCCCTGATTTTCAGCAAACTGGATTATTGTATTGGTCAACATAATTAGATCCTTTGAAACAAGACAATGCTGCAAAGATCTATAAAAGGAGTAGATTGGAATAGGTAAATGCAAAATTGATTGCTTTACTCTTTCAAAAATACAAAGACTAGGAGACATGCCATGAAGTTACTAAGTAGTACATTTTAAAACAAATTGGGGAAAATATTTTTTCACTTAGCACATAGTTAAGCTCTGGAACTCTTTGTCGGAAGATGTGGTAAAGGTTTAAACAAATTCTTGGAGGAAAAGTCCTTAAACCTTTATGTTAGACCTGGGGAAAGCCGATGCTCATCCTTAGGATAAGCCACATAAAAGCCGGCTACTTTCTGAGATCCTTTTAGGTATTTGTGGCCTGAATTGGCTACTGTTGGAAACAGGATACTGAGAAAAATTGACCTTTTGGTTGACCCATATGATAATTCTTATGCTTCTGCATTCCTTTTAATATCTTATCTCTGCCTTTTTTGTTGCCTCCACCTTTACAGACTTTTCTCAACCCAAATCCTCCAGTAAGAAAAGCTCCACGGACCTGAAGAAAGCCCGTCTGCGCCTCTCTATGCAGGAGAAACTTTTCTCATATTACCGCAAGAATGTGGCCATCCCAGCTGGTGAGCAGAGCCGTGCCAAGCAAGCTGCCATGGACATCTGTGCTGAGTTACGCACTTTCATCCACAGCAAGCTCCCGGATATGCCCCTGCGTGATATGTACCTGAGTGGCAGCCTTTATGATGACCTGCAGGTAACACTTGGGGATGGTCTCTGCCATGGGCTATTCCTTTCTGTGGCTGTTGGATGGTTCTGCCTCCCCCTCACAGTTCAATAGTTTCTCCGTGGACAAGCAGAGAGTAAGTCCTCACCTATGGGTGATGTCACTGACAGAGTCCTGTGCGGGAAAGCTCCCCAGCTTCCAATGGAAAATTTTGGGAGACTCCATCGCGCATGCATGCCTGCCTTCCCGCCTGCCGTGGTATCCTCCTCTTCAGTATTCTTTTTCACTTTTGCCCCTTCGGGGGTCCTCTTTTCATCTAGTTTTTACTGCCTCATCGGTAGTGCCATCGCTTTTATTTTTTGTGGTTTTGTCCCTTTTTCTCTATTTGTTTCCCACGGTTGGCACTATCTAGCCTTTTGACCTTGCCACGGCTGTGTTCCCTGACGTGTCCCAGAAGCCAGTAACCAGGTTTGTGCCCAGACCATCTTGATCAATGACCGGCACAACTGGTGCCTTCAATGCCTGGGTTGTGACCACCAGCCCACCTCTTGTAACCTGTGCGTGTGATGACCAGAAGGGGCATGAAGGGTTGGGAGAAGCAGAAGGAGACCCTCTTCGTGCCGACGGATTCTGCTTCTTCAACCCCTGGCATCAACCCACTGTGTCCTCAGGCTGTGGTGCCCCAGAGCAAAGGATCTCTGTCGACCTTCTCCCAGAATCAACTATATGTGAGCCCTTCCTGATGTGATGTGGAGAGCGATGGCTGGGAGCTGCCCACTAAAGTACTTCAATGAGAGAAATAGTCATCCAGGGTACTGGAGGGGCGCCGGGAATCCCCCGATGTCTCCACCATCATGGATTCCCCTATGGGGGCACCAGAGCTGGTGACTGAAGTTGTAATTCCGGCCCAATGCCTTCGGAAATGGCAGTCTTGGAGGAATGCCTTCGTGCCCTCGAGGCCCATATGGCAGCAGTGTTGGCTTTGCAACCAGTGGGCCCTCGGTGCCTAGGGCATCGCCACCACAGGCAGTGCAGCTTATCCTCAAGACCCATGCATTGCCCACCAATGTAGGTGTTATCGATCTGACAGTCTGACTCGACACATGTTCTTGCGGCCATCTCCCTATCGAGTGTATTGGGGTCCGATTCCCCGGTGAGGCTACTGAAGCACTCAATGCACCATTAGTCTCTGGGGCACTCTTCTTCTCTGTGCAGCCAGAGTTGATGCCGCGATGAGACCCGATGTTACTTCAACTTCTCTCTGAGTCGAACTCTAATTGCTGGGAGAGCGAGGCAGAATCAGAGGTGTCTGGGAGCAGATCTGAGTGCCCCTCTGACTCTTCTCACGAGCAGTGGAAGACACCCCTGGAGGATATGTCCTTTCAGAAATTCATGTGAGATATGGCCAAGGCCCTTCTCTTCTCCCTGGAGTTGGAGGACAAGCCCAGGGCAGAGGAACTCGAAATCCTCCAGTATCCTTCAGTCCTCAAGGAGGCTGTGATGGTGCTGGTGCACTAGATCCTGCAAATGAGGATGTAGGGGAACCGCCCTCCAATCAGCAGGTGACTGGACTCGATATACTGGGTCCAGAAGGCCCCAGAGTTTGAGAAGCCTCAACTCCCACACCACTCTGGTGGTGGAGTCAGCCATGCGAAGGATCAAGGGCAGCAGCCCGCCCTCCTTGTTGCTCAGGGTAGGGGATGAGAACCTTGGAGTCCTTTGGCAAGCTGTGCTTCTAGAGCACCATGCTGGTGGCCAGGGTCCTTTCGTGCTAGTTGTACATGGGCATGTTCCTCAAGGATATCGTGCAAAATCTGGCTGAGCTTGGCACACTCCTTCCCCTGGAGTGCCTGGACGCCTTCCATGCCTTGGTGGGCCATGGCAAGGTCTATTTCAAATTCATGGTCTGAGTGACTTATGATGCCTTTGAGTCAGCCTGCAGGACTGTGGCGGTGGCCATCGGAGCCCGCCAGCTCACCTGGCATTAGTCCTTGGACCTGGAGCAGTTGGGTCCAGGATAAGCTGGCCGATGTGCCGGGGGCGAAGAACCTTTTTGGGAAGCTGGCGAGATTGAGATGCAGCATGTCACCCTCATCAAGCTTTCGAGGAACACGGCTGATCCTTCTCGTAAGACATACCAGGTCAAGAAGACCTACTTCCAGTGTAATTGCCGGTACCTCCTAAGCCCACAGGGCTCTCGGCCGAGAGCACAGGCTCCTCGTCTGCAGCATCGTGAGAAGGCCCAGCTGGCCCTGCAACTGAAACCTGGGGTGAGGTTTTGACTGGCTGCACTCTGGAGGGACCGATTTGCCAGTCTCCACAGGGGACAGCACCGGTCAGCTCATCCTGTTTGCCCACAGGTGGCCTCTCATCACCTCTAATGTGTGGGTGCTGCAGAAAGTACAGATTGGCTATATGTTGCACTTCACCAAGCTGTCACCCCCTTTGCCCTCGAGGGAGTATCACCTAGGCTCTCTGCATCTGAACCTGCTACAAGGAGAAGTCTTCGCTCTGCTAACCGATCTCGCCATAGAGTCAGTGCCTTCAGGTCAGGTGGGGATTCTGCTCCAGGTACTTCCTGGTCTCCAAGAAGACAGAGTGTTTTGGCCCATCCTGGATCTCTGAGACCTCAACACGTACCTCGTGCGAGAAATGTTAAAGATGGTCTCACTGGGGACCCTGCTCCCGTACCTCCTAAAAGACGATAGGCTATGCTCCCTGGATCTCAAGGATGTATATGCACACATTCTGATCCACGCCACTCACAGAAAATACCTCTGGTTTGTCCTGGGGGATTGGCACTTCTAGTACAGAGTACTTTCCTTTGGCCTGGCATTGGCACCCCAAGTCTTCACAAAGTGTCCAGTGGTGCTGGCCGCTTACCTTCAGACTCTAGGGGTCTTCGTCTTTCCCTACTTGGATAACTGGCTCATAAAGGGCTCCACTCTGGGTGGAGTCAGTTAGTCTGCCCTGCTGACCATCCAGGTACTCGTGCAGCTGAGGTTTGTAGTAAGCTACTCCAAGTCTCACCTCCAGCCCTCTCAACAGCTGGAGTTCGTAGGGGCTTGCGTGGACACCACTTGGGCTTGGGCCTTTCTCCTGATGGATTGCGTGCAAAGGCTTATGGCCTTGGTCTGTGATATCTGGCAGTGGCGTTGGGTGACAGTCTGGGGGATGCTAAAGGTGTTTTGACCATATGGCCTTGACTGTCCATGTCACTCCCCTGGCCCGAAGAGAGTCACTGGCTGCCTCCAGGACCAGGTGGTGGTCACCGTGCCTCTGGTCTGATCCCTGCACTGATCGTTGGAGCCGCAGAACTTGCTCAGAGGTCTCCATTTTCAGGCGTCGCCCCCCCCCCCCCCAGTGGATGCTGATGATAGATGCATCCAAACTCGACTGAGGAGCTCATCTGGACGGCCTGCGTATACAGGGCTTGTGGTCCGAGCAGGACATCCTGCACCAGATCAATTTCTTGGAACTCCAAGCCATAGCAAATGCCCTCCAAGCATTCCAGGTTCTTTTGGCCAACCAATCTGTACTTATTCAGACAACCAGGTTGCAATGTATTATGTCAACAAGCCGGGCGGCACAGGCTCATACCTTCTGTGCTGGGAAGTGGTCCACTTGTAGAAGTTCGCCATCACTCACGGGATGGAGTTGAAAGCTAGCTATCTATCTACCTGGGACACTCAAACTCCCTGTGGACCAGCTGAGCTGCGTCCTCCAGTCATACAAGTGAACCCTCGGCAAGGATGTTTCAGGAGTGCAGTACCCCCACGATTGATCTGTTTGCCACTCCGTACAAATGCTCAGGTGGATCATTTCTGCTCCAGGGTCGCATCCAGCAGCCAGCTGGCTTCAAATGTCATCCTCATATACTGGGGACAAGCCTGTTATATGCCTTTCTTCCCATTCCACTTTTGACCTTGTATTGGCCCAGGCAGCCATGGTTCCCTCTCAGAGGGAGCCTGTACGGCTGGGTTCTACCCCAGATCTCATCTCTCAGGAGGACAGGACCCTGTGGCATTCCAATGTCTAGTCCTTGGCCCTCACGGCTTAGATGTTCAGTGGATAGTACTCCCGGAATTCAGCTTGCCCTAGAATGTTAAGGAAGTCCTTCTGGCTCCCTGCAAGTCTTCTACAAAAAAGTCTTATGTGTTTTTAAAGTGGCGGAAATTCTCCTACTGGTACATGGACAGGGCCCTGAATTCCTTCTCCTGCACCATGGACAGGTTGCTGGAGTACTCCTGCACCTCTCGGACGCGGGTCTCAAGTCCAGCTCTGTTAGAGTCCACCTGAGTGGCTCGGAGGGGAAGTCCATCTCAACTCAGCCCTTGGTCATTCACTTCATGTGGAGTTTGCTCCTTTCTAAACCTCTGGTCAAGCCCCCACCGGTGGCTTGGGACCTTAATGTGGTTCTGGCACAGATTTTGTCTGCTTTATTTGAACCGCTTGCTTCCTGACCTGGAAGGTCTTGTTCCTGGTGGCGGTCACTTTGGCATGCCGTGTCAGTGAGCTCCAGGCTTTGGTGGGTTACGTGCCATACACCAGATTCCACCATAAGGTTGTTTTGCACACTCATTTGCGTTTATTGCCTAAGGTGGTATCTGCTTTCCACCTCAAACAGTCAATTGTATTGCTGACTTTCTTCCCCAGGCCTCACTCCAGTTGAGGGGAGGTGGCGCTGCACATGTTGGACTGAAAGCAAGCCTTGGCCTTCTACCTTGAGCGGTCGAAGGCTCACCATAAGTCCAGCCAGCTGTTAGTCTCTTTTAACCCTAGCAATGTGGGGGTTGCCATCTCCAAATGCACTCTGTCGATTTGGCTAGCAGACTTAATTTCTTTCACTTATTCCCAGGCAGGCTTGAGCCTTGATGGTCATGTCACGACTGATACTGTCAGAGCCATGGCCGCATCGATGGCGCTCTGTCTCCATGGAGGAGATCTGTAGAGCTGCAACATGGTCTTCGGTCCACACATTCACAGCACATTATTGTCTGGATGAGGATTCGTGACATGACAGCAACTCTGGCCAAGCCGTGCTCCGGCATCTCTTTTTGAATTCGGTTCCAACTCCCACCAGCCCTTTTATCCATCCAGACTACCAAAAAGTATATTCCTCGGTGATGCTGTTTGCTGAAGATGCTGAATCAGTCGAGTCCCCTAGAGGGACTACCCACACCATTTCTGTTCTCCGGTTCTGTTGCCCCTATTGGGCTTTCGACCTCCTCTGTTTTTGGTAGTCTGTAGCTTGGGAGTCCCATATGTGAGGACTTACTTCCTGCTTGTCCACGGAGAAAGCTTAGTTACTCACCTGTAGAAGGTGTAATTCCTGCTGTCCACGGAGAACACCTACTTCAGGTGAGTAACTATGCTTTTCTTCATTTGCTCTTGAGACAATGCTGCACAGCTAGAATCTTGACTGGAGCTGATATCACATGTAGGAAACGATGGCAAAATAATACCATCTGTCCCTCTTGATCTGCTCAGTTATGATGTCCATTCAGCTAAGGATTCTTCCCAGCTACCAGCCACAGAGTGACCATCTGCAAGAGTTTTTTCCTTATCCAGGGACATTTTCTTCTTTGTCATCCTATCTCGTTCTGCATAGTTTTGATTACAAGGGGGCCTACAAAATTTCCATGTGAGTACGCCGTCTTTCCCATGCCTAACCACAAAGCTCTGTAATAATCTAAAAGTGACAAATATTAGGATGGCCATTGCCCAGACATCCAGTCTCATAGCTTCTCTGCTTAGCCTGCCAGACAGACCCAACTACAGGAGCATCGACCCCCCCCCCCCCCTCCACTAGGATTTCTAGTTAATACAGACCCAGCTGCTATTTTGATTATGCAATCACAGCCTGTCATCAAGCGGACTATAAGGATACCTGCTTTATCACTAGTAGTTCTAACATTTTGTGTTT
This sequence comes from Ichthyophis bannanicus, assembly GCA_033557465.1. NCBI lineage: Eukaryota > Metazoa > Chordata > Amphibia > Gymnophiona > Ichthyophiidae > Ichthyophis > Ichthyophis bannanicus. The sequence goes on along the minus strand of CM066031.1, from coordinate 994,765,317 downwards.
TAATTCTCTACCATACCTTCCAGCAGTCCCACTATTGAATGAGGCAGGTATGGTGCAATAAACACTTTAATATGTGTGGCTAGGTTATGCTTTCTGCTCGCTACGCGTCTAGCAACTAAGGATCTTGTATGCTTATCCTTGCCCTCTTAAACTTCATTACTGCTGTAGCTGTGCCATACGAACCAGGAAGGTGTTCCACACTTTCACCATCTTTTCTGTGAAAAAGTATTTCCTATCGTTGCTCCTAAGTCTGTCTGTCTCATGGCCTCATATGACTTCTTGTTCTAGAACGTCCTTTCTCTTGAAAAAGGTTGCTTTCTTCTGTATTATTATTTATTTTATTTATTTAACCAGTTTTATATACCACCTTATCCTTCAATCAAAGTGGTTTACAGAGAACTAGGTTGTATACATACAAGAAGACGGGAGGGAGGGGATGATGGAGGGGGTTATGTACATCTGTAACTATTTACAGTTAAGAGTCAATTGTGGACTGTGTGTGATCATGCCCATAGCCAGGGCTATGGGCACTGGGAGGGTTCGTAGTATTCTGTGAACAGCATGGTCTTGAGCATCCTTCAGAAGTCCTTGATGTCTCTTGTGGCTCTCATAACGTCAGGTAGGGAATTCCATAGCTCAGGAGCATAGATGGATGGTGCTCTTCTGGATGTGGCCCGATTGGTTCTCTGGTATTCTGCAGGGGTAATGATATTGTTGTCCGTGTTGCTTCTCCTAGGCCTTGTGCTTGTGTCCCTGGTTACTAGGTTTTGAAGGGCATTAGCTGAGATGTTGTGAATGATTTTGAATATGTTTAGAGTTGCTTTATATTGTGCACATGCATGTATGGTCAACCAGTGAAGGTTTTGGAGTATGGGTGTGATGTGCTCATATCTAGTTGAGTTTGTGATGATCCTGACTGTTGCATTATTAATACTTTTCAGGTATTTAAATACAGTTTCTCTTTCCATATCATCCTGCTAGGCCAGTTCAGAAAGTGGGTTGTGTTCCCCTACTAGCAGAGGTGAAGACCGAGAAAATCTAAAGGTTTCTAATGACTTCAACCTAATCTGTAGCAGCTAGAGGGCATACTATCTCAGTATTTCTCTGTCTCCAGCAGAGTGTGGACACATCGGAGCAGCTCAGTGAAAACTTTAAGAAAGATTGATTTAGCTTGAATAGCTGCTTTTAGGGGCAATTTCCTCATTTGAGCTTGACGTGGATAGGAGGCACCCATTGGGTCGTCCTTAAAACAGATGCCCTCCTGCGTTTGCCAAAGAGGAGGGGTGTCTGTTTATTTCCCCATCCATATCCTGTTAAGGACCTGTTGAACAGCCAAAATTGTTGGATCAAGACCCTGGAGGAATCATTGGTCGCACAGCCTCAGCGCCCCCTTTTCCCCTGCTTCACCCCTGGCTCTCCCCCAAAGATGGCATGAAAATTCAAGAGGTATGTGGCCTTGGCAGCAGGGGAGTAGCATTGGGCTGAACACCGTATCTGCTTGGGCTCCCCGGGGGTGAGTACCAGAATTAAGTTTCTGTTTCTGTGCCAGATTTCTCTTGTGTTGCTTCAGTATTGTCTGGGGGGGGGGGGAGGGGCAGACTTCCACAGTTTAGAGGGGCAATTGTCAGGTCATGGATTGGAACCATTGGTACTTGTGGTCTATCTCCCTCTGGTTCCCACTTTTTTACTGGTGCTGTGTGTATGCATTACCAGCACTTGGCTGTGCTGTGACCCGCATTTCTCACTGCGTGCATTTGGTATACATGATATCAGCATGCTTCATCACGTGCCACGAATGAATGCCACTTTTGCATGCTCCAGAGCACTATCTGCAATGCACAGTAGCTCCACGCTTCTGGTGCGTGCACTATAAACACAGCTTACCATAGCACGCCTTGTTTGGATGGAAGGAGTTGCTTCAGGAATCTGCTCTGCTTGACACAAGCTCTTGTCTTCTGGGAGATGCTGCCTTTCTGCCCTCTCTGTTACTTGGCACAGAGGCTTCTGCTCACCTCTTGGAGGTATCATCTGTACAGTTGATGGACATGGACTAATGTTTTGCCTCGTCAGCTCTGCAGGCCACAGTGGGATTGGCTGGAGAGAGACAGCATCCGACTTGGGATTTCTCCACCTGTTTTTTTTGGAGCTCGTCCCACCAGAGCTTCCCAGGGGTATTTCCCAGTGACTCTCTTACCTCCCACTATAGGGATGGCCAAGGTGCCCGGACAAGCTTTATGGAATCTGTGTACCATTTGGGGAACCTGCCAGGTACGTGACCTGTATTGTCCACTATTGGAAAGAGGATGCTGGGCTTGATGGACCTTTGGTGTGACCCAGTATGGCATTTCTTATGTTCTTATGAAAGTTGCCAGCCTCTGGCCTCTAGAATTCTTCTCCTTTCTTCCTCAAGCATGGTCCTTCTTGTGTGGCAATTCGAACCCATCATCCTCAGGAGCCCTCTTGTTCCTTCTCCTCTCGCCCAGAGGAAAGTCTCTCATGGGGCATGAAGATTCCTGCAGGGGCCTCCTTGCAGAAGCACCCTGGGAGGAGAATGGATTTGTGATGCTCCACTCATCTCTCCTGTGCCAAGGATCCTGCTTTGCATTCTGTGGGATTAGCTGGTGACTTCATGAGTAAAGAAAATGAATGCTGGTGCCGGAAGACCAGGATTATTCTGTCATTGTTCATCTGCTCTGGAAAGAGGAGCAGGTGGTGCTGATTAATCAAGTGCCATCTGCCCTGAAGCTGTTAGATGCTGTGTCGGTGGAACAGGTGTACCACCTCTGGCAGGGGATCAGAAAGCCTTCCAGGGCATTTCCTTCCTGGAGGTCCTTAAGAGCATGATATGCACAGAATGAGACTCTCCTGCTGCCCTGCTGAATGAGGACAGGCTGTGAGTTGGCTCGATGCCCTTCTCAGGAAGACCTTGCTGCCTGGATGCGGTTACCCCAGGTGGATGCGCACAAAGCGGACTATCTCATTTGCCACCTCACTTTATTTCTGTAATTTATTTTTAATTCTATTCATGCCTTTGTTTTCCTGACTAATTTCCCCCCACCTTTTCTGTTTGGTTTTATATTATTTTCCTTGCTTCTCTCTCTCTCTCTCTCTCTCTCAGACCCGTGGTAGATTCTGAAGGCCAGTCTTTAGGCCTTTATTTTCTCAGCCGTTTCTTTATTCTCTTACTTTTTTTCCCTAACAGATTCATTCCTTCTCCTGTAACTGTTTAGCACTGTTCTTCCACATCACTTATGTCCCTCCTACCTTCCAGGGCCTCCTTTTTCTAGGTATGTTTCATTTTAACTAAATTCAAGACTTAAAGTTGTCTGTTTTATTAAACCATACTGACTGCAGATCATATACGCTCAGGTGAGAGCCTACAGAGACTAGAAAAGCTTTCTCTGTTTCTAAGACTCAAGTCCAGGATCGCCCCTTCCCTCTTGAATGCCATTACCATTTGTCCAAGGAAAGTGCTTTGCAAGGCACCCAGGATCTTTCCAATTCCACAGATGGGATATTTCAATCCATGCTCAGTAGTTTACATTTTTCCATCAGTATCCCCTCTGCCTTCATTCCCACCTTTTGGATGTCATCAGCCAGGTCTCTTTCAATTTCTTCTCAGAAATGTAGGTCTGTATGCCACACTAGTGTGGATGGAAGTGCCATTTCCTTTTTCCAAGATTGTTCACTGCGTATTTTCCCCATGTCCTCTGCATTTCAGTTGCTTTAATAATTTTGACACACAGCTGCTCCCTCTCTCATTTCTTCCGTTCCTCTTTTTCCTGAACAGATTATATATACCATTCGTGGAACTTGTTGAATCATGTTTCCATAATGACAACCAGATCCAAGTTTCTCCGTGGACATGCAGAAAGTAAGTCCTTACATATGAGTGATATCACCAATGAACCCCATTCTGAACGCTCCCCAGCTTCCATTGGAAAATTTTGGGAGTTGCACTGCCTTCCCACCTGCGCGATGCCATCTTCTCCAGTCTCCTCTTTTCTGCGGAGCCCTCAGGATGTGTCCTGCACTAGTGGAAACTTTTCTCTGTGCTCCCGTAATTTCTTTAGTAATTTTCACTGCCTGTCATCAGTCGGTTCCCAGCTGATATTTTTCTTTTCTTTTGTTTTTGCTCTTTGTGCTTTCCCACCGTCCTGACCATTTTTCCCAAGGCCTTCAGCCTCGCTGAGGCGGTGTTCCCAGACATGTCTAAGCCGGTGATAGTCTTTTAAGAAATGCACAAAATGTAGCCGCATGATTTGGTCACGGACAGGCACAATTAGTGTCTGCAGTGCCTTGGGCCCAACCACCAGCCCGCGTCCAGCAACCTTTGTCTGCAGTTGACAAGGAGGGGGCCTGAAGAGTCGGTAAAAGCAGGAGGAGTCCCTCTTTGGAACGTCTGATTCAGCATTCTCTGCTTCAGCATCAACCCAGTCATGAAGTCCCACCGAGGCTTCAATTGGGCGGGATACTCGAGCACATTTTGAAACTGAGGGGCTGGGGCATTGAGTGAGGCTCTCCGTTGATGTATGACCAGAATCGAGGCAGGACCTGATGCTAGTCCTGTTGGTGTTGAAAGGGGCTCCCAAGCAATGTTTCCCGCTAAGCTGTGCCATGTCCTCTGTTGGCATTCCTGCCAGTGAGGGGGGGGTGCAAAGCGATCGCGCTTAGGATTGCACAGCATCAGCAGGCCCTCGGGACCTGCCTATGCTGCATGATTTCTTTGTACCTTCCCCCCCCTCCCCCCAGGCAGGAATATCGGCGGAGGACTCAGCACAGCTTAGCGGGAACATTGCTCCCGACCCTGGGATAAGCCCAAGGTGCATCAGAACCACAGTCCTTCCCAGTGTGACGCAGACACTGAGGGCCGGGAGTGGCCTGCCAAGCTTCCCCAGTGGGAGGAATCGACTCTCAGATAGGAGAAATTGTGACCCCACAGCCCTGGAGGGTAGCTGGATGTCTTCCGATGAGCCAGTCATCATCCGCCAGAGGTATAGACACTTGTGGCTGAAGTCACAATCCTGGACCCGGTCCCCTCCATGGTAGTGGTACTGGAGGAATGCCTGAGGGTCCTCAAGGCTCACATAGTGGCAGTGTTAGCCTTGCAATATGCAGGTCTTTGGCTTCAGCATCGTCACTGCACTCTGTCCAGCCCATCCTGGAGACACATGCACTACTGAGAAGAGGTGGGTGCATTGAGTGGGAGATTGGAATTGACGCTGGTTTCCACAGTGATCTCCCTGTCAAGTGTGTCAGGGTTCAATGTCTTGCGACACCCCCATTCTCACTCTGAGTGCCAGAGGTCCCACCGCTGCCAGCCATCTCCACATGATTGGAGTAGGCAGCAGGAGGAAGCCCAGTGCTGCTTTGATTTAATCTCTGAGTCGGAGTCTGAGGATTGGGAAACCAAAGATGGCTCAGCCATCTCGGACCCATCCCTTCCGTACCAGTGGTGTAAGTCTCTCCCCCGGAGGATATGTCCTTTCAGGACTTTGCCTACAGTACCCTTCGATGTCCAAGGAGGCAGTGATGATGCTGGTAGACTACTGCTGTGACTATGGGAGAGTCCCCTCATGGTTCCTGCCTTCATCCGGCAGCTGGACTTGATGTACCGTGTCCAAAAGGCACCAGACTTTGAGAAGCCTCAACTGCCGCACAGCTCCATAGTGGCTGAGTCGGCCTTGAGGCGTATGAAGAGCACTAAGACTCACTCCCCAGTGCCCCCGGGACAAGAGGCTAGGGCCCTGGACTCCTTCAGGAGGAGATGCTACCAGGGCTCCATGCTGGTATCCCGGATCCTGTTCTACGAGCTTTATATGAGTTTGTTCCTGAAGGACATCATGCTGGACCTGGTAGAATTTGCCATCCATGTCCCACCAGACCAGATCACCTTGATGCCTTCCGTGCCCTGATATGCTACAGCAAGGATTGCTCCAAATATGCCATGTGAGCAATGTGGATGCTTTCTAGTCCACCTACAGAGTGGCGGCAGTGGGCATCAGCGCCCGGTGACTGACCTGGCTCCAATCTTCTGACCTATAGCAGTTGGTCCAGTACAAGCAGGCCAGCGTTTCCTGTACTGGGAGAACCTTTTCAGGAAGCTGGTGGAGGAGAAAGCGGGTGACCTCAAGAAGTAGCACGTGATGCTCTCCAGGCTCTTGAGGAAGACTGCAGATCCCTCACAGAAGAAGTACCAGGGTAAGAATGCCTTCTGCCCATGCCGGTACTATCTGGCACCCCAGAGCGCCGAACCAAAGGTGCAGGCCCCCCTTCAGCAGCAGAGGGAGAAACCTCAAAAATCCCAGCCAGCCACCCCACCCAAGCTGTGGGCGGGCTTTTGACGGGCTTCTCAGAAGTATAGCTAATGGTCCTGTACCTGCCAGAGTTCCCACTCAGGTAAGGGGGGTGACTTGTCCTATTTCACCCACAGGTGGCCTCTTATCACCTCAGACGCATGGATGCTGCAGTTCATTCAGCTGGGCTACCGGCTGCACGTCACCCAGTTACTGCCTCCCTTTGTCCAAGGGGAATACCACATGGAGCCACTGCACTGAACCCTATTGTGGGAGGAGGTCGCCGCTCTGCTGACCGACCTTGCCATCAAGCTGGTTTTGCTGGCTCGGGTCAGGAAAGGGTTTTATTCCAGGTACTTCCTGGTCCCCAAGAGGACAGGGAGGTTTTGATTCATTCTGGACCTCCGCAACCTTAACTGGTTTCTCGTGTGCGAGCAGTTCAAGATGGTCTCACTGGGGACGCTGCTCCCATACCTCCTAAAGGATGACTGGCTATGCTCCTTGGGTCTCAAGGATACATACACACACATCTGATCACCCAAGTCACAGAAAATACCACAGGTTTGTGCTGGGAGATGAGCACTATCAGTACAAGGTGCTCCCCTTTGGACTCATGTCAGCATCTTGGGTCTTCACCAAATGTCTTGTGGTAGTGGCCACCTACCTTCGCACTGCGGGACCTTTTGTCTTCTCCTACTTTAGACTATTGGCTCATCAAAGGTCCCACACTGGATGCTGTCAAGCAGTCTGCTTATCCGACCATACAGGTCCTCTAGCAGCTGGGGTTCATCAACTATCCTAAATCCCATCCAGCCAACGCTCAACTGGAGTTCATCGCGGCCCTCCTTGATACCACTCGAGCAAGGGTGTTTCTATCACTATACTACCTGAAGCAGCTGCCGGACATGGTTCACAGTGTGGAAGTTTGTATTAAACTAAGGGATGCTGCTCCGGGCAACTTACTTACCTGGTGAGCTCAACATTCTGGCGGCTCAGCTGAGCAGAGACCTTCAGCCACACAAGTGGACCCTTCACAGAAGGGTGGTGGAGCGGATCTTCTGCGAGTGGGTACCCCTGCGATCGACATTTTTGCCACATTGCAGAACGCCCAGGTGGGCCGGTTCTGCTCCAGGAGGCTGGCCAGTGACTGGATGGCCTCAGATTTTTTTTTCTCCTCCACTGGGGGGTAGGTCTGCTTTATGCCTTACCTCCTTATTTCCTTTTGTGGCAAAAACTCTGCTAAAGCTTCAGGTTGACAAGGGCACCATGATTCTTATCGCTTCGTACCGGCACCAGCAGATGTGGTTCCCCCCGCTGCTTCAGCTGTCTGAGGGAGCCTCTCCGTCTGGGTGCTGTCCCGGATCTCATCTCCCAGGACAAGGGGACCCTGCACCCCAGCGTCTGCTCCTTGGCCCTCATGGCCTGGATGCTGACCAGGTAGTTCTTTTGGAACTCGGTTTACCCAATAGCATTGCGAATGTCCTGTCACTCAAGGACACGACACATCGGGCTTATGCATTCAAGTGGTGGAGGTTCGCCGCTAGGTGCGTGAATAGGATGCTGGATCACTTCTCCTGCATGGTGGATCAGCTGCTGGAATACCTCCTGCACCTCTCGGCCTCGGGCCTGAAATCCAACTCTGTCTGGGTCCACCTCAGCGTGATCAGCCCCTACCATTGTGGCTCGGGGGGGGGGGGGGGGGAAGATGGCAGCCCGTCTTGGCTCGCTTGCTGGTGGCTCGCTTCATGTGGGGTCTGCTTCTCTCAAAGCATTCCATCAATCCCCCCTATGATGGCTTGGAGCTCCAGGCTCTGGTGGCCTATCCATCTTACACCATTTTACACCATATTCCACCAGAACCAGGTGGCCTCTGAGTTCCACAACAACCAGTCAATTGTCCTGCTGACTTTGTTTCCGAGGCCACATGCCAACCTAGGGGAGGCAATGTTGCATATGCTGGACTGTAAGTGTGCTTAACCTTTTACATTGGTCATACCAGGGCCCACCGGCAGTCCACTCAGCTGTTCGTTTCCTTTGACCCTAGTAAGCTGGGGGCTGCTGTCTTTAAGCGCTCACTCGCCTTGTGTCTGACAGATTGCATCGCCTTGGCTCATTCCCAGGACAGCCTGAACCTTGAGGGTCATGTCACGGCTCATAACTTTCAAGCCATGGCCACTTCTGTCGTTAACCTGTGCTCGGCCTCCATGGAGAAAATCTGCAAGGCTGTCACATGGTCTTCAGTTCACACATTCACAGCCCACTATTGTCTGGATAGGGATTCCCAATGGTCCAACTAGAAAGCACGATTACCACATGAAAGTAGTCCAAAGCAATCCGGAGCATGGTATTAACAAAGAATACTTTATTCATAAAAGTTCACAGACCGGGGTGAATAGGGCCAAACCTGGCATGGCTGTGTTTCGGCATTGCCGCCTTCAGAGGTTCTGTGGTGCACGTTGTAGAGTCATATGGAGTAACGCTCCTCCAGGAATAAGCAGGAAGTCAGTTCTCACATATGGATGATGTCAGCACCGACAGAGCCCACGCGGAGCATTTCCCCAGCTTTCAAAGAAAGTCTTTGGGAATGCTACCACACATGCGTTGTCCCCTTCCCGCCCAAGAGTGCCATCTTGCTCAGTCTCCTTTTTTCCATGGAGCCCAATGGACATGGTCCTCTGCTCTCCCAGAAAAAATTCTTAAATGCCTTCCTTTTGTCCAGTTTACGTACTGATTTCCTTCCCGCCTTGAGGTGGCACCACCGGTGCCGGCCTTGGCTCCCTTTTTTTTCCCCCCATGTTTCCTTGAGGTTCCACCTCAACTGGCCTTTGTGTCTTTTTTTCGCCTGGGGATCCTCGACCCCAGCCAAGTTTGTTCCTACCATGACTCCCAGTGGGTTCAAGAAATACGACCACTGCAGTCAGACTGTCTCAGTCACGGATACCCACGACTGCTGCATCTGCTGCCTGGACCTGGACCACGACAATTCCACCTGCGACTGGTGCATGGACATGAACCCTAAAACCAATAGGAGGCGCTCTGAGTTACAGGGGAAGCTTTTCCCAAGGTCTGACTCTGCCTCTGCTTCCCCATGTCCGAGCCCCAAAGCTGGCCCTTTGCGAGAGGTCAGAGTCCCCTGGTGGCGGCTCCTCCAGTGCGGCCCTGGACCCTTCAAAAATTAGAAGGCCCTGAAGGAGGTGCCTCCAATCAAACCTGGCAAGGTCCCTCGACGAGACTCGGGCGTCTCTGAGCAGCGCCCTCAGAAAGTCTCGAGACAAGAGTCCTCGGCCGGTGGAGACCACATCAGGGCCCGTGAACCTATAGTCCTCCTTGAGTACGCATTCTCCGGAGTGCCAGCATCGGACCCGAGGCTTTCGGTGTCCACGCAGAGTGCTGCATAGCCATTAGGTCTCGAGTCCCACATGGCAGCCATGGAGCAGAGCCTCTCCTCCATCTTGGCCTTGTAGCGGACGTTGATGTTGGGCCCCCTGGCATCATTGGCCCCCTGGCCTTGGAGGAGACTCTGGTCATCAAACTGGGCACCAAGCGCCACTGACCTCTGGTAAGCCCTTGGCATCGATCGATGTCTCGATCATGCTCCTCAGGGTTCCGGTCCTGTCCGGTGAGTTTCCGGGAGTCTGATCCCAGGTCCTCCAGGGGGGGGCCTGGTTCCTCAGTGATCCCTGACACCAGGACATTCCCTCCAAGCCATCTCCCCTGGAGCCTTGATGCCAATCCCCGCCTGAGGACATGGCCTTTCTTGACTTCGTTCGTGACATGGTCCGGGCTCTTTCAATCTAGATGGAGTCAGAGGAGGATCCGCGCACCGAGGAGCTCGAGAACCCTACGATATAAGTCCCCTCCCAAGTAGACTGTCATGGTGCCGGTTCCACCCATCCTCAAGAAATTGTTTCTCCGGATATGGGAATCCCCAGCCTCTGTGCCAATGATCAGTCGGCGCCTGGACGCCTTCTATTCCATTCTATTTAACATTTATATAGCGCTTCAAACGTATGAAGCGCTGTAAATACACGAAGAAAAGACAGTCCCTGCTCATCAGAGCTCACAATCTAGTCAAGAAGATCACAAAATACAAATACAATCAAGTAAGACAAAGTATACAATAAACAAGAAGAGCAAAAACAAGAATCAAGAACAGAAAGCAATAGAAAATAGATGGGTTTTCAATCTGGACTTGAAGAGGTCCAGAGAGGGCACATTGTGCACAGATAGAGGTAGATTGTTCCAGGCAAAGGGTGCAGCCAGGTGAAAGGAGCGAAGTCTAGAATTAGCAGTACAAGTGGAGGGCATAGATAGACGAAGGCTGATCGAAGAGCGAAGAACGCGAGAGGGGCTGTAAGGAGAGATAAGAAATAAGTAATGGGGGACTGAAGAGTGAATGCATTTATAGGTCAAGAGGAGGAGTTTGAATTGGATCCGGATGTAGATGGGAAGCCAATGAAGGGGCTTGAGAAGAGGAGTGACATGGGAAAAGCAATGCTGACGGAAAATTAGTCGAGCAGCAGAATATTGAATAGATTGAAGGGGAAAGAGATGGTTTGCAGGAAGGCCAGCAAGGGAATATTGCAGTAATCAAGATGGGAGGTGATCAAGGAGTGGACAGTCATTTTAGTAGTGTCATCAGAAAGGAAGGGGCAAATTTTGTTAATGTTATAAAGGAAGAAACGGCAAGTCTTAGCTACGAATTGGATATGAGTGGAGAAAGAGAGAGGAGTCAAAGATAACACCCAGGTTTCGGGCCGAAGAGACAGGAAGGATTAAAGAGTTATCCACAGAGATTGAGAAAGGGGGTAGAGGAGGGGAGGCATTGAGGGGAAAGATAAGGAGTTCAGTCTTAGCCATATTTAATTTCAAGTGGCGGTGAGACATCCAAGTAGCAATGTCTGAAAGGCAAACAGTGATCTTGTCATGGATTGCTGGAGAGAGATCAGGCGAAGAGAGGTAGATTTGAGAGTCATCAGCATAGAGATGGTAATGAAAGCCATGGGAAGAGATAAGAGCACGCCTTCTATCGCGTCTAGAAGGGCCCCGGGTTCCATAAGCCCCATCTCCCCCACAACACGATGATGATTGAGTCCTCCATGCAAAAACTGAAAGAGTCAGAAGACCTACTCCTCAGTTCCCCCCCCCCCCCTCGGTAGGGAAGCCAGGGCCCTTGACGCCATGGGGCGCAAGTGCTACTAGGGCGCCATGCTCGGGTGCCAAATACTTGCATACGAATTGTACATTGGAATACCATAAGGGCCTGATACAGGAACTCTCGAGGTTCTTGGAGGGCCTCGTTGGGGAACCTCTGCAAAGGTTCCATTTCCTAGCAGCAGGCATCCAGGACTGTTTCATATTCTTCTCCCAGGCCACCTACGAGTTTGTCTGTGACCAGGGTTGCATTGCTGACATCAGTGCCCAGCACCAGGCATGGCTACAGACCTCGGACCTGGAGCAGTGGGTGCAGGAAAAGCTCCTGGATGTCCCCTGCAATGATGAGAGCCTGTTCGGAAAAACCAATGTCTGATAAGGCTATGGAGATTGAGGCCGAGGTAGTGACCCAGCAGAGGCTGCCCAAAAAGACCTCTGCTCTCCCAAGGAAAAAATCCTCAGGGAAAAAGCCCTTTTTCCTGAAGAAAAAGGGCTACTCCCAGGCTGGCCACTACCAGCCTTACTCGGGGCAGCCTCACCAGTCCTCGCATCCAAAAGGCCAGGGGCATGGGCCTAGGAAGCCCAATTCTTCAAAGCCCCAGACATCAGCTCCCACCCAACCCGGGGAACGCTTTTGACCTTTTGGGCTGGGCCTCCCCTCCCCCAGGAGGCCCACCTCAGCCCACAGGGGGGTCGACTGGCCTCTTTCGCCCATAGATGGACCAGCATCACCGCAGACCAGTGGGTTCTGCGGATGGTGCAAGAGGGGTATTTCCTCCATCTGCAGCAGAACTCTCCAGACTTTTTCCTAGGAGAGCTACCACAGCCTCTCCTCTATCAGGCCTTGCTCACCTCAGAACTCACAGGCTTGCTTAGGAACAGGGCGGTGGAACCAGTACCTCATCAAGGGGTTCTACTCAAGGTATTTCCTTGTCCCAAAAAGAACAGGGGGTTTCTGGCCCATCCATCTGGAGTGGAGGAGTAGCCTAATGGTTAAGAACACTGGCTTGGGAACCCAGAGACCAGTGTTCAATTCACACTAGCACTCCTTGTGGCCTGTTTAATGTACATTACCAAGTTTAAGTTTCAATGTAAACCGCTTTGATTGAAATGATAAAGCGGTATATAAAGCCTGTTAAATAAATAAATCCTGGACCTGCGCAACTTGAACAAGTTCCTGGTGAAGGAAAAGTTCAAAATGCTCTCCCTTGGGACGTTGCTGCCCTACCTCCGTCAGGGAGACTGGCTCTGCTTCTTCAATCTCAAGGATGCTTGCAGCCACATCCTGATCCACCCCTCCCACAGGCATTACCTAAGATTCGTGGTGGGGGGCAGCACTACCAGTACAGGGTGCTACCGTTCGGTCTTGCCTCCTCTCTAAGGGTCTTTACAAAATGCCTGGTAGTCATAGCCGCCTATGTGCGCCTCCAAGGGGCCGACATCTTCCCTTACCTGGACGAGTGGCTCATCAGAGGCAGCACACTTCTCGAGGCCAGGCGGGCCACAAGGCTCACTATCTACGCCCTGCAGCAGATGGGATTCATAATCAACTACAAGTCGAGCATCTCTCCGGCCCAAAACTTGGAATTCATAGGGGCCCAGCTGGACACTCTACGAGTCAGGACCTTCCTCCGTGTGGAGAGAGCCCACTGCCTGATGCAAATGGCAAGGGAAGTACAGAGCGCCAGTTCGGTGCCAGCTTGCCTACTCCTCCGCCTGCTAGGCCACATGGCCTCAACAGGTCACGTTACACCTCTGGCCCGCCTGCATATGCGGACAGCCCAGTGGTGCCTCTGTTGCCAGTGGATGCAGGCAAAAGGCAGGCTGAGGGACAGAGTGAAAATCACCCACCAGCTAGCGGCCTCCCTCACCTGGTGGCAGTCCCTACATCCCCTCAGGGCAGGGATGCCTTTCCAGGCACTGACCCCTCGGAGGGTCCTGACGACAGATGCCTACAATAATGTACAACAGATTTATTTTATTTATTTATTTTTTTACATTCTCTTATATACCACACTATTCTGCATCAGTGCGGTTTACATTGAACAAACTGAAATTACATTGAACAGGGCATTATAACTTGGAGATAACTATTTTACAGATGCCTCTGTTGTACATTATTGTAAATAATACCAAGCTATTTAAATGTACATAGTTACCCCAGTTCAACTCCTTGTTACTTCCCTTGTTTTATGTAAACTCAGGTCAGATATGTTACTGTCCTAAAGTCAAATTGTTAACTGTAAACCGCACTGATAATAAAGAGCGCGGTATAGAAGAGCTGTTTAAATAAATAAATAAATAAATAAAATAAATAAATAAATTATAGGCTGGGGTGCACATTGCAAGGGCCAGTGCACCCAGGGCACCTGGTCCCCAGAGAATCCCTCCTGAAAATCAGTCTCCTCAAGCTCAGGGCCATCATTTTGGCTCTTCAGGCCTTCCGCGACCTCCTGGTCCTCATACAGACAGACAACCAGGTTGCCATGTTCTAAGAGAACAAGCAGGGGGGTACAGGCTCCTACTCCCTCCGTCAGGAGGCAGTGGCCCTCCACTCCTTTGCAATGCGCAACCATATCCTTCTGAGAGCGGTGTACTTACTAGGCCAGAACAATTGCCTGGCAGACAACCTCAGCAAGGTCCTTTTGGCCTCACCCGCCTGAACCCGAAAGTGACCTGGAGGCTTTTCTGCCTCTGGGGAAGACCCTGGCTGGACCTGTTCGCCTCCCCAGACAACTCACAGCTGCCCAAATTATGCTCTCCTCAGCCACACTGCGGAAAGGTGGCGGCAGATGAATTCCTGATCTTCTAGTCACAGGGCCTGCTTTATACATTCCCACCGACACCTCTGATAGCCAAGTGCATTTTCAAGATTCAGAGCGAGCACACCTCGGTAATCCTGATTGCGCCCAAGTGGTCCAGGCAACCCTGGTTCCCCCTACTGCTCTCCCTGTCGGTGGCAACCCCAGTACCACTGGGCCGGGACCTGTCCTAGGAGGGGGCTCCTTGCTACACCCCAACCTGGGGTCCCTAACACTGACAGTGTGGCTGCTGAAAGGGTAGCACTGGCCCCTTTCAACCTCCCAGGTGAGGTCAAGGAAATACTCCTTGGCCTCCCGGAAGCCATCCACCAGAAGGGCCTACGCCTTCAAGTGGAGGAGGTCCTCAGTCTGATGTGCAGAAAGGAATGAGAACCCGTTCTGTCAGGTAAAGCTCGTGCTGCAGTACTTGCTGCACATCTCACACTCGGGCTTGAAATCTAACTCTGTGAGGGTGCATCTCGGCGCCATAGCGGCTAACCATCACCCTATAGAGGGGAAGCCCCTCTCAGGCCAGCCTTTGGCCTCCAGATTCCTCAGGGGCCTCCTGCTATCCAAGCCCCTTCTTTGCCCTCCGGCAGTGGAATGAGACCTCATTGTGGTGCTCTCCTGGCTCACTAGGCCGCCATTCAAGCCTTTGGTCACCTGCCACCTGAGACACCTCTCCTGGAAGGTGGCCTTCTTGATGGTGTTGATGTCCACTCGCAGAGTAAGTGAGCTGCAGGCCCTGGTGCGGACCTGCCCTATACCAGGTTCTATACGAACAGAGTGGTGCTTCGTACACACCCCAAATTTCTCCCAAAGGTGGGTGTTCGCTTTTCACTTCAATCAGGAGGCAGTTCTCCCCACCTTTTTCCCACGGCCGTACGCAAGCAGGGAGGAAGTCATCTTGCATACCCTGAATTGCAAGAGGGCCCTGTCCTTTTATTTACAGAGGACCAAGGCCCATCGAAAAGCTCCTTAGTTTTTTGTTTTTTTTTTCCCTCCTATGACCCCAGCAGACTGTGGGGCTACCTGTGACCAAGCGAATGCTGTCCACCTGGGTGGTGTACTGCATTGCCCTCGCTTATGAGCTAGCTGGCCTCTCTGGAGCGCCAGATCACTGCTCATCGCGTGAGGGCTGTGGCCATATCGATGGCCAACCTATGCGCAGTGCTGGTGTAAGAAATCTGTAAGGCCACCACGTGGCTTTCAGTCCATACGTTCACAGCCCACTACTGCCTTGAGAATGAGTCCCTGCAGGGACAGTGCCTTTGGCCAGGCAGTGATCAGAAGCATTCTCGGTGTATAGGCAACTTCTGCCCTCCAACCTTTGCAGACCCAATCGTCCAGCATCACCATAACTCCAGTAGCCTGAACACAGAGTCTCTTGGTAGGGACTCAACTTCTGCAACTCACAACCTCCCTCAGGTCGCTGCTGCTGCTGCTGTCGTGGTTCGGGCCCCGGCATCCTGGAGCTAGGGAGTTCCATATGTGATGACTGACTTCCTGCTTATTCCTGGAGAAAGCGTAGTTGCCCACCTGTAACAGCTGTTCTCCAGGGACTGCAGGAATCAGTCCTCACAACCCTCCCTCCTCCCCTTTGAGTTGCCTCCTTTATCTTTTTGTCTTTTTCCTAAGCTATGTCATCTGACTGAGCAAGATGGCACCCTTGGGTGGGAAGGGGACCACGCATGCGTGGTAGCATTCCCAAAGGCTTTCTTTGAAAGCTGGGGAAATGCTCCGTGCGGGGCTCCGTTGGTGCTCATGTCATCTATATGTGAGGACTGATTCCTGCTGTCTCTGGAGAACACCTATCAGCATAACAACCTAGCTGACTAAGCCAGTGAGGACAAAATAATGCACTTTTTTTTCTTTTTGGTTTAAAAAAAATTGTTATCTGAAACCCAGAGCATGAGAGAACTATGTTCTGTATAGTTGTGAATACTGAAGAATTGGGGCCTATATCTAATACATCCAGATCACAAGAGCAGCAGGATGTTAATAGTAACTGGGGGCTGTGTGGCGACATGACTCAGAGTGCTGGAACCATCACAGTATAAACCTAGCACCTCCCAAAGCCCACCAGATTAAAGTACCTCTTTAATACACCTAAAACAAACATCTGGTAGGTGGGTATGACCCAGAGAGATCGTCCTCTGAAAAACAGTTTGCAGTATTATAGGGAGGGGGACTCATCTTAACTGCAGCAGAAATGGTGCTGCTTACTGGCATTTTCCACTCCCAGAACCCTAAGCATTGCTGTTTTTGAATTTACTTGGATTGTAGCTAAAAGAAGTAAAATAGTTGTAGAGATGGTACTGTCTGTCTGTGGTGGATCCAGTGCTATTGCAAAGCTGAGTGGTGACTCCTTCCCATATTGCAAGCAGCACAGGTGGAGGATTTCCACACACTTCACAGGAATGTTGGGTGGCTCTGGAAGCGGTGTTTATTCATAATAATCCCATAATAATAATAATCCTTTCCAATTCATCCTGCTAGACAAGTCCATACAATCGGGTTAAGTCCCCCTGCCAGCAGATGTTGGAGACAGAGAAAGCAAAATTCTACCAGAAGCTGATTGGCCAGGAGCTGGTAGATATACAGGAATGCCCCTAGGGGTCACCCCCAGTATTTCTCTGTCTCCAGCAGATGATGGTGCTTTTTTCTTTAGCTCTCTGATTATTTCTTTTTTGATATCATCATTTTTGGAAACTGGAGGTTCCAGGACACACAAGAGGTTCTCCCCTGGATTTCCCAGTTCTGCTTCTCAGGCTGCACTGCCGGTGAGCTCCTGGTCTGGAGGATCAGTGGAGCGCCCATCTCCAGAGGGGATGGTTTTGGCTCCTGGCCAGGAGGGCCTGCTTTGCCGAGAGTGAGGGATTACCCTGGTCACACTCTGCAGTTTCTGCCTATCCTCCTGATTCTTGCTGCAGCGCTGAAATCACCTAACTGAGTTTTTTCTCTTCTGCCGATTTTTCCCTAGCATCTCTAATTAATTTAGTTGCATCGCTGAAGGATGCGGCATCGGGGGGTCGCACAATCTCCAATTTTTTATTGCCATTGTGTTCGCTGTGGCTTGCTGGCAATGCTGAAAGGCACAGATTTTGAGTTTAAGCGGTGCATCGGGTGATCACCCTGTTTTTTGACACTGACAGCATCCGATTCAATTTTTTAGGCACCGGATCGTTGGATCGCCTCAGATACACTCTGGGGGAGGTCTTCGGATGCCAGCACACCTCGTTAAGCAGGACTTGTGTTGGATCCGTGTTCTTTTGCCGTGGCTGTTTTTGGCAGGCTTTTTCTCCTTACAGCATCGGCCATTTTCCTTCCTCATGGTTTGCATCGCGGTCATTGTCTCAGTTACTTTCCCGTGTTTCTAAGGCTCATTTTTATTTTTTGGATCACTCCTAGTGTCTCCTGATTTTTTGGTTTTTGACTTTTTGCAGCATACGGCAGTTTTTAGACAAAGATGATGCATAGTCTGCAGCAAGAAACAAAAGGAGCTGAAAGACAGGGTGTGTATAGCCTGTTCCTCTCACCCTGGGGAATCATCCACATCCGGGCCCTCTGCTAGAGATCCTACTCCCGTGGCCTCTGCTCCCTCAGCGAGCTTGCGTGCAACGCCAGTTGCGGAAGGGCTTACGGCGCCTACTTTATTTTTCCCTCAACCTACGGCCTCTTCAGTTTCGGCTAAGAAGTGCCTTCTCCATCCTCAGATGCTCTTTTTCTGTCACTATTTAGGCAGGCTTGGTCCGTCTGGCGCTCAGAAGCATCAGGACTAGGATCAGGGGATCATTTCACTCCTAGCGCAGGGAACGTGGTCCCGTCTTCGCGGAAGTATCTCCGCAGTGCTTTACCATCTAAAGACAATATTCGCTCTTCCAAAGAGATTTTGGCAGATTCTGATACATGGCCGGGGGTCCCAGTGGACGAATTATCCTTGGACGTGGAAAGTTCTGGTCGGGAGGATGGCGAATACTCTCCATCCGCAGCCTCTGCTGACAGCCAAGGAGATGCACAGGATATCCGTCTTTTCCGCAGAGATGAGTTGCCAGCCTTGATTATGCAAGTGGTGGAAGCACTGCGCCTGGCCGACCCTCCAGTTACGCTAGAATCTCAAACACAGTCGCAACCAGATCCCATTCTGCAAGGTATTCGTAAGCCTTCTCGATCATTCCCTTTCCAGCGGAACTACAACAAATGGTGTCTCAGGAATGGGAAGCGCCGGACACTTCCTTGCGATCAGCTCACCGTCTCGCACGGCTCTATCTCTGGTCTCCCACAGATAGGGAAAAGTGGCTTGCATATCCAAAGGTGGATGCGCTTGTAACTGGGGTCACCAAGCATACCACCATTCTGGTGGAAGGAGGAGTAGCTCTGCGCGATCAACAGGATAGAAAGGTGGAAAGTCTCCTTAAGACTGCCTTCTCGGCTTCGACACTGGCTCTCCAAGCCATTGGCTGTGGAGGTCTAGGGGCCCGAGCCTTGCTTCATTGGATTCAGCGTTTGCCAGAGGATCCGGCATTGGACCGCTTAGAGTCTGTCACAGCTTACTTGGCGGATGCCTTTTACAACTTGCTGCGTCTTTCTGCCCGCTCAATAGCAGCAGTTACCGTAGCCCGGTGATGGCTTTGGTTGCACCAGTTGTCTGCTGATGTTGCCTCCAAAGCACGACTGTCTAAACTGCCCTTTTAAGGGTAGGCTTCTTTTTGGCGAAGACCTAGACAAGTTGGTCTAGGACTTAGGAGAGGTCAAGCCTCAGCACCTTCCGGAAGATAAACCAAAGTCCTCTGGGCATCGTACGTCCCGGACCTTTGCTCTGTCCTTTCGATGTACCTCTAGATTCTGTGACACTCGCCGTTATCGACCTGGGAGGTCAGCGCCTCCACTGTCGTCAAATCGTTTTGCTCAAAGATCTCAGTCCTTTTGAGGAGCCCGAAAGAACAAAGAATCCTACTCGGCTCCAAACAAGTTCTCTGGAACCTTACACTCCTCCCGCTGACGGGGAGAGCCGCCCACCCGAGATGCCTGCTCCAGTAGGCGGACGCTTGTCTCTGTTCTCTCGACAGTGGGCACTCATCACCTCAGATCATTGGGTTCTACAGATCGTCTCTCGGGGCTATGCACTTGAGACTTATCGACCCATTCAGGACAGCTTTATCATTTCCCAGCAGAGCAACTCAGAGAAGGGACACCATCCTGGCTACAGTTCTACGTCTCCTTCTCTTACGTGCAATCTGCCCTGTTCCTCCTGCCGAATGGGGGATGGGACGTTATTCCATCTATTTTGTTGTACCCAAAAAGGACGTCTCTTTTCGACCGATTCTTGACCTCAAGGGTGTCAACCGCTGTCTTCGTGTCCCTCACTTCCAAATGGAAACACTGCGTTCAGTGATCCAAGAGGTCTGCAAAGGGGAGTTCCTCGCTTCTCTCGACCTTGTGGAGGCCTACTTTCACATTCCCATCTGCAGCGATCATCAACGATTCCTGCGTTTTGCCATCTTGGGTGAGCATTTCCAATTTTGTGCCATGCCATTTGGTCTTGCCACAGTGCCACGCACATTTTCCAAGGTCATGGTCGTAGTGGCAGCAGTTCTACGCAGCCGTGGAATTCAAGTACATCTGTATTTGGACGATTGGCTCATGCGGGCGGACTCCATCTCGGAGGCCTACAACACAGTGCATCAGGTGGTTTCTTTCTTAGAAAGTCTCGGATGAATCATGTATCGAGCAAAAAAACTCTCTACAACCCTCCCAGGACTTGGAGTTCCTCGGGGCTCGATTTGACACAGTTCAAGGCAGAGTCTTTCTGACTTTTGAACGATTCCTCAAGCTTTCAGCTCAGATCCGCGGATTTCTTCAACAGAATTGCCCATGTGCCTGGAATTATCTTTAAGTGCTACCATCGAGGTGGTTCCATGGGCCAGAGCACACATGCGTGGGTTGCAATGAGCGCTACTGTCTCATTGGTCCCCGGTTTCAGAGGACTACAACTGCCGTCTTCCGCTGCCTCTATCCACCAGGCACAGCCTGCACTGGTGGCTTCGGCCATCTCACCTCTTCGAGGGAGTTTCCCTGGAGACTCATTGCCTAAATCGCGTGGCTCAGGGCACATGGTCGCCGCACGAAGCTCGTTGGTCCATAAACTGTTTGGAGGCCAGGGTGGTTCGCCTTGCCTTGCTCAAATTTCTCCCACTACTTCGTCACCAGGCAGTTCGTGTCCTCTCCGACAACACCACAACGGTGACCTATCTCAACCATCGAGGCGGAACCAAGTGCCTGGGAGTAGCCCAGGAAATGGCCATTCTCTTTCAGTGGGCAGAGAAGCATCTTCAAGCCCTGTCGGCGCAACACATTGCAGGCACATACAATGTGATGGCAGATTTTCTCAGTCATCATGCCCTGGATCCTGGTGAATGGGAGTTAGCACCTTGGGCTTTCCAAAAAATTGTACAAAGATGGTGTCAACCTGTGATGGATCTCATGGCGTCATCGGCCAACACCAAAGCCCCGTGCTTTTTCAGTTGCCGGAGAGAGCACGGGTCACAGGGACTGGATGCCTTAGCACAGCCGTGGTCGGAGGGAGCGCTATTATATATGTTTCCCCCGTGACCTCTCCTCGGGAAGGTTCTCCAGTGGATCAGACCACAGTCGAGTGCAGTGATTCTGGTTGCGCCAGATTGGCCTCGAAGACCATTGTATGCCGACCTCGTTCGGTTAGCCCGAGCGATTCCTCTGCAGCTCGGGGCTCGCAGAGGCCTCCTTCTGCAAGGGCCGATAGCAATGGACAATCCCGCTCCCTACTCTTACAGCTTGGCTCTTGAACGCTGCCAGCTGAGTCACAAGGGTTATTCTTATCGTGTGGTAGCAACCTTGCTCAAGGCTTGTCGACCTTCCACATCACAGGCGTATGCCCGTGTATGGAGTATCTTCGAATCCTGGTGCTCGCAGCATCGCCTCTCCCCTTGGCAGTCTGGTATTCCTCATATCCTCGCATTTCTCCAAGGGGGCCTTGACAAGGGATTAGCTCTCGGATCTCTTTGAGTCCATGTCTCTGCCATTACCTGTTTCAGGGGGTCGATAGACGACTGTTCCTTGCGTCGCATTCAGATGTCGCACGTTTTCTTAAGGGGAGTTAAGGTAGTCCGTCCTCCCATCAGATCAGTGCTACCGCCTTGGGATCTTTCCCTGGTTCTCAAAGTCCTCATGGATGCCCCTTTTGAACCGCTTAAAGGGGCATCGCTTCGCGATTTGACTCTTAAAACAGCCTTTTTGGTAGCGATCACGTCTGCACGTAGGGTGTCAGAATTGCAGGCCCTGTCCTGCTGTGATCCCTATCTCTCCTTCTCTGAAGGTGGTGTGTCTCTCTGGACGGTTCCTTCTTTCTTGCCAAAGGTTGTAACTCCTTTTCACTTGAACCAACCTATTTTTTTTGCCTTGTTTTCCTAAGGGCCAGGCTTCTAAGCAAGATATTGCTATCCAGAAACTTGACCTCAAGAGACTTCTCTATCATTATCTAAAAGTGACAAATTTGTTTTGTAAATCTGACCATCTGTTTGTTCTCTTTGCGGAGGCCTTGAAAGGGGCTAGCAGCGTTGAAGTCTACCACTTCTAGGTGGCTTCGTCAGACTATTGAATCCGCCTACATACTCCGTGGCAAATCCATATTCTCTGGAATCCGGACATATTTCACACGGGCCCCAGTGTTGTGGGTGGAACGTTCGCAGGTGACTCCTCTCGACATTTGTAGAGTGACAACCTGGTCCTCTCTTTCCGTACCATAGTGCCTGGCACTATCCCCTGGATCTTCAGGCGAAGGAGGATGCCCATTCTGGGGCTGATGTAGTTACAGTGGCTCTGTCTTCCCACCCGGGGAGCAGTTAGCTTGGGTACTACCCGATTGTCTGGACTGGTCTAGCAGGATGAATTGGAAGGAGAAATTTCACTTACCGTTAATTTCCTTTCCTGGAATCCTGCTAGACCCCTCCCACTGTTAAGTATGATCAGGCACATATTTTCCATACGACTCAAGATAATGTTGCAAGAGAGTCGCAACGCGAGCAGCGATCTACGCTGCTTAGTCAGGCTTCTTTCCGCTGTAAATAGTTAAGTTATGTTCTTGGGTTCTACTTCTTCTTACCTTTCTTGTTGCTTGTCAGAGTGTACTGAGGGTGACCTCTAGGGGCATTCCTGTATATCTACCAGCTTCTGGTAGATTTTTGCTTTCTCTGTCTCCAACATCTGCTGGCAGTGGTCTTAACCCAATTGTCTGGACTGGTCTTGCAGGATTCCAGAAAAGGAAATTAACGGTAAGTGAAATTTCTCCTTTTATCGTTTTGAGTCTAGAGTAAAGTCTGAGCTTTGAAATAAGAATTTGAACGCTAAATGGAATCTTTATGGATATATGTAGATAGTACCTTTTAATAGATCATTTTTAATAAAAATAAATAAATAAAAAATAAATAAATAACCCCACAAATCTTATATTTCTTATAGCCAAGTATTGCAAAGTGTTTGGATCTTTTCTTTCTGTGACCAGTGCTTCACTGGAAACTGCATGCAGGCTAGTGTGAATTTTGCCTCCACTATGCTCTAGAGCCAGAGTACAGTGGTGGTGGTGGTAATTTTTGCTGCTGCTTAAAAAGTGAATCTTTCGGAGAGTTCTGCGTTCCAGTAGCTGGTAGTGGAATGTCTTACTGCTCCAGCTGAACAGTAGATATTTATTTGACAGGTTTTATCTACCGCCCTATTTTTTAATCAAAGTGGAAAATCTGAAATCTTGACACTAACACCTAGCTTTAAACAAAAAAGAATTTCTTCATAGAAACTTCACAAGAACAACTTCTTTGAAGCAGCAGTATCAACCTCTCCCGTGCATGACAGAATTACATATAGTGATGTCAGTATTAATGGTGGATATCCTGAAAACCCAATAATCTGGGGGGTTCCCTGAGGATAGCCTGGGAAACTGTCTCAGAAAAGAGGCTACCTTTTCCTGGCAGGGCATTCCCCCTCTCATATTTGTCCTCCTGTCGATCTCCGATGTTGATGTCACTCCTACACCATCCTGCTGTCGGGACTGATTCCACTTCCTAGTATTTGTCCAGATATCTGGAGGTTTTTGTACCAGAAAGGTGTAGGTGGGAAGAAAGATTGGTTAAGGTGGTGATTGTTCCTTGATGTTGCATGCTGTAAAGAGACTGAGCCATGGCTGAGTGCTCGTCTGTCCATTCTTTCCAGCATACACTGGAGAAGAGGAAACTGTCAAACATTAAGGAGAAACCTTCAGTGTTATAGGAGAAGTGTTGCTTAAGCACAACGGAACTCTGATGTGGGCTGATTTCTTTGTTGGAGAGAGGAGTTATTCATACTACTGGCTGAGTACTTGCCCCCTGCCCTTGACATTCTCTTACTGACTAATGCTGTGCTTCAGACATATGGCTCTTTGTGACCTTGGGCAAGTCACTTAACCCTCCATTGCCTCATTTAGATTATAAGCCCTCTGGGGACAAGGAAATACCTACATATCTGAATGTAACTCACCTTGAACTACCATTGGAAAGGCATGAGCTAAATACCAGTAAATAAATGGCAGGAAATTACCTGGTTTAATTTAGAATGTATGAGACGGTGAACAAGATATTAACAAAATGCCATTTTCAACACATAAGATCTGGCTTGGACACATCTCACCATATCCTTTCCTTTTGGTTGCAGGTAGTGATGGCTGATCACATCCAGCTCATGGTTCCCTTGGTGGTGGAGCGAAACCTGTGGTCCTGCATCCCTGGTGAAGACACTATCATGAATGTGCCAGGCTTCTGCTTAGTGCGGCGAGAGAACCCGGAATACTTCCCCAAGGGCAGTAGCTATTGGGACCGCTGTATAGTAGGAGGCTACCTTTCACCCAAGGTGGTGGTAGAAAACTTTGAGAAGCTGGTAGCGGGTTCTATCAACTGGCCAGCTATTGGGAGCCTCCTGGACTACATCATTCGGCCAGTGGTGCCATCGGAGACCCTAATGCTGGAGGTGCAATATGAGGCAGAACGCAGACTTTTCATTGACTTTCTCCCCTCCTTGGTCATGGAGGATTGTGTGCTGATTGCCAAGCCTCACCGATTTACTGAGTATGGGAACATGTGGCGCCTGAGCCTGCGGGCTGCTGAGACAGCAAGACTGCGCGCAGCGGACCAGCAGGATGGCGGGTGTCGCTGCATCTGCTTGAAGATTCTGAAAGCAATCTGCAGGTTCAACCCCTCCTTGAACCGGCTGAGTGCCTCCCAGCTGACCAATGTAATTCTGCATGTGAGTGATCGGGAGCCGTGCTGGTCACAGGATGCCCTGGCTGACCGCTTCCTGCAGGTCATTCAGGAGCTGATCGGCTACCTGGAAAGGGGTAACCTGCCCTCAGCAGTGAACCCCAAAGTAAACCTGTTCTGTGAGCTGACCGCAGAGGAAGTGGATGAGCTGGGGTACACTCTATACTGTTCTCTGTCTGAGCCCGAGCTGCTCTTGAAGGTAGACACATAATGCAGTAGCTGCTGCTGATAGGTAATGGGCAGAAATACTGTGTTATGGGAAAGGAGACACATGTTTGCTGTGAACAACTCTCAAGCATTTAGTGCCCCTCTAGGCACCAAAGGGTTAAAGAATGTGAGAACCAGAGCTGGGATTTTCAGACTGGCATAGTAATGGTTGGAGCTCAGTCTGCTGGCTCCTGAAGGGGGTCATTTAAGATTTTGTCTGCTGCCTTAGGTTACAGGGCACAAAAGAGCCCTTCACACTGTTGACTGGCTGCTCTGTGATTTCCAAATCCTCTCCACTGGCTTTATTGGTTAATGATTAAGTCCACATTGGCTGAAACTGTCTTCTAGCCAGCTCTCACTCTGCCACTGTGTGTGGTGTGCAAAATATTTTATTCTAGAGGGAAAAAGTAGATAGATCTGAAAAAACGGATGCTAAAAGAGTCCCAGAGTCCCTCCAGCAGCAGTTAATGTAGCTAATGACAAAGCAACAGCTAGTGAGAAAGTTGCCCTCTGGTTGCTGTTTGGAACAGGAGAAGGAATGAGGTGCTTTTTTTTTTCTTTTTGTTCACTCCTGCCCCTCCCCCCACTCCCCCTTCATAAGGTAGCACTGAATTTGTGCCACAAGTATAGAGTTACTGTACACACTTGAAGCCAGTGGTACTGACGGTTTTTTCCCTTTAGGTCTATAGGGGAACTGCTGTTTGGCTGCAGAGGGACTGATGAGAGGTGCCCAGCAAGTGCAGTCCAGGCAGAGATGCGGTTCAGTGTTTTCCACATACACAACGTACATTTTGCTAATGCAGTTATTTTTCTGTTTAGTGGGATATTTTTCTGCACTCTTGGGAGCTGCTGTCTTTGGACGAGTGTCTCATATTATCACACATTCTGGATCCCATGGGGGTATGCTGGCTGTGTTACAAATACTATCCCACTTAACGCAAACAATCTGACACTAATCTGTGTGATGTCAAGGACTCCAGAGCACCTGGGGAGAAGAGGGCAGGTGGCGCTCTGAAAATTCATCTGGAAAAAAAAATTTGGCGTCAGTGTTAGCAGGTGTGTTTCTGGAATATTCTATGTCCGGCCTTGACAAATCCCTCCAATTTGGTAGGCAGTCCAAAAACTTAGAGACCTCTCGCCTCTCTCCCAACCTCTTTATCCCAACTAAAGTTCAAGAGCCAGAGCAGGAGTGGGGGACATCCTTTGAAGTCTGTCGCAGCTGTTTTGGGGCCGATTTTACTATTTGTTTTCTTTTCCCATGGAAAGAGGAAAGGAAGGCACGTTTTGGTAAATCGGGCTCCTAATATGGCACTGCATAGCACTAGCAGAAACCAGCAGCTCTCCTTCCCCAACTGTGCTGACAGCAGCATGTCAGAACTCATCTAATAGATGTACCAGATGTGATTTACTATTTTGGTTCAGTTATCGGTGATGGCATGGGGAGTCTCTACCATCCTGCCCCTCTGTTATCAAACCCACTGCACTTCCCTTTCTCAGCCACCTTTCTCTCTCTCTCATCCCCCCATCCTTCATCACTCTACTTTTCTCTCTTATCCCTCCCTCCCTGTCCTCTGTCTTCTCTTCCCCACCTCCCTTCTCAATCTCCTGTTTCAAGTCCATTCCTTTCATCCCTTCTGTCCTCAGTAGTTTCCTCCAGTCTCGAGCTTCTTAGTACCCTCCCCCCCCCTCCTCTCCCAAGCAGGCCATTTCCAAGAGGGCTAGGGCTTACTCCTCTCTTTTCTTGTATCTGCCTTATGTGATATTTCTTGATGCTTTTTTCCCCCATTTTTTTTTGTCTTTTATCGCCCCAGTTTCCCTTTATGCTTATAATCTTTAATTTCTCACTGTAATCTGTTCCTTTTCCCATTGTTCTCTGTCCCTCTTCCCTTCCCTTCCATTTTTCCTCACTCCCTTTTTCTCTTATATGAATGTCCTTTTCCTCCTTGTTACCAGTGTCTTATTCTCTTGCCATTGCTGTGCTACTACTGAAAAAATTCTTCCTTTGCAGAGCGTGACTTAGCACAAGTCTGAGCTGTACAATGTAGGCAGTCTGGAGTGGGCTCAAATCTTGTAAAAGTCATGTGACTCAGACTTGCCCTGTGCGGAGGAAGTGTTTCGGCAGCGTGCAACAACGAAACAAAGGAAAAGGCTATGAAATCCCTGATGCTAGTGTACAATTTTTAAGCATCATGGTTACCTGGCGCCTGAAATATGTCAAGCCATGTTCTTAGCACTTAGTGTATATGGACTATCACATCGCATACTACTGGAGATCTAGGGGGAGGTGGGGATGCTTCATGCACTCGGTAAGAATTCATGGCTCCTTGTAGAACAAACAAATTAATTCATTCCTTGGCCTGCACAGGGATACCTTGATGTGTGATTAGTAAGAAGTATTATTTGTTATTGCTGATACAAGTACACATAAAATAATGGTTAAGTCGTGGCTAAAAAAACACTGCCCGAACAATGTGCCCTCAGTCACTGTACAAAGAAGGCATGTGGAGTTGAATTTGGGTGGGCGGTGCTCATAGCAGTATTGTGCCATTGCCAATACCCTGGATGGTATGAGCAGGGCTGGGAGCATAAACTGCATGAGACATGGTCCAAATTCAAACTGAAAATGGCTTATTTAACAGAGCAGCCTGAGAGGTTTGTAGGCATAATGGTTGTATACGCTGCCTATGAAAAACATCATAGCTTATGAAGAGGGGAGAGGAAGGAGGAGTGGACACTGAATCACTTTTATCCAGGAGCTGTCCTGTATACTGTCTATTTGCATTTAACTTAAAGTAGGTCTTGTCATCCCTTCCCTTCATAAATCTAGCAAAGGAAAACCTCGGCAAAAGAAAATGTCATTAAAAGGGAGGGAGCAACCATTGTAAATGGAAAAATTACTCTCTGCCCCTGGCCAAAGAACTGTTGCTGATAGTGGACTGAGGGAAACCCCAGCCTAAGAAATGCAACCCAATTACTTTTGATGTGAGTAATTCCCCCCCCTTCTGCCTTAGTATGCTTTCTATGGAAAGCGTAGCATCTGCATGCTGAAGGGGGAAATCAGTGGCTCGTGGGAAGAATCGCAGAGGTGCGTCTCTCTATGCAAGCTAATGATTGATTTTAGCTCCTCGTGTAGACTGTGGCTAGTGTTAACATAGCATTTTAGAGTTACATTTCTTTAAGTGCCATATGTTAAGTGTTTTACTTTTAAATAAGCAAACATGGGCTTTTCACTGCCTTTTTGGGGTTTCCTTTCCCCCAGCCTGCACCGCTTTCTTTGACTTCAGCTGTGTTTTCAGCATGCAGCCTGTCTGCTGCATTTCTTACAATGAATTTCCCCCCTGTTATACATTTTTCCTTATCCTGTGTCTATGTAGTGTACGCTAGAGAAGAAAAACCTTGTTACATGAAGAGTGGCCCTTGTACATCCAGTGAGATGGTTCAAGGGTCATACCACTGCCAAGCTTAACTTTCACCGTACATTCTGCAGTTCTTCCCAAATGCTTGATTTCCCATCTGCATCTCAGAAATAGCTTATGAATGGAAGGATGAATTTATCTAGATGGAGACTTTGTTAGAATGTTCCCCCACCTAGTATTGTAGACCCTGAGGTAATGATTCACTGAATCAAACAGGTGGGCTCTAGACGTAGTTCTTACTGTGTCTCTTTTACTTTATGGTACTGGAAATGAGGCTTGTATTCGGAGGCATTTGTTTATTTTCTGCGGTGTGATTCGCCCATAATAAACTTGGCTGCTGGAGGGTGAATATTGCAAGAATGTGGACTGATATTTAACATGTGGAAGAGGAAAGCCATCAGAGAGGTTTCATATTGCTAGAGACCTGCCTCAGGAAAATCCACAGATGCCTGTCCTTTTGCCCTCAGAGTCTTTGCACATCAAGTGACACTGACCTAGAGCTTTGTCCTAGTTAAGCAGCTCCCCTCCCTCTCTTCCTTTGGAAGCCAGTTTGACACTTGTAAACCTTTTTTGTGGTTTAGGAGGTGGGGAAGGAAATTGAAACGGGAGCTGCAACTAGCTCTTATTGTTTTCAGTGTGTGTGTTTATAATAAATGAAAACCCTTGTAAGAGAGATTTTTTTTTAAAGGCTGATTGAAATTTCCCATGTACAGAGCTGCTCTCAAAGAGCCCATGCTAGTTTTTTCCTCGCCAAAGATTGTGATCTTGCCTTTTGCAAATTTTTTGTGACGCTCTGAATATCTCTGTTACTCTGGAACATAGGTATCTCTATAAACCTGCCCTAGACAGTGTTACTTGTATTCACAATATGGCCATTCTCATTTACTTAGGCTTATGTCGTTCTTTCAGGAACACTAATTAGCAGGTAAGATCTAATTAATTACTACTTTTTTATCCTTACAAACGTACAACACAAAATGCAAGGGAGTCTGGATTCTGAGATCTATAGAAATCTGTAGCACAGTGGTTCCTAAGCCTTTTCTTACAAGCCCACAGGCAGTTGTGTTTTCAGGATCTCTACAGTGAATATGCAGGCACTAATTTGCATACTTTGGGTCTCCAGTGTACACAGAGAGAGTTTGCGTATATTCATTGAACTCTTCTGAAAACACATTGGCTGTGGCGGCACAAGAGTAAGTTTGAGAGCTAAAGAAATGTACGGTACTGATAGCACTCTTCTTTAATTGCTGTAGATTGCATTGCACTATCGTCCAACCAAAAAGCACAAAAAACACGTGCAAAACAGGACACACAGAAGACAAACGTGGGTAGCAAAGGAAGGATTGTTTATTTCTGAACAATTATGAGCCAAGGCCCAACAATTGTTCAGAAATAAACAATCCTTCCTTTGCTACCCACGTTTGTATATGGATTGCATCGCGCTATAAGTTGACGCTCTGGTGCACTAACATGTTATGAAGGGCAGAGTGAATAATGTGCATAACATATAACACCTTGTATCATTTCTTTCCTTTATAATAGTAAAGAAACACTACAGAGGGCTTTATTTATAAACTCAAAAGATGAAATTAACAAATGCACCTGTAGATTTTATTTGCCAAAACAAAGGCTTAGTGGAAGCAACCAAAAGTCGCATCTCGGCTATTTCCTTGCTGGCTGGGAGGCTAGTGCTGCTAACGAGCCCCTTTCCTTGTTTGCTGGGGCCTTCTGGAACAGAGGGTGCTCTCAGGTCTTTCCTACGACAGCACCACCACTATTATTATTAAATGTTTGTATACAGAGAGCAGCGTGGTAAAAGGCCCATGCCAACTGTGACTTAACGGGGGATGGAGTGGGGACTGGGTGAAATGGGGGCAGGACATAGGTGGTGGTGATACGTCACAGTTAGAGTGAGCATCATTTGTGCATGCTGACCATGAATGTTGTTCGTGCGCACACACTTACTGCTTCCTCAGTGAGAGGTGGTAAGTGCACCCATGTGCTGTTTAGTGTGTTTCCAATGCACTAAGAACAGAGACATGCGGATATGTCCCCTAAACGTTAGAGCCAACCTCCATGCTAATCTTTGGAGTTGAATGGGTACAAATGGCGTGCATTTTAGTAAACATGCCCCGTAGAGAGTGGAGGTTACAGACAAATGCCGAGGGGAGAACAAGGATATCACACTGGAGTAACAAAGATGGTGGTAATAGAGAGGGTTTAAGTGTGAACAGGGAGCAATTTATGCAATTGGAAAATGCTGCAAGGAATCGGGCTTCTTCTATAAGAGAATGAGGAGCTGAAGGTAGGTGACGGGTGTGATGGGAAGGACTGTGA
The DNA here is from genome assembly GCA_033557465.1 of Ichthyophis bannanicus. Classification (NCBI taxonomy): domain Eukaryota; kingdom Metazoa; phylum Chordata; class Amphibia; order Gymnophiona; family Ichthyophiidae; genus Ichthyophis; species Ichthyophis bannanicus. Next base: position 994,734,787 of record CM066031.1, on the reverse strand, counting down.
GGCTGACCCTTAATTAGCTCAGGAGGCAGGTTTTCAGCCAATATGCAGACTGAGCAACTGGGGGAGCACATTCCACCCTTAGAACGGCTTTCTGGTGTGGCAGAAGCAAATAGTAACCAGTTCTTACTGCTGCTCCTGTGGCTTCTAGAACAATATATCTGGTGAGAATAAGAAGAAAAAAGGAGCTTAAACCTATCTAACCATGCTTAACAGCACAGCTAAAGAAAAGATGAAAGCACAGAAAAATGGATGGAGCGTCCAGGCTGGAATCAGTAAAACAAATTTTAAAAATCCTAGCAGACATGCAACATTATAACATAATTGATTATGTTGGACAGTGAAGAAAACATAAAAAACCTATAACATTTTATGCAACATAAGTTTAAGCATCTCGTTGCATGCATAATGAATGGCACATTCAACTGTTTGTTTGCCACCCTCATGTACTTGAAACCGCAGCTAAGCAGTTGCTTGTACTTAAGCTGGCAACAGCATGAGCATTCCCACCTGCAGCCAGACACACACTCCCAACTCTGCTAGCATTTGAAAAAGCAAAATGACTGCTCTCTGCCCATCTGAACATGACGCAATCAAATTTGCTTCTTTGGCAGGAGGTCTCCTCTACGCTCTTGCACTCGACTGCAATGAGGGACAGGATTCTGGGGTAGGGTGTCCTCGCTGCCTAGCAGAACGAGCAATGTCTTGCCTAATCCAATGTCGAGCTGAAACATATTAAGCAAGGATAAACATATTGGTCAACATTTAACTTTATTACCTCTTTACATAATTTTGAACTCTAATAATTGGTTCTCAATAAAAGCAGACACAAATAGAACACATCAACAATAGAAGATGTACCTTCCTCTCTCCACAGGCTGCATTTTTTTAAACATAGTACCAGATTATTTTTATTTACTAAAGCTATTGAAAACCTTAATAGTAAATGTTTTCTAATTTTCACTTTTTTAAGTGGTTTTCTGTTATAACTCTGTTACCCTTGTCAGTTTTGGTGGTAATGGGGAGAATCCGATTTTAAGATCTTTGTGAAGAGTAGAAGTCCATTTGCATTGACAGACTTTTGAAATACTGGCAAGTCCTTCAGCACTAGCCATCAGCAAGAGTAAGATGGCCTCATTTGCCTTTGTAATGTGGGTTTACTGACTGCATGGTCTTATGCCACCAGAGTGGGCTTGACATGTCCTGTTTCTTTTCAGTGCAGTGTAGTCTGGGGGATGTAGGGTTTTCTTCAGAAGCAGGAGATAGCCATGATCGTCTTTGTTATAATTTTGAAGGAAGCCATTGATTTGAGATTAGATAATAGCTGTCTTTTTACCCTATCTTCCTATTTTAGAGTTAGGTGAGGGAGTTGCCTTTTTCCTAACAGGGACCCCTTACGAATGACTGCCTGCCCTGCCTTATCCCTTACCTCCCAGTGTATAGGTAACAGGCAAGACTCTGTGGCTTGGGGCATCCTAAGGAAGTATTTGCTGGGTATACTACCTCAAGGTTTCAGCCGTCTGCAAAAACAGATCTGTGAAAACTATCTTACATAGCAACCCTTCCACCTAATAAATAACTGACACTCGTTTTATCCCCTTTGATTTTCTTTTGAGATGCAGGCTAACTAAATCCAAGAATGTGCTGATAAATGAATTAGAAACAGTACTATAAGACTATTCCAGTGTTGCTCTGTTCATCAGATGACACATATTCAGTCTGATGTGCTAGAGCTGAACTCACTCAGCAACCTCTGTGCTAACTTTGTTCTACATCCTGGATCCCCACACCTGGCCCGGGGACCTCAGCTGGGCTTTTAGAATATCCACAATGAATATACATGAGATGGATTTGCATATGCTGAGTCTCCAGAGCTTGCAGCTTCTAATGCATATTCATTGTGGATAGCCTTTGGCTGTGGAAGCTTCAGGATAGATTTGGAAAGCCCTAGTATAAATGCTTTGTGGAAGCAAGGGAAGGTTAAGGAAGCAGAAGTGATCCTGTAGCTAGAACCAGGGCTGGCTTGTCCACTAGGTAGTCTGACTCAGTTTTGAACTGCTGCCCTCACCCCCCCCCCCCCCCCCCGAATCCATCTCATCTTTCAGCAGTGGCAGCCCAACTCCATTTTGAAAGCGTCAGCAGCTCAAAACAGTCAAGCTGCCACTGCCAAATGAGAAGGAAGATAGATTTTTTTTTTGGGGGGGTGGGGGAGGCAGTGGCAGTGGTGAAGGGGAGGGGTGGCAGCAGGGATGGATGCTCCTGCCTAGGGTGGCAGAAACCCTTGGGCCTCCCCTGCACAGAGCTATGGGTTGGGACCCTCTGAGTAAATTTTGGCTCAGCTTGACCCCCTCTCCTGGATGATTATCCAAGTATTATATGCATACACACAAAATGGAAAAAAAAATAAAACATTTGTCTTTTGCGTCTGGTCTCTGCAAGCTGTAATTGGACCATCATAAGAAATGTTACCCTCCCCTCTTTGGAATCGGTAATGTATATCTGGCATTGGAGCACTGTTGCCAACGCTTCCAACTCAGAGTTGGCTGCATTCTGATGCACAGTGCCCAATGAAGGTACTGAATCCAAAATAACAGTATTTACAATAAGCTGTCCTGTTGAAGGATGGAATTCCAGCCCTTCAAGTGTTAGTTGAGTGTGCTGGGAATGATTAGATGCATGGTCCATGAGAGAGGACATATAGCCAAAGAATTGTGAAATAAAGACATTGAATCATACTAATGATTGGTTTTTTTTTTGCTCTTTACTGCACTGTGCCATGTTGCTGTGTAATGCAGAAAATAATCTGCATAAGAGAATGGATTTGCTGTTTTTACCTCTCTGTGGGCTTTGTTTATTCTCTTGTGTGACTTAAACTGGATGTGACCATGCTGTTTTGGATGAGAACATACTGATGGGACCTAGATTATTTGGCTGCATCTTTGTGCAAAAGGTACATTATCTTTCACTTTGGTAGAAAACCACCAAGCAGTGAACATGCCATATCCTTGACAGGCAATAACAACACAAGTACAGACCCGGGACCAGCCTTTTCTGTATCTAGAGTAGATATTTAGAAATGCACGCTTTCCTTCTCCTCCACTTTTTTTTTAAATTTGAGCTCACATTAGTAGTTTGAAGTGGGGCTAGCAGTGCCGGCTGAGAGATCCTGAGAAGCATCAAGCTCAGGACAGGGAGACTGGCAGTCTAGTAGCATCTCTATATAGGTTTTCAGAGTGACAATGGGAGGGTCAAGGCAGAGTCACATTTCCACACATGTCTATCTCCAATCTCAGCCGCCTCCTCCCCCCCCCCCCCCAACACCTTTAATTTAGCTATAAAAGACGATGCAAGAAAAAGCCCCATGGCGTGTTGTGATGAGGTTTCTGGCTTTAAGATGAATGTCAGCAAGATGGCAGTCCTAATTGTTTATCTATTGCAACGTTTGCAGCAGTAGCTTCAAGATCTGTATGAGTTCAAGTGGGCAAAAGACTACATATGATATGGGGGGGGGGGGGGGAGAGAATCAACCTGACCACCTCTTCCTCAGCTTTATATGCTGCAAGCACATTAAGCAAGACTTGGAAATTTGGGCCAAATCTACTCTGTCATGATTTGGAAGAGTAGTGACCAAAAAGATGAATGTCCTGCTGAGACTCCTATGTGCATTTCAGACATAGCCAGTAACATGACTGAAACATTCTCACTGGGCTGCAAAATGGGCTCTTGTTGTTCATGTGGCACAACCAGAAAGGTGGGACTCTTATTGGGATAAAAAGAGGGGCTGTATGAAGGTCCCTAACATGGTATTGTACTATTTAACCTCTCAAGTGAAGGTGGCCCTGGAATGGGTAAACTTTGCAAATCAAAAGGTTTGGATACAAACTGAACAGCATTTGGTAGGTGAGCCCAAGATAGCAGCCCTCATTTAGATCCTGCTGTGATTCAGAACACACAAACAGGAGGGGCGGCAGATAGTCTATTTGTTAATTACATGTTTTGGTGTTGGGACCATCACTTTGGAAAGCTGGGAGTGACAGTGTCTCTGCTCATCCCCCATTGCACTTCATCTGTTTTTTTCCCCACAGGGTATGAGTCTTCAGTTTATAAGCAGTGAAAGCAACATGGCCTTTATCAAGTGGGACAACTTTTTGATGGAGAGAAGTTCCTTATCGTCTCTCCAGTTCAGTCCCTCACCTCTGGGTAGTGCACCTCCTCCTGCAGCATGGAGACTGGGCATGTCAAAATCGTGACATCACTGGATATATCCTGCTGGCCTCTCCTACCAGCCCCCAGTGTGCCCATTCTCCATGCAGCTGGAGGATGTAGTGAGCCTAGGTGCTGGACTCACTGAAGAGCAGATAAGGAGCTTTTAGTTAGGATAGATAGGGTTTTTTTGATCTTTCATTTCCCTATGGTTTAATTTCGTTTAGGGTTTTGTACCTTTAAAGTAAAAAAAAAAAAAAAAAAAAAAAATTCAGTAAGGGGAATGGAGGATACCTTCTCACTCCCCTAAGAGCTTATTTGCCTTCTGCCTACTCTCCCCTCCTAGATTGCATGGAGGGGAGCTGTTCTGTGGCTTTGCTGGGTCTGATCCGGCTTCTGCCGGCATCGGTGATTTTTTTTCGCTGGGCAGCCCACATCGGAGCTTCTCTGCTGCAGCTGAAAATGGCTGTCAGGCTGATCGCTGCTGTCTGTCTTGCAGACCTGCTGTTTCTGGTATCGAGGGGCAGAAAGTGAGTATAAGACCTCGGAGACAGAGGTGAGTGTCCCGGTGGTGGGTTTTTTTGGAGCACGGGGCAGCATTCGGGGCTGTGGCTGCATGTACAGCATGTTTGGCAGTAATTTGAGCAGACAAGAATTGCGGGCTGTTTTCTTTTCCGTGTTTTTTTTCTGCCGAGCTCAGGACTGCTTCTGGTGCAGTCTTTGGGGGGCTTAGGTTGTAGCTTTTCAGGTGTTGGTGAAAGTTTATTTTCATTTAATTTATTTTAATTTTGGGATGTGAGTCATTGTTTCTTCCCTTAAAGGGACCACTACAAAAAAAAAAAGATAGAACAGTTCTTCATATTGGTTCTTTGTTTTTTGGTCATTTTCACTGCGGAGTGCCTTTATTTTATCTGGACTCTCCAACTGCATTCCACTGATGCTGTTGTGCCCACAGTGTCTTGTGTGTGGGTCACGTAGGGGCGCAGTCTCGGATGCTGGGGTCTGTCGGAGCTGCGCAACTGAATCGCTCAATATGGAGCAGGAACTCCATGATAAGGTTACTGAAGGTATTCAGGGTGTTCCCAGTGTGGGGGAAGGGGAATGTCCCCGTCTGTTCCTCTGGTGGACAGTCCGGCTGTGCCCGGTACTTCCACTACGCCGGCAGCGGCTGGAGCGGTTCTTGGAGGTTTTCCCCCAGATTTTGTGCTAGTTATGCATTAAGCATATTGCTTGCACAATCAGTTGGTGGTCGCAGATCCTTCACTGCTTGGAGCAGCAGGGAGTCAGCCGGCCACGGACAGGATTGGAAGTGGATTAACTAGAGCGGCTAAGAGGGCTCGCTCGCTGTAAGATCAACCCCTTGATTCGTACTGGCCGGAAGGGAAAGACTTTGATATGGAACTAGAATCCGGAGTGGAAGAGCTGTAAGAAGGCGAAATTCAGGAGCCTGAGGACCAGACAAGGATCATCAGAGTTTTTTGGAATGATGAGCCTACAGCACTCATTACTGAGTCGCTTCAGGCTCTCAAACTGTCTTCGGTGCAACCAGTGGAAGATGAGGGACTAGAGGATCCTCTCATTCAGGCGGTGCGTAAGACGCAGACTATGTTTCCCATTCACTGAGTGGTTAAGCAGATGATTCAGGATGAATGGGATTTGCCAGAAGCAGGATTGCGTGGGATTAGGTCTATGAATCGGCTTTACCCCTTGACGGATCAAGAGAGAGAAATGTTTCGTTCTCTGCATATAGATGCAGCGGTGTCAGCGGTCACAAAGAAGACGACTATCCCGGTGGAAGGCAGTGCAGCTTTGAAGGACGCACAGGATAGGAAAGTGGACACCTTATTGAAACAGGCTTTTGAAGTTAATGCTCTCTCGCTGCAAGCATCTATTTGTGGGGCTTGGGTAGTGACAGCTTGCCTTTGGTGGGTCGCAGCGCTTACAGCAGCCAGCTCAACAAGCGCAGGTGCGATTAGCGGATGTGACAAGGATTGAGTCGGGCTGCTTATTTAGCGGATGTCCATTATGATCTAATTAGATCATTAGTGAATAGTATGGCTTCCTTGGTAGCCGAACGCCGGTATCTTTGGTTAAGGAATTGGGCGGCGGATGGCTCCTCCAAGTCGCATCGCGGCAAAACTACCTTTTAAGGGGAAGTTGTTTGAAGAGGATCTAGACAAGTTGGTCAAAGATTTGGGAGAATCAAAAGGCAGACGCTTGCCGGAGGATAAGCTGAAGCAGATCAGGCCCCGGGATCTTCGAGGGGGCAGTTTCGGGACTTCAGGCATTTTCGTACCTCCCGGTTGGGAGGTTTTCAAAGAGGAAGATTCCCCTCGTGAGGTCAATGTTTTAAGGGTTCGGGGGGGGGGGGGGGGGCGGGCAGAGGATTTGCTAGCCCCTCGTCAGCGGCGCTCAGGAAGCCCCAATGAAGCGAGGTGAGGTGGACTCGGGCAGGATTTCAGCTGGTAGGGGGTTGGCTTTGAGATTTTCTTCCTGCCTGGGTCCTGATAACATCCGATCAGTGGGTGTTAGAGGTCATTCTCAAAGGTTATGCTCTTGAATTTGCTCGTCCGGTGCTCGACTCCTTTGTCCTGTCTCCTTGCAGAGGACAGGAAAGGATGACTGTGGTACAGGAGACCCTCGATCGTCTTTTTCAGCTGGGAGCAGTGGTTCCAGTTCCATGAGAGCTCTGCGGTATCGGTCGATACTCTATTTATTTCGTGGTTCCAAAGAAAGATGGGGCCTTTCGTCCAATTCTAGACCTCAAGGTGGTAAATAGATGTCTGCGAGCGCCTCATTTTCGAATGGAGACCTTGCGGTCGGTTATAGTGGCGATTCGTTAGGGGGAATTTTTGACGTCACATTTCTATCAGGCTGGGATATCAGAGGTTCCTAAGATTTGAGCTACCGTGGGGGCATTTTCAGTTCCAGGCATTTCCCTTTGGGTTAGCGACAGCTCCGTGCACCTTCACCAAGATTATGGTGGTGGTAGTGGCAGCTCTTTGAAAGGAAGGAATATTAGTTCATCTGTATCTCGACGACTGGTTGATACGGGCGAAATCCAAGGCCGAGAGTGTCCGTGTTACAGCCAGAGTGGTGCAGCTTCTTCAGAATCTTGGTTGGCTAGTCAATGTGGCCAAGAGCCGTTTGGAGCCATCGCAGGTTCTGGAGTATTTAGGAGTACGGTTCGACACTCGTGTGGGAGCTGTATTTCTACCGGAACTACGAGCACAGGTGCTACGGCGCCTGGTGTGCACATTTCTGAGGACTCCAGCACTGTCAGCCTGGAACTATCTTCTTATTCTAGGGACAATGGCGGTGGTGATGGAGGTCATGCTGTGGGCCAGAGCACCCATGCGTCCATTACAGAGATCTGTTTCCTCGATGGTTGCACCAGAACGATTCTCTGTGCAAACTGCTTACTTGTCCTTTACGGGTCAGGAGGTCGCTTCAATGGTGGCTTTGTCTGTGAAATCTTGTGGCAGGCATGCCTCTCAAGCAATCACAGTGGCTTCCGGTGTTAACAGATGCCAGTCTCGCAGGTTGGGGAGCTCATTGTGGGGATCGGTTCGTGCAAGGTAGTTGGACCAAACAGGAGGCCAAATGGTCGATCAACTGTTTAGAATTGCGAGCGGTAGTGCAGTCGCTTCGGGCATTTGAAACCTCAGTGCGGGGTTGAGCGATTCGAGTGCTGTCAGACAATGCCGCGACAGTAGCGTACCTCAACCGGCAAGGGGACACGGGAAGCGTGGCGTTGGAAGAGGAGGCGGAAAGCTTATTCGCTTGGGTGGAGCCTCGTCTTCAAGCGATATCGGCGGCGCATATTGCAGGAATGGAGAATGTGACAGCGGATTTTCTCAGCAGAGTTCGGGTGGATGCTGGAGAGTGGGAGCTCCATCAAGACGTTTTTGCTCAGATAGTTGCCAGGTGGGGACCTCCGATTATGGATCTCATGGCGACCTTTCGGTCAGCCAAGGCAAATCATTTTTACAGCAGGGAGGCGAGAGAGGATGTCGGAAGGTCTGGATGCTTTACTGCAACCATGGCCCATGCAAGGCCTGCTCTACGTTTTCCCTCCTTGGGCGCTCATAGGTCTGGTGGTTCAGCTCATCAAAGCTCATCAGGGGAAAGTAGTGTTAGTTGCTCTGAATTGGCCACGACGCCCATGGTATGCCGATCAGGTACGTCTTCTCGATGGGGAGCCATGGTGAATGCCCTCAAGGGCAGATCTTCTCAGCCAAGGTCCTCTGCGAATGCCTCAGGTGGATCTGTTCTCGCTTACAGCATGGTTGTGGAATCGGCCATGCATCGCCTGAAGAGTCAGAAGATGCACTCCTCGGTGCCTCCCGGCAGGGAAAGCCTAGAACCTGGATGCCCTTGGTAGAAAGTGCTTCCAGGGCTCTATGCTTGCTTGCCGCGTCCAGACCTACCAGCTGTACATGGGCATGTACCTTTGAGACCTGGCAAAGGAGATTGCCGGGTTCTCTGCTGGTCTGTCCAAGGAACCCTTGCAGAGGTTCAAGGCCTTGTCTTCTGGTATTCGAGAGTGCTCAAAATTTATCTCTCAAACTGCCTATGATGGATTTGAGGCTTCGGCCTGAGTAGCAGGGGCCGGCATCGGTGCACGCCGCCAGGCCTGGCTACAATCCTTGGACCTCGAGCCATGGGTACAGGACAAGTTGGTCGATGTCCCCTGTCAAGGTGAAAACCTCTTTGGCAAGCCCATGGCAGAAAAGGCTGCAGAACCCGAGACCGAGACTCTTACCCGGACAAGGCTGTCCAGGAAAACCTCTGCCCCTTCTCAGAAGAAGAAGGGCTCAGGGAAAAAGGCCTTTTACCCGAGGAGGACCACTGCCTACAAAACCTACCTTCACTACCAGGCCTCTGCAGCTCCCCAACAGGGCCAGCAGGCCAAGGGGCAGGGTCATGGGCCCCATAGGCAGAAGGCTCCCAAGCCTCCTACTCCGGCTCCTTCTCAGCAGGGAGGGGTTTTTTGACTATGCCAGCATAGCCTCTCCTCCTCTTCAGGGCACAGGAGGTCGGCTGACCCTGTACGCAGCCATCACAGGGGATACTTGGGTGTTAAGCATCATCGAGAGGGGCTATATGCTCCACTTCACCCAGATACCCCCCTCCTACTTTCCAGGGGAGCCTCCAAGACCCCCTCTGCACAGAAACTTACTCCTTCAGGAGTTGGAAGGTCTGCTACAGGAAGAGGCGGTGGAACCGGTGCCTCACCACCTGGAAGGGCACGGCTTCTACTCGAGGTACTTCCTGGTACCAAAAAGAACAGGAGGCCTTAGACCCATCCTAGACCTGAGAAATCTGAACAAGTTTCTGGAGAGGGAAAAGTTCAAGATGCTTACCCTTGGAATTTTACTGCCCTACCTCCAGCAGGAAGATTGGCTATGCTCCTTAGACCTGAAGGATGCTTATACTCACATCCTCATCCATCCAAGTCACAGGCAATACCTCAGATTTGTGGTGGGAGGGAACCACTTCCAGTACAGAGTGCTTCCCTTTGGCCTCACCTCCGCCCCCAGGGTTTTTACAAAGTGCCTGGCGGTGGTTGCGGCCTACCTCAGGAACCAGGGGATCTTTGTGTTCCCTTACTTGAACGACTGGCTTATCAGGGGCCAGTCTCCACAAGAGGCCAGACAGGCCACCTTCAGAACCATATCCCTGCTTCAGCACCTGGGGTTCGTTATAAACTTCCCAAAGTTCACTTTAGTCCCCTCACAGGACGTGGAGTTCATAGGAGCGAGGTTGGATACCATCCATGCAAAGGCCTATTTGCCTGTAGACAGAGCTCACAGGCTGATGAAGTTAGCCGGCCAGTTTCAGGCAAACTCTCTGGTCTCTGCCAGACACTTCCTCCGGCTCTTAGGTCACATGGCTTCCACAGTGCATGTCACCCCAAATGCCCGTCTGCACATGAGGCCGGCTCAGTGATGCCACAGGGAAGTTGTCAGACAGGATAAAGGTGTCCAAACCCTTGGTGGACTCCCTACACTGGTGGAGGCATCTCCTAAACCTGGTCGGGGGAGTTCCTTTTCGAGCCTCCCCACACACTCGGGTACTGACAACTGATGCTTCCCTGCAAGGCTGGGGGTCACATTGCCAGGGCCCTGCACCCAAGGCCTGTGGTCTCCGTGGGAGGCCGCCCAGCAGATCAACCTGTTGGAATTGAGAGCCATTCAACTAGCCTTATGGACTTTCTCTCGGGTCCTCTCTCACCAGTCTGTCCTAGTTCAGACGGACAACCAGGTGGCTATGTTCTATGTGAACAAGCAGAGAGGCACAAGATCCCGACTCCTGTGCCTGGAAGCACAAGCTCTCTGCTCCTGGGCTATCAATCAGGGCATAACCCTCAGGGCGGTCTACCTCCCAGGCCAGGAAAACTACCTGGCGGACAGGCTAAGCAGACTTCTGCAGCCTCACGAGTGGCAGTTGGATCCTCGGGTAGTCCAACAGATCTTTCTGAAGTGGGGACTTTTTGCCAGTCTGCTGAACAGGTAACTATCCAAGTTCTGTTCCAGACAACTGCATCCTCTGAGGGCAGCGGCAGATGCATTCCTGATCCCTGGTCAGAGGGCCTGCTGTATGTGTTTCCTCCCACACCTCTGGTGGCCCGGACTCTATTCAAAACCCAGCAGGACTGAGCCACGGTGATCCTGATAGCCCCCAGGTGTCCCAGGCAGCCGTGGTTCCCTCTTCTTCTGCAGTTGGCGGTGGATGCTCCACTTCCTCTGGGGCTGAAACCCGACCTTCTGACTCAGGATCAGGGGTCCCTCTTGCATCCCAACCTCAGATCCCTCAATTTGATGGCCTTGCTGCTGAAAGGCTAGTCCTTGCTCCTACCAAAGGAGGTTGAAGAGGTGGTGTTTGGCCTCCAGGAAGCATTCCACTCGGAAGGCCTATGCTCTGAAGTGGTGTAGGTTTTCCACTTGGCGTTCTCAACAGCAGGAGGATCCTTTCTCCTGCTTGGTCCCGGCGGTACTGCAGTACCTGCTCCATCTGTCCAACCTGGGACTTCAGTCTAACTCTGTCCGGGTCCACCTCAGTGCCCTCTAAGCTCACCACTCGCCGGTGGATGGACAATCCCTCTCTGGCCACCCTCTGGTGTCTCGCTTCCTCAGAGGCCTGCTTCTGCTCAAGCCTCCTATTTATCCACCGGCCACTGAGTGGGATTTCAATGTGGTCTTGCAGCAACTGACTCGCCCACCTTTTGAGCCGATGGCTATCTGCCACTTAGTTTCCTATCCTGAAAGGTGTTGTTTCTTGTGGCACTCACCTCGGCTAGGCGTGTGAGTGAGCTTCAGGCCCTGGTCTCGGATAGGCCGTATACGTGGTTCTATAAGAACAGGGTAGTCTTGAGGACTCATCCTAAGTTCCTTCCCAAGGTAGTGTCCTCCTTCCACCTCACCCAGGAGGTGGTACTTCCGACGTTCTTTCCCAGGCCGCACGCCAGTAGGGCCAAAACTGTCTTGCATACCCTGGATTGTAGAAGGGCGCTGTCCTTTTACCTAGAACGTATGCAGGGGCATAGAAGGGCTTCTCAGCTCTTCATTTCCTTTGACCCTAATAAATTGGGGTTGCCTGTCACTAAGCGTATCGCCTGGGTGTACAGGGCAGCCGGCCTCTCCCTGGAGGGTTGAGTCATGGCCCACCTGGTCAGGGCGAAGGCCGCATCAGTAGCTCACTTCTGTTCTGTTCCGTTGGCAGACATCTGCTGGGCCGCTACTTGGTCTTCAAGCCAGACTTTTGCGGACCACTACTGCCTCGAGAGGGAGTCCCGTAGGGACAGTGCTTTCGGGCAAGCGGTACTCCGTAATCTCTTTGAGGTTTAGGCAACTCCTACCCTCCGGCTCTGGTGTTGGGCTACCGTTCAGGTGTGGTCTCCGAGAAGATTCTCTCATAGTTGCTGAGGCTCTAGAGGGAGCTCTATTTTTCAGCCTGGGTTCCTGGTAGCCCAGCCCAGAGCTAGGGAGTCACCCATATGTGAGGACTGACTTCCTGCTTGGTCCTGGAGAAAGAGTAGTTACTCAACTGTAACAGGTGTTCTCCAGGAGCAGCAGGAATCGGTCCTCATGACCCTCCCTCCTTCCCTTGGAGTTGCAGTTGTATATAGTTCATTTTCTTTTTTCGTGCTGTCTTTTAGCTATGTCATTGGACTGAGCAAGATGGCACCTTTGGGCGGGAAGGGGACCGCGCATGCGTGCCTGCATTCCCAAAGGCTTTCTTTGAAAGCTGGGGAAATGCTCTGCATGGGGGCTCCGTCGGCGCCGATGTCACCCATATGTGAGGACTGATTCCTGCTGTTCCTGGAGAACACCTGTTACAGGTGAGTAACTACTCTTTCTCTACAGAACTACAGAATCTCAATATAAACCCTGCACCTCCAGTTCTACAGCTCGTACAGTTCTTCATTCCTCAACAATGAAGTTAGACTAGCTCCCCTTACAGTTCACCATCCTGGCAGTCCCCTTGTGAATAACACAAAACCTTGTAAAAGGATAGTAGTGTACATTTTCAAGTGGGGCAGTTAATGTGAGTTTTTAAACACCAGTCCCACACTTAAAATGTATATGCAGTTGTCAACATTATTGGCATTCTTGCTTTTTAAGTAGGTTGTGTACAATATCTTGAGAAATATTTGGAAATATTCCAACTGTATTTCATCATGATATTTTAATAGTATGTTCAAAGATATACAACAACAAAAAATGTCTGTGCAATGTAGATGTAGTAATTTCTGAGAAAAAAAATATTGACCTGGCAGGATTAATGGCACCCATCACTAATATTGGGTTGCACAACCTTTGACAGTGATGGCAGTCTCCAAATGTTTCTTGTAGTCATCTATAAGTTTTGTGTATCTGCTGGTACTTTCTCCCACTCTTCAACTGTGATTTGTTGCAGCTCATGAATGTTTCCAGAATTCCTTTTACCAATGGCAGATTTCAGCTCTTTCCAAAGGTTCTTGACTGGATTGAGATCAAGACTCATTGCTGGCCAACTTAAAGTAGTCCATTTTTTCCTTTTTAACCATTCTTTTGTACTTTTGGATGAATGTTTTGGGTTATTGCCTGGAGGACCCATGACTGGACCAAGACCTAGCTTTCTGACACTAGGTAGCACATTTCTCTCCAAAATACCTTAGTAGTCATTCTGACTTCATTATTCCTTTAATATATTCCGGGCCTCAAATCCCTGAAGCAGCAAAACAGCCTCACAACTTTATGGAACCTCCACCATATTTAACTGTAGGAAGGGTGTTTTTTTTCCTTATAAGCTTCACTTCTTCGCCTCTAAATGTATCGCTGGTCTGCATTGCCAAAGAGTTCAAGTTTGGTTTCATCTGTCCACAGAACATTTTCACAGAAGGATTGTGGTTTCTCAACGTGGGCAAAGATCAGGTATGCCTTTTTTTGTCCGTCTTTGAGCAGTGGGGTCCTCCTTGGCCTTCACCCATGAAATTTTGTTTAGTGCATGGCATATGGTGCAGGTTGAAACCTCCACTCCAGATTGCTCCAGGTCAGCCTTCTTTGGATGTTGTATATGGTGCTTTTCCAATAGTTTACTTCCTTGATTAATTTTCCTCTTCCTACCATGTCTTGGGAGGTTCTTGACAGTTCCATGAGCAGAAGCCACCTTAATAACATTGCGAGCTAGACCCAGGAATCCAAAAGTCTTTAGAGACGGCCTTGTACCCCTTTGATGTTTGGTGATAATGTTTTTCTCCGGGAACAAGCAGGACGTCTGTGCCAACGGAACACGTGTGGAAGCATCTCCCCAGCTTTTAAAGAAAGCCTTTAGGAAATGCACTGTGCATGTGTGGTCCATTTCCTGCCCAAGGGTGCCATCTTGCCACAGTCTCCTTTTTTCTGTGGAGCCATTCGGGCATTCCTTTTTTCCCCAGAAAAAGTCAGATTTTTTTCAAAGTTAAATTTTGCTGGTTTGTGCACCAGTTCCTTCCCGATCCTGAACCAGCTCGCCTTGGCGTCGCTCCTCAGGTTCATCTATCCACATTTTTCATCAAGGTCTGCCTCGACCGGTGTTTGCGCCCTTTTCTAGATGAAGGCTTCTGACCCCTGCCCAGAGGCAGGGACCCCTTTTTCCGATGGCCTCGAGTGGCTTAAAAAAAGTGTGACCTGTGTGGCAAAGTTATGCCACTTTCCAATCTACATGACTGCTGCCTCCGATGCCTTGGCCCAGAGCACAATGACTCCTACTGTGAACTCTGCAGAACAATGACCCCCAAGGCCCTAAAGAGTTGCCATCAGCAGCAGGAAAAAAATGTTCATAGGTCCGACTCTGACCCAGAATCTCTGGTAACACCATGCTCCAGGGCCCCCTCCGATACCTTGGTGTCCCGTGAAGCCAGGGCCTCCTTGGAATCCTGTGGCCATGGTTCCTTTGAGCGTAAGTTCCTGGTGGTGGAGCATAAGAAGAAGAAATTCTCAAAGAATGCCTCAGAGGATGGATCAGGGAAGAAGGTGAAATCCCACCCAGGTCCCGCAGCCCCAGGTATGAGTCAGAAGAGACGGGCAGATGCAGCCCTCCAAGTTGCCCCACAAAGAGTCATTGGCTCCTGCCAACTGGTCTCGAGCCCCTGAGGCCGATGCTGGGCCTGAAGTCCTCGGTGCCTGCAATAAAGGCTGTGGAGTCAACTGGCATGGAGACCAGAATGACAGCCCTAGAGAGATCTGCACTAGTGGCCATGCAGCGGGTGTTTGTCTGGCTCCTCCTGTTCATCCGCCCCAATGACGGGACCCTCAACGTCAAAGGCTTCCCTGGACATTGAGCTGGGCCTCAAGTGCGTCCCTGATCCCATTCCTTGGGACACTGGTCCACCCCAGCAACCGACCACGGCTCGGACCGACAACCCTCTGGGGCACCTGCATCATGGAGTGTGACCCTCAGTCAGGTGATTGTGTGGCATCGGACTCATACTCTGACTTCGAGCCTGAACGGGAGACAGAGGATGAAGAGTCCCTGGACACAAGGTGGCACCATGATTTGCCCTCAGACCCGTCTCCCCTAGTGACCTGACGCTGCTCCCCACCCGAGGACATTGTGTTCCTTGATTTTGTGAGGGATATGGCCAAGGCTCTTGCGACCGAGGCTGAGGTGGACCTGCAAACCGAGGAATTGGAGCTACTCCAATACGAGGCACCCCGAAGGAAACCCTTATGGTCCCGGTGCCCCGATCCTCGACCACCTCCTCCTTCTGATGTGGGAAACACTGGTGTTGGTAACAGTTGTCAGTAGATGCCTTGATGCCATGTACTTGGTATGCCGGAGCCCTGGGTTCCAAAAGACCCAGCTCCCCCACAACTCAGTGGCCGTGGAGTTGTCTATGTGCTGGCTGAAGAGCCAAAAGGCGCACTCATCAGTACCACCTGGCAGAGAGGCCCAAACCCTCAATGCTCTTGGCTTAAAGGCTTCCAGGGCTCGATGCTAACGTGGCAAATCCACTCATAGCAGCTCTATATTGGCATGTACCTGAAGGAACTGTGGCAGGAGCTTGGGGAGATTCTCGGCAGGCCTCGATGGAGAACCTCTAAAGAGGTTCAAAAGCCTAACCTCGGCAGTAAAGGAATGTTCAAAGTTCCTGTCCTGAGCAGCCTATGATGGCTTTGAGCCTCGGGCATTGGGGCACAACACCAGGCATGGCTGCAGTCATCTGACCTGGAACAACAGGTACAGGACAAATTGATCGATTGTCCCCTGCACAGGTGAAAACCTGTTTGGGAAACTCATGGCGGACAAAGCAGCTTAGATAGAGGCCGAGTATGTAACGAGAGCCAGGCTCTCGAAGAAGACCTCTGTCCACTTTGAAAGAAAACCCCTGGGAAAAACCCTTCTTCCTGAGGAAAAAAGGGGGGTTTCAGTTCTACTCCGCACTTCCAAACCTCCTCGGGCCCTCAGCAGGCCCAGCAACTAAAAGGCCAGAGGCATGGTCCCAGCAAGCACAAACCCTCGCGGCCTCAGGCACTGGCACAGGCCCAGCTGGGGAGTGACCTGCACATCCCAAGGGGGTGCCTAGCCCTGTTTGCCCCCAGTCATCACCATCGATGCCTGGGTGTTACAGGTGGTCAAGGAGGGTTACCTGCTCTACCTACATCAAACACCGCCCCCATTCTTCCCAGGAGAGCCCACCAGGCCTCTCCTTCACTAGACCCTGTGCCTCTCCAAGCTAGCAGGACTACTCCAGGACAAAGCAGTGGAGCCAGTCCCAAAACACCTCAATGACGCCTAAATCTTTTTCCTGGGTGATGGTTCCTAATGTGGAACCTTGCATTGTGTAACCATAGTTTGGGTTGTTCTTCCCTAGGTGCATAACCTTGCACTTGTCCACATTAAATTTCATCTGCCATTTTGATGCCCAGTCTTCCAATTTATCAAGATCCTCTTGCAATTTTCCACAATCCTCTTGGGTTTTAACAACTTTAAATAGTTTTGTGTCATCTGCAAATTTGATAACCTCACTCGTTATTCCACTTTCCAGGTCATTTATGAATATGTCAAAAAGCAGCGGACCCAGCACAGATCCCTAGGGTACACCACTATTCACCTTTCTCCATTGGGAAAATTGGCCATTTAGCCCTACCCTCTGCTTTCTTTTAACCAGTTCCTGATCCACAGTAGTACACTGCCTCCTATCCCATGACTCTTTAGTTTTGCCAAAAGTCTCTGATGAGGGACCTTATCAAAGGCTTTCTGAAAGTCCAGATACACTATATCAACTGACTCACCTTTGTCCACCTCTTTATTCACACCTTCAATAAAAACATAACAGATTAGTAAGACAAGATCTTCCTTGTCTAAAGCCATGTTGGCTGTCTCCCATTAGGCCATGACTATCTACATGCTGAGTAATTTTATTCTTTATGATGGTTTCTACCATTTTTCCCGGTACTGACGTCAGGCTCAATGGTCTGTAGTTTCGTGGATCACCCCTGGAACCCTTTTTAAAAATTGGTGTTACATTGGCGATCTTCCAATCTTCAGGTATTAGAGATGATTTTAATGATAGTTCACAGATTACTAATAGCAGGTCTTAAATCTCATATTTCAGTTCTTTCAACACCCTTGGATGTATACCATCCGGCCCAGGTGATTTGCTGCTCTTCAGTTTATCTAATAGTTGTAATATATCTTCCCGATGTATCGATATTTCCTTCAATTTTTGCACACCTTTTAAATACCACTTCAGTCATGGGTAACATCCCTACATCTTCCTCAGTAAAGACCGAAGCAAAGAATTCATTCAGTCTCTCCGCTATTGCCTTGTCGCCTCTTATTGCCCCTTTAACCTCTCTATCATCTAATGGACCAGCTCACTCTCTCACAGGTTTTATGCTATGAATGTACTTGAAAAAGTCTTTATTTCGCGTTTTTGCTTCTGCAGCAAGCTTCTTCTCAAATTCTTCCTTTGCCTGCCTTATCAATGCCTTGCATTTGACTTGCCAGTGCTTGTGCTGTTTCCAGGTTTCATCGTTTGGCTCTTTTTTCCATTTCCTGAAAGATGCTTTTTTGGTAACAACAGCCTCTCTGACCTCACCTTTAAACCATGCTGGCAGTTTTTTGGACTTCCTTCCACTTTTCTTAAAGCGTGGAATACAGCTGGTCTGGGCTTCCAAGGTAGTAGTTTTCAACAACACCCAAGCTTGATGTAAGACTTTGACCTTTGCAACTGCTACTTTTAGTTTTTTCTTAACTATTTTCCTCATTTTATCATAGTCTCCCTTTCGAAAGTTAAAAGGTAGTACTGTGGATTTCCTTACTATCCCTCCTCCACTAATTAAATCAAACGCGATCATGCTATGATCACTATTGCCAAGTGACTCCAACAACCTTATCTCTTGCACTAGATCTGCTGTTCCACTAAGGACTAGGTGTAATATGGCTTCCCCTCTGGTCGGTTCATGAACCAGCTGCTCCAAGAAGCAGTCATTTATTTTATCTAGGAACTTTATATCCCTAGCATGTCCTACCGTGACACTGACCCAGTCGATACCGGGGTAATTGAAATCACTCATTACTGCGCTGTAACTTTTGTTAGCTTCCTTGATTTCTTTGAGCATTTCATCATCCATTTGTTCATTCTGGCCAGGCGGCCGATAGTACACCCCCACTGCCATCGCCTTCCCCTTTTTACATGGAATTTCAATCCATAGAGATTCTACAGCAAATTTTGTTTCCTGAAAAACTTTAATCCTTTCTGACTCAATGCCCTCTCTAACATAGAGCGCAACCCCTCCACCAATTTGATCAGCTCTATCATTACAATATAGTTTGTACCCAGGTATCACAGTGTCCCACTGGTTGTCTTCCTTCCACCATGTCTCTGATATTCCAATCATATCTAACCTCTCATTTAGTGCTATATATTCTAACTCTCCCATCTTATTTTTTAGACTTCTAGCATTTGCATACAAGCATTTTAGAGACTGTATTTTATTCATATTAATTTGGCTATTGGTAGACATGGGAAATTTGTGATCTTTAAGCTCTGTCTGCTCCATACTCGAGGATATTTGGGCTACTTTACTCTTTTTTGGAACCCATCCGCTCTTGGGCGACTGTCGGCTTTCCCCTATTATCTAGTATAAAAGCTGCTCTATCTCCTTTTTAAAGGTTAATGCCAGCAGCCTGGTTCCATCCCAGTTAAGGTGAAGCCCATCCCTTCGGGAGAGCCCCTCCTTTCCCCAGAATGTTCCCCAGTTCCTAACAAATCCAAAACCCTCATCTCTGCACCATTGTCTCATCCACGCATTGAGACTAGTGCCTCCTGACAAAGGGTATGAGACCCCGTACCCCCCTGTTTGTTCACGTAGAACATCACCACCTCATTGTCTGGACCAGCACTGGCTGGTGATACAGGTGGTGACAGAAATCTTCAGGGCTAGGTATATGACTCAGAGCTCCAGGAGGTTGATCTGCTAGGTGCTCTCATCTGGTGACCAGTTGCCCTTAGTGCAGAGATTTCCAAAGTGGGCTCCCCATCCAAGCAGGGAGTCATCTGTGGTGAGGACCAATGAGGGGATTGTGGCCTGAAAAGGCATGCCTCCCTCAAGATGCTGGGGTGACTGCCATCAGACCAGGGAGTCTGCCAATTGGGGGGTCACAGAAGCTCTGTCCCGGAGGTGGCCCGTGGCCTGAGACCACTGGTCCCGGCGACACCACTGCACCACCCTCATGTGGAGGCGAGCATCTGGGGTGACATGGACCATGGAGGCCATGTCCCCAAGGAGGCGCAGGAGAAGCCAAGCAGGCACTGAGGGACGGTACTGTATGTCCCGAGCCAGAGTCCTGAGACGATCGGCTCAGTCCTTGGGCAAGAAAGCCCTCAACTGGAGTGTGTCGCTCCTTGCTCCAATGAACTCCAGACACGGGGTCAGGAGGAGGTGAGACGTGGGGTAATTTATGACAAAGCCCAACTGCTGCAGAACCTGGATGGTGCGTGTGGTAAACTGCTGTACCTCTGAGGCTGTGCCTCCCTTTATGAGCCAGTCATCCAGGTAGGGAAAGACGATGACCCCCTGGAGCTAGAGGAAGGCGGCCACAACCGCCGGGCATTTTGTTCAGACTCTTGAGGCAGAGGCTAAGCTGAAAGGGAGCACCCTATATTGAAAGTGCCTGCCCCCCCACTACGAACTGCAGGTACTGCCCGTGGTTGGGGTGGATGAGGATGCTTATCTTAACTGAAGTTTTCTTATTTGGTCTCTACGCCTCCCACGGCACCTTTTTGAGCGTTTCACTCCACACCGGAGTTTCTTCAGGAGGGTTCAAGAGCTGCTGCCCGCGTTCTTCAATGGCTTCTTGTGTGCGACGTTTTTTTAAATCACAAGAAGCCATTGAAGAATGCGGGCAGCAGCTCTTGAACCCTCCTGAAGAAACTCCGGTGTGGAGTGAAACGCTCAAAAAGGTGCCATGGGAGGCGTAGAGACCAAATAAGAAAACTTCAGTTAAGATAAGCTTTTCAATAGCTAAACACACGATGGTGGTGGAGAATCGGTGATATTCAGACATCTAAATATGTAAAAAAATTGTTCCCACAGTAGTCATTGATGCTATCAAAGCGCTGTTTGATTTTCCATTAAGTCAATGGTCTGGAGCGCTACTGAGGTCTGAGACTACAATTGGGATTATTAATTGTTTAAAAAGAATCCCAGTATATCACCGAGCCATTTTTGGACACTGATGAATGTTTGTATGGAGTAATTCTTTATTTTATGTGATTTCACAGAGAAACAGGCAACGCATGGCTAATTTGCATTTGCACCCTGAAAGTATTGTGATGGCATTAGGGGCTTTCCCCAATGCCTGAATCATCTGAAGTGAAGTATCAAACTTTCCCTCATATGATTGGGGCATCTGGGAAAGCCCCCATGTCATCAAAATACTGTTGGGGTCTAGTGCCCATGCCAGAAAGGAAATCCCTGGTGGCCCGGTGGCTCTGATTCCCCCCCCCCCCTCCAACCTGCCCAACTGAAAATAACCCTGGTGGCCCAGTGGCCTCAAACCCCTCACCCCCCTCCCGGTACCTTTACAAATGAGCAGGAGCGCTGCCCATGCACTTTCACTCCTGTGCTGCCATCTTGAAAAATGGGAGCACCTGGTATGCACTGGGCAGGGTCAGAATGCCATATAAGGTACCAAGATGGCGGCACAGGAGCAGAAGCATGTGGGCAGCACTTCTGCTAATTTGTAAAAGTACCGGGGGGGGTGGGGGGTTTGGGGCTGCTGGGCCACCAGGTTTATTTTTAGTTGGGTGGGTGGGGGGATTGGGGCCACTGGGCTACCATGGATTTGCTTTCTGTTGAGGGCACTGCCCCCCCCGACCATATTTTTTTATTTTATTTTATTAGTCAAATATAATGACCAAATACAAAATAGGGAAAAATCAGAAACATGTCATTAGCAGCGAACACATCAAGTTCAATTTATACAAGGAATAAAGACATAATTTAGTCCATATCATGGGAGTGAAAACTGAACAAGAACAAAGGAAGAACAATCTCAAAATAGCAACCAAGGTCAAGAAAATTGACCCACTCTTCAAAGGGATAATTACAATCAGACTGCAGAATTCCACTCCACGCCCTGTATACCCTGTCTGTCAAAAATTTCTCCAGATGGACAATATCCACAGAAATAAAGGAAGCACCATCATAATTGATGACACACTTGCAGGGAAACTTTTAAAAAAACGTAGCTCCCAAAGCAAGTACCCGGGGCTTCAAAGATAAAAACTGCCTCCGGCGCAATTGGGTAGCACGTGCTACATCAGGAAAAACATTTACAATCTGCCCACAAAACGTACGTGCTTTAGCTTTTAGAATACGCTGCTTAGTGGCCACTGACACAAAGGTGACCAGCAGAGTAGACCGGACAGTAATGATTTCTAAAGAATCCTCTATAAAGGCGGTGAGATTAGAGAGAGAGGAAATCACCTCATCCAATTCACCCTCCGAGGAGTTAACCTTTTTCATGGATGAGGGGATATAATAAATCTGGGAAACCTCAATAGAATCAGATATAGCTAAAACCTCCTTAAGATATTTATCCAAAAGAATCTTTGGGGATAACAGGGAAGAATAAGGAAAAATTCAAAAACCGTAAATTGCATGCCCTCATAGAATTTTCCAGTGATTCCAATTTAGAATGTACAATCAAGGAATCCTTGATACCAGCAACATTAACTGAATGCAAAGGAAGCACCTGTGATTCTATTTTAGAAACAGCCACATCTAAAGAGGAAACTCTTTCATCCAACAACCGCAGAGATTCTGTAGCCTCTTGGGTGAAAGTGCATAAAGAATTTAGTTTCAAGGAAACTTTCAAATCTATACATTTTAAAGCACCCCACAGATCCTTCAAGGTTACATCTCCCTCAGGGGGTAACTCCGGGAGCTCCAAAGATACTCCTGGAGTTAAATCCCCCGACCATATTTTGATACATGGGCAAGACATTTAAGCCACCTCAGACCCAGGCATAGAGATATTGGCGCTAAGGCTGATTATGAAATCCTTTTATGTATTTCTCTGCATCAGGTGCAGACAATATTAACATGCCATTTTATTATGCACAGCTCATTTACCTATAATTTAAATACTCTTGGTGTTATGTATGCGCTTGCTTTTCCTTTGTTAGACGTGCGCATAAATATCTCTTTTCTGCATTTGGCTGGGGTGACAATTGTGCCTAAAAGTTGCTTTATCTGCTCGTAAAGGCTGTGCTAGTTTTCTGCATCTGCCCCATTATTTTTAATTCTTGCTTCATTGTGGATAGAGGAAAGATTGTTCACTTGCTAGCACACTAGGGGGCAGCCTAGTAACAGTTTTTATTTTCTTCATGAATTAACAGGTGCAATCCTGGAGGGCCGCAAACTAGTCTGGCTTTCAGAATATCCCCAATGAATATTCATAAGATGTATTTGTATACGTAGGAGGCTGTGCATACAAATATCTCTCATGAGTATTCATTAGAGGTAGCCTGAAAATGTTAATGGTTTGCAGCCCTCCAGGAATGCAGTTTGACACCTCTGGATTAAGTCATTATTCATGCCAACAGGTAATAGCTTTCCAGTATTGGTTTTCTTCCATCCAAATGCAGTCTGGCCCTGATTGCCCTGCCCCTTGGGTTGAGTGATGTTGACCTTAGATTGGAATTCGCCCCTTCCTTTCTGAACACACTACCAAGATGCTTATCCACTCTTTAGTCATTTACCCTCTAGACTAGTGCAACCTCCTCTTTGCTAGTGTCCTTCTGAATCATTCTCTCCCTTTCAATCTATTTAAAACTCAGCTGCACAGCTAATCTTCCGCCAGCCTCAATATGCTAATATAACCCCTCTTCTCAAGTCACTCCATTAGCTCCTCTTCCATTTCCGTATCCAGTTCAAACTTCTTCTTCTGACCTATAAATGCATTCATTCTGCTGCTCCTCACTACTTTTCCTCTCTCATCTCTCCCTACACCCTTCCTCTGGCCTGGGTCTGGGGGAGTGAGGATGGAGAGGGGAAAAGATATTTTGTGGGGGAGGGAAGAAAAATCTACAATTGGCCAGGTATTGGGAGAGTAAGTGGGGATTGAGGATGACAAAAGAATAAAATGGAGGAAAAAGCAAAAGGGGAAAGATCAATTTGTTGGAGCAGATGTAGAGAGGAAAAGGAAAAAACTAGAAGAGAAAAGAGAACAAATGGACAGCAGACAATGGAGAGTTAGCAGAAAAGACAAAGAAAACAGAAGAAAGCAACTAGGGCAGTTGCAACGGAAAAATAAAATGTCCAAACAACAAAAAGGTAGAAAAATACTGTTTTATTTTGAATTTATTATCTGGAATATGTCAGCTCTGGGAAATGTGCACCACTAATGTCTGTGTTTTGTTTAGTACAAGAGAAATTAATTTATAGTTTTATTTCTTCAGTATTGTTGTACAATCCAAGTTTGGCTTTTGGGGTTTCCAATTTAATTATTGCCTTCATATTTCTAAATTGCGATCCCTTGTTCTATGTTTAGAAACATAGAAACACAGAAATATGACAACAGAAAAAGACCACATGGCCTATCTCGTCTATCCTTCCATATCAACAACTACAACAGTCCCCTTTTTTCCTTTAGAGATCTTCTGTGTTTGTCCCATGCTTTTTTGAATTCAGTTACTGCCCTCATCTTTACCACCTCCACTGGGAGACTATTCCACGGATCCACCACTCTTTCCATAAAGAAATATTTCCGCATATCACGCCTGATCCTATCCCCCTTCACCCTAATCCCATGTCCCCTCGTAGCAGAACTTGCTTTCAATTGAAAGAGGCTCTCCACCTGTGCATTTATGCCAAGGAGGTATTTAAACATCTCAATCATATCACCTCTATCCCGCCTTTCCTCTAAGGTGTACATATTAAGATCCTTATGTCTGTCCTCATATGCTTTATAATGAAGACCACTAACCATTTTAGTAGCCACCCTCTACACCAGGGGTCTCAAACTCAAATTGCTTTGAGGGCCAAATGAGGACTTGTAGAGTAACCCGGGGGCCGCACAAGACGCAGGCCTCATTTGCATAAGGGCATCATTTGCATAAATATTTGCATAATGTTACCATACACTAACTTTTAGTAAACATGCCTCTTAATGAGTGTATGGATAAAGAAAGACTAAAAGATTTCTACATTACTATAAACCAGTGCCAACCGCCAGGCACATTAGGAACTACTAGAAACACTGCTCATTTAGAACCCATAGCAAACCTGCCGTGTCCTAACAGCACTACCAGGACTCACAAAGCACCATACCCTAACTATCAAAAGGCAACACTGCAAATATTAAATCAACACATTTCAGAGAATAACAATACATGACCTACTCGGGAAAGAGAACAAGTGGCAATGTCAAATAGGAATTACATAAACAGAATACCTCAGCTCAGTTACACATGCAGAACATACACCATCACCAAACAAGGAATCACAATTTAGAAACAGGAAGACAATTAAACTGGGAACCCCAAAAGCCAAACTTAGAATGTACAACACTGTAGAAATAAAACTATACATTGATTTCCTCTTGTATTAAATAAAGTGCAGACGTTAAAGATGCACATTTCCAAGAGCTGACATATTTCAGTTAATAAATTCAAAATAAAGAGATATTTTTCTACCTTTTGTGCATTTTTTTTCAGTTGCAATTGTTCCATTCACTTTCTTCTGGTTTCTTTGTGTCTTCTGCTAACTCTCCATCGTCTGCTGTCCATTTGTCCTTTCTTCTTTCCTAGTTTTTTTCCATTCTCTCTACATCTGCTTTAACATACTAATCATTCTCCTTTTGCTCTTTCCTCATTCCTATTTCATCCACTCAAATTTTACCCCTCCATCCTCAATCCCCACTTACTCTCCCAATACCCGGCCAATTGTAGATTTTTCTTCCCTCCCACACAAAATATATTTCCCCTCTCCATTTCACTCTCCCAGCCCCATCCCATTCTAATCGTCCCCCAACATCAACTCCCTTCTAGCTCCTGCCCCACCCAGCATCCGCTCCCTTCTAGTCCCCGCATCATCAGCCCATTTCCAGTCCTAGCTCCCTCCCCTCACAGCCCATTTCCATTCCAAGCCCCCTTCCACTCAGCCCATTACCATTCCAAGACCCTGTCCCCATCAGCTATTTGCAGTTCAAGCTCCCCCTTCTACTCGGCCCATTTCCAATCATAGCACCCCCCCCCAGTCCATTACCAGTTCTAGCCCCCCCTAGCCCATTATCGGTCCTAAGCCCCCCAACAGCCCACTTCCAGGCCTAACCCTTCCATCGCCCTATCTTCATTCTTAGCCCCCCCATAACCCCATTTCAGTCTTAGCCCCCCAATCAGACCACCTCCAGTCCTAACACCCATCTGTCCATTACCAGTCCTAACCCCCATCACCCCATTTTCAGTACTACCCCCCCAGCCACACATCAAGTCCTGCTCCCCCCCCCACATCGTCCTGCTCCCCCCCCCCCACATCGTCCTGCTCCCCCCCCCCACATCGTCCTGCTCCCCTACCCACATCGTCCTGCTCCCCCCCCCATCAAGTCCTGCCCCCCCCCCCCGGGAAAATTAAACTTAAAAAAAAAACAGCTTCTGCTGCTGCTGCCGCCGCTGCCGTGGCCGGCAATAGCAGCAATATCGCAAGTCCCGCGGGCTCCGTCCCCCCCCCCCCTCCCTCCCTTCCTCCCTTCCTTCCCTTCCTTCCTGCTTGCCTGTCAGCCAGTTCTCCGCTTCGGCTTTGGCTTTCAGAGCCGCGAAGGGAGAGCTTCTCCCTCGTGACTCTGTTCAGCCCGCTGGGGCAGATGGGAAATTTCCCATCTGCCCCAGCGGGCTGAACAGAGTCGCGAGGGAGAAGCTCTCCCTTCGCGGCTCTGAAAGGCGAAGCCGAAGCGGAGAACTGGCAGGCAAGCAGGAAGGAAGAAGGGGGAGGGGGAGGGAGCGGAGCGGAGCGGAGCCCGCGGGACTTGCGTTATTGCTGCTATTGCCGGCCACGGCAGCGGCGGCAGCAGCAGCAGAAGCCGGGGTGTTTTTTTTTTTCCCCCTTGCATCGCGGGCCGCACAAAGGACTCTCGCGGGCCGCATGCGGCCCGCGGGCCGCGTGTTTGAGACCCCTGCTCTACACCGACTCCATCCTGTTCACATCCTTTTGAAGGTGTGGTCTCCAGAATTGCACACTATACTCCAAATGAGGTCGCACCAGAGACTTATACAGAGGCACTATCACCTCCTTTTTTCTGCTAGCTATTCCTCTCCGTATGCACCCAAGCATCCTTCTAGCTTTTGCCGTCGCCTTTTCTACCCGTTTAGCCACTTTAAAATCATTAGACACAACCATGCCCAGGTCCCGCTCTTCTTTAGTGGACAAAAGTACTTCACCCCCTATACCAGTGATGGCTAACCTTTTTGAGCCCGAGTGCCCAAACTGCCGCACAAAACCAAAGAATTTACTCAAAGTGCCAGCACGTCAATTAAACCTCAGCTCAGTTACACATGCAGAACATAGACCATCACCAAACAAGGAATCACAATTTAGAAACAGGAAGGCAATAATTAAACTGGGAACCCCAAAAGCCAAACTTGGAATGTACAACACTGTAGAAATAAAACTATAAATTAATTTCCTCTTGTACCAAACAAAGCACAGACGTTAATGATGCACATTTCCCAGAGGTTTCATATTCCAGTTAATAAATTCAAAATAAAGAGATATCTTTCTACCTTTTGTGCATTTTTTTTCAGTTGCAATTGCTCCAGCCACTTTCTTCTGGTTTCTTCATGTTTTCTGCTAACTCTCCATCGTCTGCTGTCCATTTGTTCTTTCTTCTCTCTTCTAGTCTTTTTTTTCCATTCTCTCTCTCTACATCTGCTTTAACATACTAATCTTTCTCCTTTTGCTCTTTCCTCATTCCTATTTCATCCACACAAATTTTACCGCTCCATCCTCAATCCCCACTTACTCTCCCAATACCCGGCCAATTGTAGATTTTTCATTCCTCCCACACAAAATATTTTTCCCCTCTCCATTTTACTCTCCCAGCCCCATCCCATTCTAATCCTCCCCCAACATCAGCTCCCTTCTAGTTCCAGTCTCACCCAGCATCCATTCCTTTCTAGTCCCTGCATCAGCCCATTTCCAGTCCTAGCCCCCCATCAACCCATTTCCAGTCCTAGCTCCCCCATCCATTTCAGTCTGAGTCCCTTCATCAGATCATTTCCAATCCTAGCCCCCCATCAGCCCATTTCTAGTCATTTCCTAGCCCCATCATCAGCCCATATCAAATCATAGCTCCCCTCCACTCAGTCCAATTCCAGTCCAAGCCCCCCCCCATGAGCCTACTTCCAGTTCTAGCCCCTCCATGAGTCCATTTCAATTCAAGCCCCCACCACAGCCCATTTCCAATCTTAGCTCCCCCCAACAGCCCATTTCCAGTCCTATCCTAGCTGCTCCATCAGCCCATTTTCAGTCCTAGCTCCCTTCCCTCACAGCCCATTTCCATTCCAAGCTCCCTCCCCATCAGCTATTTGCAGTTCAAGCCTCCCCTTCCACTCAGCCCATTTCCAGTCATAGCAACCCCCCAACCCATTACCAGTCCTAGCCCCCCATCAACCCACTTCCAGTCCTAAACCCCCATCACCCCATTTTCAGTTTTAAGCCCCCCCTATACCCCCATTTCCAGTCCTAACCCCCATCACCCCATTTACAGAAATCCCCCATCAGCCCACAGCCCATTACCAGTCTTAACCCCCCCATAGCCCATTATCAGTCCTAACCCCCCCATAGCCCATTACCAGTCCTAACCCCCCCCCCATCAGCCCACAGCCCATTACCAGTCCTAACCACATCAGCCCACCTCAAGTCCTAACCCCTCCCCATCAGTCCATTTCCTGTCCTAGCCCCCCCCTTAGCCCATTATCAGTCCTAACCCCCCCCCCATAGCCCATTAGCAGTTCTAACCCCCCATCACCTCATTTCCAGA
Organism: Ichthyophis bannanicus; assembly: GCA_033557465.1. NCBI lineage: Eukaryota > Metazoa > Chordata > Amphibia > Gymnophiona > Ichthyophiidae > Ichthyophis > Ichthyophis bannanicus. The sequence continues at coordinate 994,706,569 of CM066031.1, read as the reverse complement.
CAGCCCCCATCAGCCACAGCCCATTACCAGTCGTAACCCCCCCATAGCCCATTACTAGTCCTAACCCCCCCCAACAGCCCACAGCCCATCCATTTCCTAACCCCCCCCATTATGCCATTTCCTGTCCTAGCCCCCCCCCATAGCCCATTATCAGTCCTAACCCCCATCACCCCATTTCCAGACAGCCCCCATCAGCCCAAAGCCCATTAGCAGTCTTAACCCCCCCATAGCCCATTACCAGTCCTAACCCCCCATCACCCCATTTCCAGACAGCCCCCATCAGCCCAAAGCCCATTAGCAGTCTTAACCCCCCCCATAGCCCATTACCAGTCCTAACCCCCCATCACCCCATTTCCAGACAGCCCCCATCAGCCCACAGCCCATTAGCAGTCCTACCCCCCCTAGCCCATTAGCAGTCCTACCCCCCTTAGCCCATTAGCAGTCCTACCCCCCCCCCCTGGCATATTAAAAAAAAAAAAAAAAAAAGCTGGCTTTGGCTGCTGCCGCTGCCGCGGCAGAGTGCAGTGTCCCGCGGGGCCCCCTCCGCCCGCTAAGCCCCTCTGCAAGGGCTTTCAGATTCTCGAGGGAGAGCTTCTCCCTCGCGTCTCTCTTAAGCCCGCAGGGGCTAATGGGAAATTTCCCATCAGTCCCTCGCGTCTAAAGGGGCTGATGGGAAATTTCCCATTAGCCCCTGCGGGCTTAACAGAGACGCGAGGGAGACGCTCTCCCTTGCGAATCTGAAAGCCCTTGCAGAGGGGCTTAGCGGGCGGAGGGGGCCCCGCGGGACACTGCACTCTGCCGCTGCCGCGTCCGCGGCAGCAGCCAGAGCCAGCTTTTTCTTTTTTGCGGACCTACCCGCGTGCCAGCTGCAAGGCCTTCGCGTGCCACAGCTGGCACGCGTGCCATAGGTTCGCCATCGCTGCCCTATACTATATTGCTCCCTTGGATTGCAGCAGCCCAAATGCATGACCTTACATTTTTTAACATTAAATCCCAGCTGCCAGATTCTAGACCATTCTTCAAGCTTAGCTAGATCCCTCCTCATGTTATCTACACCTTCCTGGGTGTCTACTCTATTGCAGATTTTGGTATCATCCGCAAAAAGGCAAACCTTACCCGACAGCCCTTCCGCTATATCACTAACAAAGATGTTAAAAAGAATCGGACCAAGTACAGATCCCTGGGCACACCACTGGTAACATCCTTCAGAGTGAGCCCCATTTACCTGTACTCAGGGCCGGATTTACCTATACGCCATGTACGCCATGGCGTAGGGCCCACAGCCGGCAGGGGCCCACAAAAAAAGAACAAGTTCATTTTTTTTTAATACAATTTAAAAAAAAACCTGGTGGCTGCCGCCGCGGGGCCCCCTCTGCTGCCGCGGCAGCACCGACTGACCCGCGGGGGCCCCGTCTACAAGCTGAAGCCGTCGGTTCGGTTCGTTCCTCCCTCCCTCCCTCCCTCCCTCCGTGCAGGCTGCAGGCTGCAGGCTGTGAGAGACGCGAAAGGAAGAGTGTCTCCTCGCGTCTCTGTTAAGCCCACAGGGGCTGATGGGAAATTTCCCATCAGCCCCTGCGGGCTTATCAGAGACGCGAGGAGACGCTCTCCCTTCGCATCTCTCACAGCCTGCAGCCTGCACGGAGGGAGGGAGGGAGGGAGGAACGAACGAACCGAACCGACGGCTTCAGCTTGTAGACGGGGCCCCCGCGGGTCAGTCCGTGCTGCCGCGGCAGCAGAGGGGGCCCCGCGGCGGCAGCCACCAGGTTTTTTTTTTTAATTAAATTTTACTTTAGGCCGATGGGGGGGGGGTAGGACTGGTAATGGGCTATGGGGGGGGGGTAGGACTGGTAATGGGCTATTGGGGGGGCTGGGGCTGGAAATGGTCTGGGGGGTATAACTCTAGATGTGCGCTGATGGGTTTAGCACTTAAAATGGACTGTGGGCTGTTGGGGGGCTTAGAACTGGCAATGGGCTTTGGGGGGGTTAAGACTGGTAATGGGCTGTGGGCTGATGGGGGCTGTCTGGTAATGGGCTATGGGGGGGCTAGGACTGGAAATGGGCTGGGGGGTTAAGACTGGAGGTGGGCTGATGGGGTTAGGACTGGTAATGGGCTGTTGGGGGGTTAGAACTGGTAATGGGCTTTGGGGGGGTTAAGACTGGTAATGGGCTGTGGGCTGATGGGGGTTGTCTGGTAATGGGCTATGGGGGGCTAGGACTGGAAATGGGCTGGGGGGTTAAAACTGGAGGTGGGATGATGGGGTTAGGACTGGTAATGGGCTGTGGGCTGATGGGGGGGGTAGGACTGGCAATGGGCTATGGGGGGCTGACTGGAAATGGGTTGATGGGGTTAGGACTGGAAGTGGGCTGATGGGGGGTTAGGACTGGTAATGGGTTATAGGGGGACTTAAACTGAAAATGGGGTGATGGGGGGTTAAGGACTGTAAGTGGGTTGATGGGGGGCTAGGACTGGTATTGGGTTGGGGGGTTGCTAGGACTGGAAATGGGCTGATGGATGGCTAGGACTGGAAATGGGCTGATGCAGGGACTAGAAGGGAATGGATGCTGGGTGAGGCTGGAACTAGAAGGGAGCTGATGTTGGGGGAGGATTAGAATGGGATGGGGCTGGAAGAGTAAAATGGAGAAGGGAAAAATATTTTGTGTGGGAGGGATAAAAAATCTACAATTGGCCGGGTATTGGGAGAGTAAGTGGGGATTGAGGATGGAGGGGTAAAATTTGAGTGGATGAAATAGGAATGAGGAAAGAGCAAAAGGAGAAAGATTAGTATGTTAAAGCAGATGTAGAGAGAGAATGGAAAAAAATCTAGAAGAGAGAAGAAAGGACAAATGGACAGCAGACGATGGAGAGTTAGCAGAAGACACGAAGAAACCAGAAGAAAGTGGCTGGAGCAATTGCAGCTGAAATAAATGCACAAAAGGTAGAAAAATATCTCTTTATTTTGAATTTATTAATTGGAATATGTCAGCTCTGGTAAATGTGCATCATTAACGTCTGCGCTTTGTTTAGTACAAGAGCAAATTAATGTATAGTTTTATTTCTACAGTGTTGTACATTCCAAGTTTGGCTTTTGGGATTCCCAGTTTAATTATTGTCTTCCTGTTTCTAAATTGTGATTACTTGTTTGGTGATGGTCTATGTTCTGCATGTGTAACTGAGCTGAGGTGTTCTGTTTATATAATTCCTATTTGACATTGCCACTTGTTCTCTTTCCCCAGTAGGTCATGTATTGTTGTTCTCTGAAATGTATTGGTTTAATATTTGCAGTGTTGCCTTTTGATTGGTAGAGTATGGTGCTTTGTGAGTCCTGGTAGTGCTGTTAGGATACGGCGGGTTTACTATGGGTTCTAAATGGGCAGTGTTTGTAGTAGTTCCTAATGTGTCTGGCAGTTGGCACTGGATTATAGTAATGTAGAAATCTTTTAGTCTTTCTTTATCCATACACTCATTAAGAGGCACGTTTACTAAAAGTTAGTATATGGTAGCATTATGCAAATATTTATGCAAATGAGGCCCCTTATGCAAATGAGGCCCCGCACCCCCCTTGGGCCGCCCCTGCTGGGGGCCCACAATTTTTGTTGGCGTAGGGCCTCACTCAAGGTAAATCCGGCCCTGCCTGTACTCTTTGTCACCTTCCACCCAACCAATTTCTAACCCAAGCAGTAACTTTAGGGTCCATTCCTAGGGTGCTCAGTTTGTTTATAAGTTGCCTGTGAGGAACAGTGTCAAAGGCTTTACTGAAATCTAAATACACCACATCTAGGGCTCTCCCTCTGTCCAACTCCCTGGTCACCCAGTCAAAGAAATCAATCAGATTTATCTGACAAGACCTGCCTCTGGTGAATCCATGCTGCCTCGGATCCTGTAATCCGTTGGACTCCGGAAACCTCACTATTTTCTCTTTCAGCAGCGTTTCCAATAATTTTCTCACCACCGAAGTTAAACTAACTGGCCTGAAGTTTTCAACCACATCCTTCCGCTTTTGTGTAAAGGCACCACATGAGCCTCTCTCCAGTCCTTTGGCACCACTCCCGACTCCAATGAGGCATTGAAAAGGTCAGTCAGTGGAGCTGCTAGAACGTCCCCAAGTTCCCTCAGTATTCTAGGGTGTATCCCATCCGGTCCCATCGCTTTGTCTACTTTACGTTGAGCTAGTTTCTCACAAACATAGGGGTATGTTTACTAAAAGCCGCACAATTGCGTGCCGCACAATAGCGCACGGAAACGCGGCACTCAAACGCTCAGAAACGCTCTTAAACGCCCCGCAAAAGTGCGCGTGGGCCCCGCACAATTGCGCGCCGCACCAACGCACCCCGCACAAGTACCCGGCCCGCAAATGTCCGATAGAGGCGTGGAAAGGCATTCTGAGGGCGGAGGAAGGCTCCCGAGGGGCGGAGAGACGGGGTCAATGGGCGGGGAAGGGGAGGGGAGAGGCTCCCCGCACATGATCGGGGCCGAATTCACAGGTTAAAAATAGCGCGAGTGAAACACTCACGGTAGAGGGCATTTAAAGGGAAGAGAAACCATTTCGCATCAGCAATGTACAGGGAAACCGGGGAAACCTGCAAAACGTGAGCAGTGTGATACATGTGCACAGAACAAAAGTGCAAATAAAGATAGAAAAAGACCCAAACAAAAATATTAAAAATAGGAAGGCAGCTGGGGAACCCCGATAATAATGGGCAAACATAAGAAACACACCCAGGAAAGCTCAAAGAAAATGAAATGAAGGTTGGAAGGGGCTACGGAGGGGAGACCCTTCCAAAAACCATTTCCTTTTTTCTGAGCCTTCCTGGGAGTGTTTGCTATGGTTGCCCATTAATATCACTGTTGCCCAGCTTGGTTATATGTATCCCCAGTTGTTCGTGGTCGGTTGAGGGGTGTATTTGCACTTATGTCACCAGACATGGTGACGGAGCCCACAGTACAAATGTTTCTGACTCTGTTGGTCAGGTTTCCCACCCCCAGGGACTGCACTATCACTGTGGCCACAATGTGGTGCAGCGGACAGAGGCCGTACCTCTAGGACCAGAGGGTCACAGGTTCAAATCCAAGCTGGGGCTCCTGCCAACCCAGTCCCCATATTTTACCCACCACTAAACAGAGATAGTACAGACACTCCTTTATTGCAGAGAACATAAGCATGGTTCACACACCCATTTTGTACCCAACACCGCACACACACCATAACAATGGGCATTACCGACAGCCGAGTCCCCCAAATGCAGTCCTGGAGTGCCACAACGCAATCAGGTCATATGCTTTTCCAAGATACGGACATGCCAGCATGTTGGCGGTAGGGTACAGGTGGTGGAGGGGGCAGTGGCTGCTAGCCACAGAAGACAGTGGCCGAGCCATGTGCAGGCTGGCACGTCCACTGCAACATAGGCCCTGTCGGATGTACAGTCATGGACTTCCCAGGGAATTCAGCTAATCTGTGGCAACACAGTGGTGCAGTGCACACAGACAGTGTGTGCAGGAACAAAAGGTCACAGGTTCAAAGCCCAGCTGGGGCTACTACCAATCCTGTCCACATATTTACCCCACAACTAAACCATGTTAGTAAGGGCAATCCTTTATTGCTGGGGACATACGCATTGGTCATACGCCATCTTTTACACCACCAAGCACAGACACCATGACCAGGGGCATTACCTAGAGCAGAGTCTCACAAATGCAGTCCTGGAGGACCACACACCATTCAGGTTCCATGCTGCCACACATACAAATAACTGTGCTGTATATCTATGCACCACCTCCATGGCATGTAGATGTAGCTCATGCATATTCATGAGGGACAGCAGGAAACCCCAACCAGTGTATTGCAAACCTGGACTGGATTTGGGAACCTCTGCCGTACAGCAGCAGCCAACAGGGGCAGACACACCCACACCCACAGGCCCCATTGGCCAATGCCTCCTGGAGAGGCAGGACATTGGGCCCTGCGTGCAGCACCCAATACCAGCACTTGCATACCTTAGCAATGTCACCCTACACCTGGGTATATGGTACACAGCTCTCAAACGTTTGCTATGAGTACTGGCAGATAGATATCCCTACGTTACGCACAGTCTGCTCTTTGAGCTCCATCATAACAATCTATCTGATGTCTGCGGTGTGTGCGTCAGGTCTGGCCCCTGACAGTGTTTACCACCCTGGGGAGTGACCCCCAACCGTACTGCATACCATACCCATGCCTGTACTGTGCCCAGGACTGGTGTGGTGGGCAAGGATTCTGAACCCCTCTATAGTAGCACAATGCTGGCATACCTGTGGGAGTGTGTGTCTGTCTATACAGTGTGTGTTGGCTGCAAACACTGTCCACAGCCCACACTGCCAGCACTGTTGCCAGTTTTGGCCTGATGATGTGCATAATGAGCAGCAAGGTACCATGGGTATAGCTCAGACAGGGTGGGCTGGCCAGGATGCATCTGCACAGGGCATAGGGCACTGGCAGGGACATTGTAGTGGCCATCCACCACCTCCACAGACAGGGTGACCTCTGTATGTGCTGCTGGGCTTTCACTCCACCCTGACTGTGCAGTGACGGCAGCATGGCTAGGCACCCCCATAGTGCTTCATAGCATTTCCCTCATGTGATAGAACTGGGTCACCTGTTGGGGCCTAGTCACTTATGTATCTGCTTGTGTGTGTTGCCATCCCAGTTGTGGGTGCATGCATTTCCAGCGGGACTAACCAGCAGACTGTTCACAGCTGGTATGTGCCCTGCTGGAGTGCCGTGCAGTGGCTGATGGCTTGATGCAGGGGAATATCAGATGGTGGTGGGGTGCATCTTAGCATATCCAGGCCTACTGTCTGTCTGATATTGTGGTCTGGGTGTGTGTGGGGCTGCTTGGACTGCCCTGTAAGGTGTCTGTTCCCCAACAGGACTGGGGTTGATGGTCCACTCTACTGCCAACATTGAAGGGGGGGGGGGGGAAATCTGTTGATGGGAGACCCTGTTTGCTGCCCTCGAGGGGGGGGGGGTGTGGTGTGGTGGTACATGGCCCACCTAGGGGTCCGTGGGGGTTCCCCTGACTGAGACAGACAGAGATATCCAAGGTGTTCCTGCAGAAACTACCTATCTGACAGATTACAACTGATTTGGAGCTCTGCCATGGCCTCTCTCAGCCATGGAGGGTGCTGTGGACCTGGTCCAGGGCGCCTCATCGCACACTCAGGGTGAGCACAGTTCCCGCACAATGTGACTGTGTGTAGCTACTCTGTGCCAGTTAAACACCCGGTCAGTACCTCCTACCTGGCCAAGGTGCTGTGTGGGTGCACACGGACACGTCCCCCTACCAGGCCGGGGAGCTGTTGGGGTGCATTCCCCATCTTGTGTTCATCTGTGGACAGCTGATTTGCATGTGCAGTGCATCATGGGTATGGGTGGCCTAACCCTATCCTGGTTACCACAGCAGACTGTCTGTGTGGTGACATGCAGGCTCTCTGCAGCCAGCCAGGGGCTTGCTGGCAGCTATATAGCTGTAGCCCAATGGTTACTTCACTGCCTGTGGAGCCAGAGGTAATGGGTTCAAGCCCACAGTGGGGTTATTTGATAGGGTTGTCCAAAGCTTTTTTTAGATTTAATGTACATATGTTGCTGCCATCAAACACACCCTCAGTGTACTGTACCCATAAGGTGCCTCTGAGGGTGCTTTATAGGGCGCCCTATAGGGCACCTTATGGTTGCTGTCCATATAAGGTGCACTATACATTATCCTGTGATGCAACATATATGGTGTCCTATAGGGGACATTCTAGGGTGCCTTGGCGGACAGTGAACTTTAACATGTGCCTTATGGCCGCCTTATGTTAACACGCTTTGTGAGTGCGTTTGCTAGTAGTGATAACTGAAATAAAAATAAATTGCCCCCTACAGCACTCATCCCCATAATATGCACTGCCTCAGTGAGCCTTCTTCATTGGGCACTGTGGGGGATTGAACCCCTGATCCCTGCACCATTGGTCAGTGTCTTAATCATTGTGCTGTGGCTCTGGTCCTATGCTTGGGCATCAGCGCACTGCCTTATGCCGCCCAAAATTAATATGCCTCCTAAAGCACCTTTACCCATTAAACTTAATGCCTCAGCCAGCCCTTTTTGTTGCACACAATGGGGAATTGAACCCATGGCAGCTGCACCAGCTGTCAGTGTCTTAACCATTGTACTATGACTCTGTTCCTTTGTGTGTGCATATCAGGGCGCCACTTAGCCTTCCCACACACTATTTTGCACGGCGCACATTAGCGCGCCGCGCAAATGTGCGATCGCTTACTCCCGTTTGTTTTCTTTTTTCTGCCTGACCCGCCCACTCCTTATATGGCACAGGCACACTACCACGGCCCCGCACGTTAGGAATGTTTAGTAAACATGCCCCATAGTCTTCTGAAAATTGTTCAAGATGTCCCTAGCTTCTGTTCCTGTTTGTGGGTGTTTTCTGAGGTCCTGCTCCTGGTTCTTCATCTGTGAACACAGAACAGAAATATTTGTTAAGCAATTCTGCTTTATCCTCATCAGCTTCTACATATTCCTCCCCTTCACCCTTGAGTCTGACAATACCACTTTTGCCCTTTCTCTTCTCACTAAAATATCTGAAAATGTCTTATCCCCCCATTTTATTGCATTGGCTATTTCCTCCTCTTTTTGAATCTTTGCTTTCCTGACTACTTTGCTAGTTTCTCTAAGTTTTTCCAAATATAGATGCCTGTCTTCCTCTCTCTGTGATCTCTTATATTTCATGAAGGCCTCCCTCTTTTTCTTCACTTTTTCAGCTACCTCTTTCGAAAGCCATAGCGGCCTCCTTTTCCTTTTACCTTTATTTACCATTTTAACGAAAAGGTTGGTTGCCCTTAAAATATCTCCTTTCAGTTTTGCCCACTGTTTTTCTACATCCCCCAGCTGTTCCCATCCCGCTAATGACTCCCTGAGGTATTGGCTCATCTTGGCAAAGTTAGTCTTCCTAAAGTCTAAGACCCTCACCTTTGAATGGATTCTAACAGCCCTAGTCCTAATACTGAACCACACCATCTGGTGATCACTGGATGCAAAATGATCTCCTACTATAACATCAGAAACACTTTCACCATTGGTAAGCACCAAGTCCAGTTTGGCCCCTTCACGTGTGGGGTCTGTTACCAATTGCTTGAATAGTTCTCCCTCTAGAGAATCCAGGATCTCTTTACTTCTAGATGATACTGCAGCAGGAATGTGCCAATCAACATCTGGCATATTGAAATCCCCTATCAGTAGCACTTCCCCTTTCCTAGCAATGCTGTGTATGTCATTAATTAACTCTCTGTCCACCTCTTCCTCTTGTGAGGGAGGTCTGTATATCAGCCAATGCAAATAGATTTCTCTTTCCCTCTTTCTAGCTTAACCCACAATGCCTCCTCTCTCCCTTTTAAGCTCTGTAATTCCAAAGCTTTAGTAGTATTTTTTACATATAGTGCCACTCCTCCTCCCCTTCTTCCTACTCTTTCCTTTCTGAATAAAGTATAGCCAGTATAGTTACATTCCAGTCATGGTTTTCTGTGAACCATGTTTCTGTAACTGCCACTAAATCCAAGTCGACCACTCCCACCAAAGCTTCAACATCAAGGATCTTATTCGCCATGCTACGAGCATTTATACACACTGCTTTCCATATATTACCCCTATTACCCATTTCCATAAAGGTATTTAATGCTTCACTTACCTGGGGCTTTTTTCGCCCATCCCCAATGAATCTAGTTTAAAGCCCTCTTCAGTAGATTAGCCAGTCTACTACTGAAGACGCGTTGACCTTTCTTGAACAGATAGATGCCATCTCTGCTCTGCAACCCTTGGAACAGCATCCCATGGTCTAGGAAACCAAAACGCTCTCGATGACACCATTCATGCAGCCATGCATTCATCTCCAGGATGCGAGCCTCTCTGCCTTGGCCTTTACCCTCTACAGGCAGGATTGAAGAGAACACCACTTGTGCATCTAACTGCTTCACCTTCTGTTCCAGAGCCATGAAGTCACTTTTGATACGCTCAGAGGGATACCTGGCAGTATCATTTATTCCGACATGGATTAGCAACATTGGGTAATAGTCAGTGGGCTTGATGAGACTCGTCAAACTCTCCGTAACATCTTGGATTTTGGCACCAGGCAGACAGCATACCTCTCTGGACATCAAGTCTGGTCGGCAGATGGACTCCTCAGTACCCCTCAGAAGAGAGTCACCAATCACCACTACCCTTCGCTTCCTTGTGGTCACTGATTCTGCAACTTTGGGGTACTTGAGCTCTGAATCTTCCCTTTCCAGGGATACTTTCACCTCCTCCACTTCCAGGGCTGCATAATAGTTCTCCAGTTCAAGGGCTGGAGAAGTTGGATGGGTGATTCTGCAGGCCCTGGTGACTTGTGTCCAACCTTCATCATTCTGTTGGCACCCATCTTCTCCTCTGCTAGAGAGCTTGGATGTTTCAACAAGCATCTCATCAATGTACTTCTCACTGTCTTGAATGCTCCTCAGCCTCGCCACCTCCTCTCTGAGCTCCTCCACTTGTTTCCTCAGAGCTTCAGCATGCAGGCACCCTGCACATGGAACTGGTCCTTCAACTGGCATTGGGACCTCTATCTGAACAGAGGCAGAAGCTGTAACGGGGGCAACAGCTTTAGCGATACGGTTTTTCCCAGCCATTGTTCTGTTCATGGAGCTTAGTTATCTGTTAAAGCAAAAGAGAGAGATCTACAAAAGTACCACCCGGTTTCCCAGCTGTCCTTTCAGAGAAAAAGCAGTTAAATCACTTTAATTATATTCAAAATGTGCTGTTCCAAGTCCCTGTGCTTTGTTAAATGTGGAGGTGCCCTATAAAGCAAGACTGCTCACTAGGGGTGGGAGGGAGTTGGGGTGGGTAGGGAGGGAACTAACACCTGATTAGGTGTCAGCAGTTCCCAAAAACTGAGAAGGTTACTAAAGTTTAAAACCTACTCTGCTAAAGAAAATATTGCCTCTAAACCACCAAAAAGAATGTAACTTTGCTTTAAAAATATACCAGAACGCTTTTGAGAGCTCCCAGTCAGAGAGCTAGCAATTTAATAAAAATAAACCCTCAAATCCTTACCGTTGTTTGACATGTAGAGACCCTGTTCGGAATGCCTCAACCGGGCAGGGTTCTGAAGCCTTTTATGCAGGCCACAGCTGCTCTCAGTTCATTCACAGGCTAATCAGGCCCGCTAACTCCTGATTAGGTGTCAGCAGTTCCCAAAAGCTGGGAAGGTTACTAGAGTTTAAAACCTACTCTGCTAAAGAAAATATTGTCTCTAAACCACCAAAAAGAATGTAACTTTGCTTTAAAAATATACCAGAACCCTTTTAAGAGCTCCCAGTCTGAGAGCTAGCAATTTAATAAAAATAAACTCTCAAATCCTTACTGTTGTTTGACCTGTAGAGCCCCTTTTTGGAATGTTGACCTGTAGAGCCCCTGTTTGGAATGCTGACAGTCTGTTTTGCATTTGTAACCGAGCTGAGGAATTCTGTTTATGTAGTTTCTATTTGACAGTGTCACTTGTTCTCTTTCCCCAGTAGGAGATGTGTTGGTTTAATATTTGCAGTATTGCCTTTTGATAGGTAGGGTTTGGTGCTTTGTGGTAGCGCTGTTATGATACAGCGGGTTTGCTATGGGTTCTAAATGAGCAGGGTTTATAGTACTTCCTGGCAGTTGGCACTGGAGTACAGTAATGTAGAAATCTGATATAATCTTTCTTTATCCTCACTGCCCATGCAAATGGTATTCAGACACTCATTAAGAGGCATATTTAAAAGTTAATGAGCATTCACAAATGTTAATGTGCGTTAAGTGCAGGAACACCCATTTATTTCTACTGGTGCAGTGGCACTTAACCTACAGTAATATTTAATAAACATGTCCCTAAATCATTGCCAGGACAAAAGAGGCTTGTGAAGGGCTCCTTTGAAAGCTGCCTAAAATTTTAGATGTCAACATATACATTTTAAAATAACATAAATTAAATTTTTTTGCAAATGAGGTCCAGTGTCTGTGCAAATGAGGAGCCGCAGTGAGGCAGGGGCAGCCCCGCACCACCCATGGGCCACCCCTGCCTCTCTCCCTTTTCAAATCCATGCTAAAGGCTCACTTCTTTGAGGCTGCTTTTGGATCCTGCTCCGCTTAGTCTCCTATGTGTCTCCTTACCTTTCCCTAGGTGTATCCTTGTCCTCAGCTGTTGTATTGTCTGTCTTGACTAGACTGTAAGCTCTGAAGAGCAGGGACTGTCTTTTATATGTATCTGTACAGTGTTGTGTATGCCTTGTAGTGCTATATAAATGTTCAATAGTAGTAGTAATTCAATAACAACTAACGCTTGAGGCTTGAAAGACAACAACCTTTTGTGGTATTTGAATGTTGCTGCCATGGCCCATTTTTTCTCTCCTCTTGCACATGCATATTTAGATGCATAAGGCTAATCTCATAGATCTATTTTGATATCCCTTCTCTGGAGGTATGGCCTCCAGAAATGAACACATTGCTCCAGGTGAGGTCTACCAACAAGTTGCTCAGAGATTTTATAGTTAAGGTTACCAGATTTTTTGCAGGTAAATCTGGGACACAATATCTGAAGTGGGGTGGGGGAGGAAGGGCCACATTTAGTTCCAGGTTTGAGCAACAAGGTGTGGAGGAGGGAAGAGGAGTCATTACTATGCCCCCCTCCATCCATCTCATGACAGCAACAATATCACTTCCAAGAAGACAAATCAACAGAGAAATAGGAACAGTGATGCAGCAACAATATCACTTCCAAGAAGACAAATCAACAGAGAAATAGGAACAGTGATGCATTTCCCCCAAACTGTGCAAAATATAATGGATGTAAATTCTAAGAACTGACATATTCCAGTCACTAAATTGAAAATAAAATGTATTTTCTACCTTTTCTGTCCCTTTTGCTGGAATCTGGGATAGAAGGCTGCCAAACAGGTGGAAATTGGGGACACAGCTCTAAAATCGGTGACAATCCTCAAAAATCCGGGACATCTGGTAACCTTACTTACAACTTTACCTTTAAAAAAAAATCAAGAGAGAGGAAGTGATGTCATCACCAAGGATGGTGGCATCAGAATAGAGCTCCGCAATCCCTGCAGTGTTAAGTGCTAAAAGCATCCATTATACACACCTAATCGCCGCTGAAACCTGTGTGCGCAGGACACGGGTCCTCTCAACAGATGATGGCAGGGAAAAAGCAATCAAACCTGCAGGAATTTGCCTATGAGCAGGCCTCAGCACCAAAGAAGGAAGTAGTCAAAATGGTGCTTTCTGGGTTGGCCCAGTGCCGTAGGACTGTGAATGCACATGGTCGGGAGAACGGCTCTGATTCTGAAGGTGAAGGACAGCTGACATCAGCAGAATTTTGGAGCTGGTTTACTGAATTGAAAAGTGAAATGCTGTCTTGACTACAGAATTGCACAACAAACTGCAGGCCATAGGTAGGAATGTGGAGAACATGGAAAACCAACTGGAGGAGCAAGATAAGAATGTGCATGAGTTGGAACACATGGTACAATTGCTGCAGCAGGCTAATGGTGAGCTCGCTGACAAAACCGAGGACCTAGAGAACCACAGTTGCAGAAGTAACCTGCAGTTTTGAGGCCTGCCAGAAGAGGTTGCTTATGCAGATAGTGCAGCAGTGGTGGTTAAAATCGTGGCTTTCCTCTGGGAGGGTGAGGAGGACCGCCCGATCGACTGGACTGAGCTCATTGGGCCCTTGACCACCCGTGAGCAAATCTGCCCTGGAATGTAGTGGCATGCTTCCACAATTTTTCCCTCAAGGAGCAAATGATTACCTGAGCAGGCTGCAAGGAGGAGCTATTGAGATTTTTGAAGATCTTGCACCAGCCACTTTGAGGAGACATTGAGAACTTCAGGACATTACCAAGAAACTGTGTGACTTGGGTATTCGCTACTGTTGGCAGTTTCCTTTCACACTGGTGGTCATGCATGCTGGATGCACAGTGTGGGTGTGGAGTCGCTCTGAGTTTGAAAAACCTTGGGATCCCTGAGCTGGCAGAGTTGGCCTGCCATCTGCCTTCTGCTCCTCGCATACCAGAGGTGAGGTGGCAGCATGTGGAGTGGGGGAAGAAGAAATTAGGCCTTACCTGCTAATTGTCTTTCCTTGAGTACTCTCCGGGTCAGTCCAGGACATTTGGGTGGTCAATCCGCTCCAGCAGCTGGGGACTGAATACTGAACGTTTTTTCCTGACAGCTTACCCAGCTCCCCCTGGTGTCAGAGAATCAGTCTTACGGTAACAAAGCAGCAAACTCAACTAGTACTGGAACCAAAACAAAAAAAAATAACAAACACTAACTCTCAGACTAGCCGTCCGTAGAACATACAGCATAAAGAAGAAGAACCAGAATACACAGTTAATGTCATTCCCTATGCTCCTCCCATTCTGCACGCTCCTCCCTTTCTTTTTTTTTTTTTTTTTTTATTATTCTTCGTCTCAGGGAAAAAAAACCCTCCTGTGTTTTGAAAAAGGAACTCTTGTTCTCCCCCCCCAGGATCCATTTCTAACGGTGCACTTCGATCTGTCCAACCCCTGCGAAATCTGCTAACACACCCGCCAAGGCTGCACTCCTCTGAAGCTCGCAGAAAACTGGGGAGGGCCCTGGACTGGCCCAGAGAGTACTCAAGGAAAGACAATTAGCAGGTAAGGCCTAATTTCTTCTTCCTAATCGTCTCTCCGGGCCAGTCCAGGACATTTGGGCAGTACCAAAGCAGTACCTAAATCCGGGAGGGTCCTGCGAGCCCCGCAACGATCGCCGAGGCCCCAACACTAGCGTCCGCCCTGGCCTGAACATCCAAGCGATAATGTTTCGCGAACGTATGCAACGAAGACCACGTCGCAGCTCGACAGATGTCCACCGGCGGTACCAAAGCATACTCCGCCCAGGAAGCAGCTTGGCCTCTGGTGGAATGCGCTCCGAATCCCAGCTGAACAGGCTTGCCCCTGGCCTCATAGGCCGCCCGTATGGCATGCTTTACCCACCGAGCGATAGAAGCCTTAGTAGCAGCCTTTCCTCTAGCCGGGCCCCCATTGAGGACAAACAACCGATCCGATCGCCGAAAAGAGTCCGTTTTCTTCAGATAGATACGCAACACCCGACCTAGATCCAGCCGCCGAAGCGCCCGATCCGAATCGGAAAAAGTGGGAAGGGAAACCACCTGGTTCACGTGAAAACTGGAAATCACCTTGGGTAGAAAAAACGGCACCGGCCGCAAAACCACCTTTTCCTGCGAAAAATGAAGATAAGGCTCCTTGCATGACAGAGCCTGTAGATCGGAAATCCGCCTAGCCGAACACAAGGCCACCAGAAAGGCTGTCTTCCAGGACAACTCACAAAGACGTCCCGAAGACGCCGGCACGAAGGGCGGTTCTGTCAAAGCTTGTAAGACCAAATTCAGGTCCCACGGCGGGACCACAGGTCACAGCGGAGGTCGGATGTTTCTGGCCGCTCTCAAAAATCGTATTACATCGGGATGTGTAGAAAGAGGAGCCCCTTGCACCTTTCCTCTGTAGCAGGCCAGAGCCTCCAGCTGCACCCTCAGTGTGCTAACTGCGAGACCTTTGTCGAGCCCTGCCTGAAGAAAACCTAATATGTCGGTCAGGAGCGCTCCCCAGGGCCGAATGTGACGATCGCTACACCAGGCCTCAAAAACGCACCAGACCCGAATATATGCTAAGGAAGTGGATCGTCTCCTGGACTGCAACAAGGTGGCAATCACTGCCCCCGAGTAGCCCTTCCGGCGCAATCGCTCCCTTTCAAGAGCCAAGCCTTAAGCAAGAACTGATCCACCTGCGGCATCATCACGGGACCTTGTCGCAACAGATCGAACCGAACTGGCAGCCGCCAGGGAGGAGCAACGAGAAGCCGCACCAGATCGGCATACCAAGGACATCTGGGCCAATCCGGAGCCACAAGAACCACTGTCCCCCGGTGACTCGCAATCCGCTGCACCACTCGCCCCAAGAGCGGCCATGGAGGGAACACGTAGAGCAGCTGATCCCTCGGCCAAGGCTGCACCAGGCCGTCGAGACCCTCGGACATGCGCTCCCTGCGCCTGCTGTAGAACCGCGCCGCCTTCGCGTTGGCTTGGGTGGCCATGAGGTCCATCACTGGCTGACCCCAACGCTGAGAAATCTCCTGAAATATCGTCCAATTCAACTCCCATTCCCCGGGATCCAAGAGATGCCGACTGAGATAATCGGCTTGAACATTGTCCTTGCCCGCCACATGGGGTGCGGAAAGCGCTACGAGATGGATTTCTGCCCAGTGAAACAAAAGTTGACTTTCTTCCAACAATGGAGCACTGCCGGTGCCCCCCTGCCTGTTTATGTAAGACACGGTCACCCGATTGTCGGAGAACACCCGAACGGCCTTCCCCTCGAGTAGCTCGACAAAGTCCAAGAGTGCCAAGCACACCGCTCTCAGTTCCAACCGATTTATCGACCAAGTTCTCTCTTCCGTCGACCACTCTCCTTGAGCTATCCGCGACAAACAATGAGCCCCCCATCCAGAGAGACTCGCATCCGTCGTGAGAAGAGTCCAATCCGGCAAATCCAGCGGAACTCCCGCTGTCAAATGGTCGGGAACCAGCCACCACTGTAGACTGTCCCGAGCCACCTCCGGACAGGACAATCTCCGGGAAAGCAAATGCTCCTGTGGAGACCACCGAGACAGCAACGCCTGTTGAAGCGGTCACATACGGGCCCTGGCCCACGGCACCAGATCCAAGGCCGCTGCCATCGACCCTAACAACTGTAGATACCTCCAGGCCGTCGGAGCCTTTAGGCGCAGAAAAGCTGACACCTGGGCAAAAATCTTTCGTACTCTGTCCTGCGGAAGAAACACAGACCCTATCTCTGTGTCGAAGAGAGCTCCGAGATAAGTTAAGCGCATGGCCGGCTCCAAATGACTCTTCGCGTGGTTGATGACCCAGCCTAACTGCTCGAGGAAGTCCACCACACGTGCCGTGGCTACGAGCGACTCCATCCGAGACAGCGCTCAAATGAGCCAGTCGTCGAGGTAGGGATGGACTTGAATCCCTTCCTTTCGCAACGCCGCCGCCGCCACCACCATCACCTTGGTGAACGTCCGAGGCGCCGTCGCGAGGCCAAAAGGCAATGCTCGGAACTGAAAATGACCCATGGGAACTGCAAAACGCAAAAACCTCTGATGCTCTTTCCTGATGGGAATGTGCAAATAGGCCTCTGTCAGATCTATGGATGTAAGCACTTCGCCCTTTCTGACGGACCTGATGACGGAACGTAAAGTTTCCATCCGGAAATGCGGAACCCGCAAAGTCCGATTTACGTTTTTGAGATCCAGGATAGGGCGAAAAGAACCTTCTTTCTTGGGAACCACAAAATAAATCGAGTATCGACCTGAGCCGCACTGGTCGAGGGGATCGGGAACCACTGCTTGAAGGCGTAACAAGCGGAGCAACGTTTCGCGGACTGCCACCCGCTTCGACTGGGGACTGCACGGCGAACGAACAAAGGCGTCCGGCAGAGGCTGCGCAAACTCCAGCGCATATCCATCCTGGACAATCTCGAGAACCCACTGGTCCGTAGTTATGCTGGCCCAGGCGGAGAGAAACTGGTGTAAACGTCCCCCTATCGGAATTTCCACCTGGACCGGCCTCCCTTCATTGGGGCTTTTTAACAGTGGCTTGCTGGGAGTTAAAGAAACTCCTATTGAAGGAACGGGCTCCCCGAAAGGACTGCCCCCGTGCCACAAAATGGCCCCGCTGATAAGGGGAGAAACGGGATCCGCGGAATCTACGAAAATCTCTGCCGTGACCTCTCTGCACCGAAGACAACTTTGGCGCCCGCGGACGGTCCTCGGGGAGACGCCCACCTTTGGAGTCCCCCAAATCCTTAACTATTTTCTCCAACGCTTCTCCGAAAAGCAACTTGCCCTTATACGGAAGCTTACTGAGACGCGCCTTAGAAGACGCATCGGCCGCCCAATTCCGTAGCCATAGGAAATGCCGGGCCGCAATTACCGATGCCATGGACTTTGTGGAGATACGTACGAAATCATAGCAGAGATCCGCTAAATAGGCCGCCGCCGACCCCAACTTGGCGCCGTCTGAGGCAGTCTCCACTTTATCCGGACCCTGATCTCCCTGGAGCCAACGGATAGAGGCTCGGGACACATAAGCACCACAAACGGACGCCTGCAAAGCCAAGGCACTAGAATCAAATGTCTGCTTTAGCAGCGCTTCCAACCTACGATCCTGCAAATCCTTAAGAGCAGCCGCACCTTCCACGGGAATGGTGGTCTTCTTAGTGACCGCTGAAACTAACGCATCCACCTTAGGCATACGCAATAAATCCCGCTCTTCCTGGGGCACGGGGTAAAGGTGAGCCATAGCGCGCCCACCCCTTAAGGATGCTTCTAGACACTCCCATTCCGACTCAATCATCTGCTTAATAACCCGATGAATCGGAAAACATCTTTGCTCCGCACAAAATCCCTGCAACAAGGGATCTTCAAGCGGCTCCTGCTGCACAGCCGGAAGCACTATATTAAGGGCAGATAGCGACTGAGAAATCAACGCTCCCAGTTCCTCTTTACGAAAAACCCTAAATACATTTGGGTCTTCACCTGGTCCCAATTTACCTTCTTCCAGTTCCCCTGGCCAGGTGTCGAATCCTGAGTCTGAGAGAATCTCGCCCTCCTCAGCTACTTGGGACAACGCAGGAGGTAGCATACCAGCCTCCAATGCTGCTTCCAACCCCTTCTCCCCCGAAGAGCTGCCTTCTCCCGGGTCAGCCACTGTCTGTGCCACCGGCGGGGAGCCAAACAGGCTGTCTGGTGCAGAAGTATGGGACAACTGATCCCTTTTTAACAAAAAAGCATTATGCATTGATAAAATAAATTCGGGGGAGAAGAAGGTACCGAAAGACTGGAGCAAGGAAGGGGAGCCTGCTGCTTCGATTCCACCGGAGAAGGAGCCCTCCGCGACTTAGATTTCTTTTTCTGAGGCTTCCCCTGCAGCGCGGGAGAGCCGGCCGGCTCAAACAAAATGGCTGCCGTTCCCGCTCTTTCTGAAGAGCCGAGAGACAGAGCCCCAGCCTCCTCTGTTACCTTGCCCTCCATTAATGGACAAAAGAAATGCAAGCCCAGATCAAAAACAAGCAAAACAAGGCTGCCCCAGAGACTTAAACCCCGAAGAACTCACGGCTCACCAAACCGCCGAAACTGCCGAAACCGGAACTTCCAAGCAACGCCGGCAGCTAAGCACCCGCTCTAACAGCTAAACGTCTCCACAGAAACCGCGACGCCAAACATCAGTAAGTCGCAAAAACCTCCCGCGGAGTAGCTATGACTGCTGGGAAGCTCACCTACCGTGCCCCTCAGGAACACAAAAACCCCCGGATACGCTGCGCCGCTGCTAGCGGGAGCTAGGGAGAGACTGCCTTCGGGGGAGAAGGAAAAGGATCCTGGGGCTCCCAGGCCTATTTCCCACGCTGCGGGCTGCAAACTCTCAAGGAGACAGGCTCTGCCTCCACTAGCCGGTCCCAGCGCCGGCAGGAGAACCGGGGCTTTTTTACTGCTGAAGAACTGCCCTGCTAGGACAGAGAAACTCAGCCACGGAGAAGGGCAAACAGTGTTATGTTCTTCCATTTGTTTTAGCTTTTCCAGCCCGATTCAAACCAATAGCTTTGCCCTGGTTCTCCTTCCTTGCTTTATGCAAGTAAGTATTATTACTTTTCCTGGAAATTGTCTCCTAAGCTAACAGAACCAATTCATCTCTCTGGGGAGCTGGTGAAATCAACGTCCTATCCAGCTGCTGAGGACTGAAAGACTGATTCTCTGACACCAGGGGGAGCTGGGTAAGCTGTCAGGAAAAACCGTTCAGTATTCAGTCCCCAGATGCTGGAGCGGATTGACCACCCAAATGTCCTGGACTGGCCCGGAGAGACGATTAGGAAGTGGCTTTGTTGCCACCCAGAGGGACAGTGGACAGCGATTCCTATGGACTCTAATGACTGACTGTGTTTTTTGAACTGTGGGGACATTTTTTTTCACTGAGTTCATTGTTGGGGCTTGGAAGGGATTGTTTTGGGGCTAGTTGAGTGGAGTAATTGAGTGCTGAGGGGCTGATGTGGGATGACATGAGAAGTGCATGGTAGGGCTGTTGTGTGACTCTAAGAGGGGGGCTGATGGCTGCTTACCTCTGCGTACAGGGTGGCTCGGAGGGTGCGGGCGCCAGGGAGAGGAGGCTGGGGAGGGAGGGGGTTAGTAGGCCAAAGGGGAGGAGGGGCAGAGGTGTTGATAGGGGATGATGGGTGCTATGGGCTCCATAAGTTAGGCACTATAAATGCTAAGGGGCTCAGTTTGCCAAGGAAGCGACAACTGCTGTTTAAAGAAATTCACCGAATGCACGTGTTGTGTATTCAGGACACACACCTTCAGCCTCGGGACCAGGCCTTACTGTGAGACCGTCACTTCCAGAGGTCATACTTTGCATCAAAGAAAGGGGGAAGGGGGGACATAAGTCAGGTGGAGTGACTCTATTGCTGCAGAACACTCTCCGTTTGAGTAAATGGGGGAGCGCAGTGATAGTGAGGGGCGCTATGTTGCACTTAAACGGATGGTGCAGGGAAAGTTTCTCTCTATAGTGAGTGTTTATGCACCTAATCAGGGGCAGGGTGCTTTCTTTGAGAAGCTGGGGTTGGAACTTTCAGGGTTTGTGAAGGGGTCAACAGTGCTAGGGGGTGACTTTAATGTGGGACTTAATCCTTGTTTGGACAGGATGGAGGGAGGGAGCGCACAGGCAGCAGCTAAAGGGGTTCATGTATCTTTGATGGATGAGTGGCAGGAGAGTTTCTACAGAGGCTGGTCTTATTCCTATTTTTCCCCCTCATACCACATGTACTCATGTCTTGATATATTTTTGGTCAGTTGCAATATGTTTGTAGCTCTGACACGTATCGAGCATGAACCCATTATATGGTTGGACCACGATCTGGTCTGGATAGAGGTGAGTGGTTGGGTTTGCCAAAGGGGTAAGAGCTTTTGGAAAATGAATGACAGTCTTCTTAAGGTAAGGGAGGGGATCACTTCACTGGAGCAGGATATTAGGGAATATTTCACCATTAATCGTATGGGGGAAGTTTGTTTAGCCACGGTGTGGGATGCTTTTAAGGCATATCTCTGGGGGAGACTCATCATGTCAGGAGCCCAATGTAAGTGGTACCAGCTGCAGAAGTTGGAACAGGAACTTGATTGGGTCAAGGCTCTAGAGTGGGTGCATGTCGCAGGGGAAGGGCAGAATACATGGAGAGCATTGGAACAGGCATGGGATGCGGTGTGATCCATTCAGTTGCAGGACCTCGCTTTTCAATTACAGTGCGTGTGTCAACACTTCTATGAGCATGGAGACACGCCGGACCGGTTGCTGGCCTGCAATCTTAAGGTGCAGAGGGCCCATCAGGGTGGAGAAGAGGGGAGGGGCGGTAGTGGATGAGGAGATCCACACAGTGTTCTTGGAAATCTATGGCACCTTGTATAGTCATGAGGGGGAGGCCAGGATGGCAGATATGGAGAAGTACCTTAGTGGGGAACCTTTGCCTTTGCTGACAGTGGAGAATTGGACTCGACTGGATCAGCCCATTACCTTGGGGGAATTGCAGGGGGTTATTCAGGGCTTGACCAATGATAAGGCACCAGAGTTTGACAGCCTCACGGCCTAGGTTTATAAAAGTTTCCAGGATCAATTATCTCCAATGTTAGTGGACGTCTTTAATGGGCTTCTGGAGGTAGAATCACTCCTGCCCTCAAAGGGCCCGGCAGGTATTAGCTTAATTCTAAAGCCCGGAAAAGCACCACTCAGTGTGCATCGCATTGTCCAGTAACATTGCTGAATATAGACGCAAACATTTTGACAAAGGTCCTGGCTAATCAGTTGCGTCCTCTCATGCCAGCCCTGGTCAATGTGGATCAGATGGGCTTTATTCTTGACTGCCAGGCCACAGATAATGTTAAAGGGTGGTGAACTTGATCTGGGTGGCGAGATGGGAACGGCTTAATGCCATGGTCCTATCCCTGATGCCGAAAAAACATCTCACAGGGTGGGCTGGAACATTTTGTGGGCCACCCTACAAAAATTTGGAGTGGAAGCACATTTCCTGAGCTGGGTCAAGGGGCTCTATGCACGTCCTCAGGCGATGGTAAAGGTGAACTGAGGTTATTTGGATTTTTTCCTGCTCGAGCGTGGCATGTGACAGGGTTATCCTCTATCACCTTTGTTATTTGCCCTGTCTATTAAACCGTTTGCGGAGAGGGTTAGGAGGGTGAGGGACATTAAAGGCTTTTGGGTGGATGAGGAGGAGCATAAGATATCACTCTTTGCAGATGACATTCTGTTGGTCCTGCAGGATTCCACACCTTCGTTGAGGGTGCTTCAAGGGGAACGTTTTAGTTATCAGAGGGTCTCAGGTTTTCGCATCAGTTTTGACAAAACAGAGGCCCTCAATATCACCTTATCGCTGGAGGAAGAGAACATGCTACGCCACTCTTTTCCGTTCAAGTGGGCATTGGGTCATTTGGTATATTTGTGGGTAAAAATAGGCCTGGAACCTTTCAAGCTTTATCAGTTAAACTACCCACCATTGTGGCAGGTTATCCAGCGTGACCTTGAGCTTTGGATGGCGCTTCCATTGTCATGGCTAGGGTATATTGCGTGTGTGAAGATGACAATACTACCCCAGGTCCTCTATTTTTTTCAGACGCTGCCTGTGGCCGTCCCTAGAGGGAGCTTGAGCGACTTCAAAGTAAGCTTTTTTAGTATATTTGGAAACATTACCCTCCAAGATTGGCGAGGTTGATCCTCTATCGCCCAACGAAGAGGGGAGGCCTGGCTGTCCCGAATTTGTATTGGTATTACCTTGCAGCACAATTGGCCAATATTGTGGGATGGCTTGATGGGAGGGGGGAGTAAATGAGTCCACATAGAGATTATTATTTGGGGTGATATCCCCCTGCAGTCCTTGGAGTGGGGAATGAGGATGGGAGCTGAAATCAGTAATCTGTGTGTATGACCATACCAAGCTAGAAATGCGCCCTGTGCCACTAACAAATCTGATGCCCCCCTCCACGTTCAGTAACTCAATCTTTTTGAGCTTCTTTGAAGCCCAGTGATGATGATTGCAACCCTTCTGTGCTTGCACCCTATGTGGCCGCACCGCTCACAGAGCCCTTGGTACAGCCCTGCCCTTATGCCCAACAGGTGGTACACTTTTGGTGATATTCTGCTTGTTGTAAAAGGTTAAGGGGGGAGCCCATCCTGCATAATAAAGCTTTTCCATTGGGTTTGGTGGATTCCTTGTTTCAACGAAGGGAGAGACGAGGTCTCACTACAGTACTTCAGCTCTGTCCCGATGGACAGCTGGATTCATTTGAGGATTTGCAAAAGAGATGGGTTGACATCACTGGACAGATATGGGCACCCAGAGCAAAAGACATACCGGAATCCACAAACTCCACAGTTACAAATCAGTTCATAAGGGTCCACATCAGCCTTCATGTCAACATACTCAAAAATCTTTAAATCCTCCATTTCCTTCTCCGACCTGGAATCCCGATCAGGAGAAGCAGCAGCACTGCTGAGACACATCAGCTCCGCCTGCATTGGACCTGCAAGATCTTCCCTACAACAACGAATTAGCAGCTACTGTCATCGAATAGGTATGCAACATAACTTCCTAGTTCTGATCTTTAGCTTAATATAATCACCAGGGTCCTGCTCTCCTAAAAAAAATCTGAAGGTCACACTTACAAATCCACCAGCGAATCGGATCAAAGATTTGCCATTTTCAGCAGATATGCATCCTTTAACCTCATCAATATACATTGGCCTACTTGTCTCTCTATCTCTACCTACCTCATCTCAGGCCCTTTCCCAACTTGGCTACCCAATACCAGTCATCCACAATTTCCACAGACAAACTTCTGAATTAAAAAGCTTTATTCCAATCCTCAACAAAGCTGAACGCAAGCAACGTCTAATCCAGATCAGCCTCAACAATGTGAGTCATTCTAACGCTAATCCCAACAATATTGCACCTAGCTTAAAATGCTCCCTTATCAATCCACGTTCTATCAGGAATAAAATACCTCTAATAATTGACCACATAGCTGATAATAGCTTGGACATATTATTCATAACTGAATAATGGATAACAAATGACACAGTATTGATCAACCAACTAAAACTAATAGGGGACCATGTCTTCAATCACTAAAGAGTAAATAAAAGAGGAGAAGGGGGAGTAACCATATTGGTAAGAAAAGAACTGCAACTAACAAAAGTATCAAGTGAATTAGCTCAAAACATGGACATTCTCCTAGTGGAAAATTCAAGCATGCTTTTATGCCTAATCTATAATCCCCCATCATCAAAAGGTAACGAGCTGGCCAACATCATGGACTACTTGTGCAGCAAAATCACTTCTGATAGGCTTACCTTGGTACTAGGAGACCTAAACTTGCCTTCTGCCACAACTCATTTGCTCAAGGGTTTATGGAAACTATGGATGCACTAGGCTTTAAACAATTAGTCTAAGATCCCACCCATATTAAAGGAAATACCCTGGACCTCATTTTTATCCAGCAAGAATGGCCACGCAACATCTCGGTCCCAAAGGTACAGATTCAACAAATTCCTTGGTCTGACCATCACACTATTCAATTCAGTATCCCATCCCTTCCTAGCAGAGCAATTACAAATCCAACCGTCTATCACCATAGAAAGTTTAGTCAATTTGATAAGGAACAATTCTTAAAAGAAGTCCTACCACAACTTCAAATGGACACCAAGAATACCGATCTACTCATAAGCAGATGGAACTCATCAATTATCCAAGCAGCCACCTTTCCTAGCAGCCCCTCGACTCTCAAGCTCCATACAAGGAAAAGTGCAGTACGGTACACTAAAGATATTAGAACCTTAAAAAAACAATTTAAGAAAGTTAGAAAGGAAATGGTGAAAATCAAAATGTGAAACCAACAAAGTATCCTTCTTCAGTAAACTGGAAGAATACAAATTATTAATAAATAACAAGTGAGATTACCATACTAAACTAATTATGTCAGCTCTGAACAAGCCAAGGGAAATGTTTGACATAGTTAAATCACTAACAACTAACGCGAAGGAGGACAACTCCACTGTCGCATCTGATGCATATGCCATGGCCAAATACTACAAGGAAAAGGTGGGCACGTTATCATCAATAGATTACCAATTCAAAACAAGCACCATACCAATAAATCAGACTTGGAAAAGTTTTTCTCTCATCTCCTAAAGACAGCTAGATAATATAATCAAAGCTCTAAACACTTCAACTTCAGCCCTTGACCCTTGCCTGGCCACATGGATATGGTTGAGTCGTGACAGTCTTGCCCTTCATATACTAAATTTAATAAACTCATCACTGGAACAAGGCTATATTCCAGAAGATCTAAAAAGAGCCTCTTCAAAGGCAAGGATCTGGGGTAAATCAGACCCAAGCTCCTACAGACCTATTTCAAGTCTGCCATTTATGGCAAAAATCCTAGAAAAGGCAGCTCAACTCCAGCTATAAAACCACGTAGACGGCTTTGCCCAGCTCGATCCACAAGAACACGGATTCAGAATCGGTCACAGAGTGGGAACCCTCCTCATGGCATTAACGGATAAACTCCTAAAAGGAATTGAAAAACCTAATTCTGGATTCATCCTAATTTTCCTTGACATAACTGCAGCATATGACTCCATATTACACAAATACCTCATAACGAGATTGCAAGAAATCGGCCTTAAGAACAAAGTTTTGTCATGGTTTAAATCTTACTTATCAAATCGAACCATCCAAGTAAAAATGGGCAATAACATGTCAAACCCATTCCACCAAAAGAAAGGCATACCACAAGGATCCGCGTTATCAGCACTTTTTAACTTATATATTCAACCTATCTACAGCATAATAGTCATCGCATTGACTACAACCTGTACGCGGATGACATTGTTATACACCCAAATCAACACCAAACAACTGAACTTGGAAAAGATAGAGGATTGTTTCAACAACATTACTACATGGTTAGGAGAACACAACCTTCAAATAAATTAAAAACAAAACAAAACAGAAATTCTGTTCATTACAAAGGACAATTCTTTCATACCACCAGAAGCTATTAAGTTAATAAAAGCAAACTTCCAAGTTAAAAAAAACATGAGATATTTGGGAGTCACCCTAGATCCAACGTTTTTTTTTCTTTTTTTAAAGAATTGGCCTCACAACTGCTTATTTTAACAGATGAATAAAGGCCTTCCATAAGAGAGCAATTCACAATGAGACCTAACTGGCTAGAACGATGTATCCTCCCTCAATCCTTTTGCAATGTAGGAGGAACATAGATACAAATTATAATTGTTGTTTTACATTAGCAGATAATTCCCTGATCATAACAGTCTACTGAGTGAAAATTCCCAATGACAGGGGACAGGGATTTCAGGCTCTAAAACAACCTGTTTTCCTATGGGTAAGGCCTGATCAATATTTTCATATAAAACAGCATATTTACTTGCAAAGTGCTGGGCAAACTGACAGTTTAGAGACCGTGTTTCAGGTTAATGTTCGGAAAAAAAAGACAAGCTGAAATACCCCCTTAATAGAATATTCAACCGCTTGAATAGTAGTCAAAAATAATTCTGTGAGTGATTTAATGGTTTCATTATAGGACAAATAGATCCAACAAGCTGCCTTTTCTGGATCCACCTGTGACTTTCCCTGCTTTCTTCTTGTCTAGAACTTTGCCTTTTTAATTTAAGAAACACGTTGGAGAACCAGGTGGCAAACTTAGCTCTTTTCCACTTACATAGTTTTTCAAGTACATATATGGCAAAAAGCCTGTAAGGGAGTCAACTGAACCATACAAGGGATAAATGGGTAAGGGGGAACAGAGCACTAGCCAAAAAAACCAGATTCTTTTGCTTTGGTCTTTATTGAGAAGGATGTCAGAGAGGCAGTTACAGTGGAAACACTCTGATAGTGAAGACTCGGAGAAAATGAACATATCATTGTGAACCTGGATGAGATAATGGAGAAAACTGTCAAAATAAACTAACAAATCACCAGGAGTGGATGGTATATGTCCTAGAATTCTGAAAGAACAAAAGTATGAAACTGTAGTAATCTAGTAATTTGTGAAACTAGTAATCTGTAATTTATCATTAAAAGAAAATATGGTCCTAAGAACTGGAAGGTGGCCAGTGTAATGCAAATCTTTTAAAGGGCCCCAGTGGTGATCCAGGACACAATAGACTGCTGAGCCTGATGTAGCACTGGGCAAAATGGTAGAAACTATTCTGAAAAACAAAATTACTGACCCAATAGAAAGACATGGCTTAATGGAGCAGAACCAACATAGATTTACCAAAGGGAAGTTTTGGAGATGTTAATAAGACACAGGCCAAGTGGGTGGGGTGTGGAGGGTACAAGAATAGTACATGAAATGTTTGTTCACATGCATTTATAAATGATAGATAACCATCCATCCATCATGATACAATTGTAATGGGTGATATTGTTGATGACAGGTATTTAGATTTATATAAAGGGACTTTGTTAGTATTTCATGAAATAGCAAGTGATTATATGAATTGTATGTGATATTGTATTATATATATTTTGACAAGAATTTTTTAAGATTGATTAGTTTAATGTGATGATAAAATTGCAAATTAATAAATATATATGTATTTATATTTTTATGCTATGATAGTATGATTTAATTTATATTGTTGAATCATGGTTATTAATACACACTAGTGGGGGAATTATTTTTGTAATAGGTGTCTACATATGGTGAGTGTATTAGGATGTTTTTTATATTTAATTGAACAATTTTTGCTTTGTGTAATTTTGGTATTTTGACTTTTTGCAAAATTAGTGTGATTGTCTTTATTTTGCACAGTGTTAGGGCATTTACATCTCTGAACTCCAGGCAGTCTAGCTTCTTGGGGCTTTGGTTTAAATTTTGTCTGCATATTTCTATTCTTCATTTGTGATCATTATTCTGTATTTGGTAAGAGTATGCTCCTTGTATGAATTTTGGAAGTTGATGCTGTTATGGTATGGTAGATTTTCTTTATAAGTCCTCAGTGATTTTTGTAGGACTTTGTATTACTTCACAATGGAGGTAATTTTATAAGGAGTCACATGAAGTTACATACTATCAACATGTTTAAGTCATGTGTTTTTAATAACTTACATGCATGAATGAGCCTTTATGCACACATACAAGCAGACATGTAGTGACCCAGAGATACCACCCAGAAAGATACCTCCACACACAACAATGATATGCATACACATACTTATGCAAATGCAATGTGTGCCTTTGAGTCAGTCCTAACTCCTGGTTACCCAGAATCTCCTGGGTTTTCTTGGCAGTGTCACTGGAAGTAGATTGCCAGGCCTTTCTTCCAAGGCAATGGAGGGTTAAGTGACTTGCCCAAGGCCACTAGGAGTGCTAGTGGGACTTGAACCCTGGTTGCTTGGTTACCAAGCCAGTGTTCTAACCACTAGGCTACTCCTCCACTCCACGCATACTTATACACCAACAATATACATATACAAGACACACTAACACAAGCAATGCACATACAAACGGATGTGTGCACCCATACACACTCACACACCCAGAGGTTTGGAGAGAATCCCATGAGCCATGTTCTGCATACATTCCCTACTTGTTATCATCAGGGGGATATTCAGGGTCAGTGGCTAGCACTGCTAACATAGCTAGCCACCGGTGCTGAAAGTTAAACCCGTATATTTAATGCTGGAGTCAAATCCAGTCCCGGCACCAAATATCCGGGATCGCTGGATTGCCGTGAGGCTAACTGGGCAGCAGTGATATTGAGCCACTGCCTGGTTAGTTAATGCAGTAAAAGTTGGGACTTTCACTGTGCATTGCTAATTGGGCAGCAGCTGAATATCACCATTACCTGGTTAGTGACGAGTGCCGCCTCTGCTCCACCATGGAACGCCCCAAACTAACTGCTTAGCATTGGGGCATGTAGTGGCGGCACCTGGGGATATTCAGCGGCACTATCTGTGTTAGTACTGCTTAGGAGTGGCTGTATCATTAGGCAGAGCGAGATGGCCACCTCAAGCGGCAAAGTTTTGGGGGTGGCAAAAAATGCACCAAACAGCCTAGCTGCAGCCACCTCACTCTGCCTTTGGCCTGCTACTGCCACCACTGCTGCTTCTCCCAGGTCTGTGACTGTGGTGGCATCAATCATCCCCCCTCCGATGACAAATGGTGGCTTAAAAAAATTGCAAGCAGAGGAGGATCCAAGATGGCAGTTGAGTATGCCGCTAAGTCGGAAGCGTTACCGTGAGATGTTGGTGCCATGCTGTTCCCCTTGAGTTTCTCGATGGGGAAGAAGAGGAAGCAGAAGAGACAGCCCTCCAGCTCTGTGTCAACTCTGAAAGGTTCAGTGCAGCAATCTATTGCTTGCTTCTGTCTCCCAGTGGTGTCAGGCATGGCTTCAGCGGGTCCACTGAACTCAATAGTGGATCTGAGCAGTAAGGTAGAATTCAGCCCCATACAGGCGTCCCTGCCTCAAACTGAAGCAGTTGCTTGGCTGAGGAAGAATGAATTGGTGAGCTCCCGAAGTTTGGTGCTCTAACCATTACAGAGGGCACCCAGCCGAAGCTGGTACTGGTAGTGTATGCGGCTAGGGGTGGAACCTGGGAGTGGAGCTACCTCCAAGATCAGGTGGATTGGAAAAGCCAGCGCTGGTAATGCTAGACAGCTTATGGGATGCTATTTCCTCACTGCAGCAGTCTCTCTTGTCCATGATGGTTTCGCTCAGCCAAGAAATTTCATTTTTAAATCTACAGCATCAGGAAATAGCAGATCTAACTCAACAGTCTACCTGGATGGCTCAGCTGTAAACCCAGGTGGGGGACTTACAAGCACTTGATGGTGCTCATATCAAGGAGCACAATGTTCAGGCTTGGAAGATAGAGTTTATGGAAAATCAGCTACAATGGAATAACTTGAGATTTCTTAATTTCCCTTGGTCCCCACTGTTGGCTCAGCAGGACCTGGTTCATAAGTACTTTGTGGATGTTCTTAGGATACCTGTTGAGACGTTACTGCTTATTGTTAGAACTCAGTATGTAGCGGCTATATCTCCGCTCTTGACACTGCCCTGGACTTTGAAGATCTTGCCAAGCTAGTGAATCTTGATCTCACTTTCTTCAAAATTCCCTGGAGGTGGTGACCAGCCGTGCCACCCTGGTTTTATTTTCGAGTCGGACCAAAACTCTGTCTGGAGACTTTATTTTCATAATATGTCTTCTCAGTTTATGGAGTCAATAGTATCTCCTTTTCCTGATTTAGCTAGTTCTCAACCCAGTCCTCTGGTACCCTTAATCCAGTCGGGTTTTCAGGGTATCCACAATAAATATGCATAAGATAGAGCTGCATACAATGGAAGCAGTGCATACAGATTTATCTCATGCATATTTATTGTGGATATCCTGAAAACCTGACTGGCCTGGGGTTACCAGAGGACTGGGTTGAGTTCCCTGCAGACCCCATGGGCCACCTGTGCAGGAGCCCAATGTGGCTGAGCGGAGTGACACCAGCGGCATGGCAGCAAGAAGTGCAAACTTCAGCCCTGACGAAATCAAGTGCCTAGTCCGCTGTGTGCTGCAGTATGAGGGGGTCCTCTACCCGGGGGGGGGGGGGGGCAACATCCAAACCTGTGGCTGGCAACAACCATATGGAGGGGCATCTAACTCTGGCTGTACAGGTAAGGAGGCCACAACAGTTGGGGGGGGGGGCTGAGCACAATTCTAGGCAGACACACCCTGAAAGCCACAGCTGTGTGTCTGCACAGGGAGACAGGGCTGTGATGCCAAACCAAATGCTAGTGGCTGCCACAATGTGTGCCTATAAAGTGGTGGTGGGGGGACGGGCCATGCAGTGGTGCAGGTGCCACCTCTGTCTGCTGATGGTGAGGGTGCTGTACCCCCTGGTGGTGGTTGGTAGCAATACCACAGGGCATGCATAGCAATGGTAATGCCCAATGCAGGGGGAACTGTGGATGGTCTGGGAACTGCAGAGGACCCTGGCAGCCATTGGATGTCCTGGACACCTGCCCCATCCCCCAGCCTCTGTGCCCTGATGCAGGGGTCTTGTGGGATCAGTGGCAGAAACCACACATGTGTTGCCTGTCTGCCCCTGCAAGCGGCTCTGCCACCACAGCCTGCCATCCATGGGTATGGCCCTGTCTCCAGGATGGGTATGTTGCTAGACCGTGGCAGAATACAGGTATGCACAACAGGCAATATGGTAGTGGCCAACTGAGCTCATGTGTGTCTCCCCCCCTCTCCACAGGGAATACAATGTGCATCGGATTCTTGAGGTCCTCAAGTGCCACTTCCACATGCTGCAACAGAGAAGACCTAACCAGCTGCAGTGGATCAGGGAGTGGCTCGAGGCCGAGGAAGATAAGTGGGGTACACAGTGGCACCCAGCAGATGCAGGGAGCAGCAGCCATGGCTGCCAGACTGGTGCAGGCAAACCACCTGGTGGTAGACTCTCCTTGCAAGTAATGATGAGAATGTGCTGTGGGCAGCTGTGCCATCCCCTGGTGCCACCATCCCATGTGCACCAGCTGGCACCCAAGACATGCAGGTGTGCACACACCTGGCCCAGGGACATGTTATGCACCTGCCCATGCTGCCCCTGTGCATGCCCATTGCAAGGGGAGGCCAGCAGGGCACAGCTTGGTATATGAGGGTGAAAACAGAGCTGGCTGGAGATGGGCAAAAGGGAAGGCGCACAGTGTGCACTGTGGGGGAGGCAAGCTCCTGTGGACCAAAGGTGGGTTGAGCAACTCATGCGAGAGCCCCCCCCCTAGGGGTGCCAGCCCCACCCCATGGCCATGCCTGTGCGGACCAGTAACCCACCTCCTCTTTCCCCACAGCTGGCTCCAGGGGGGGCCCAGAACACCGCTGATTTACCTCACCATCTACTCCAGGAGCAGCGGTGCAGTGCCACCAGAATGGAGCAGCAGCAGTACTACCAGCAGTAATGGGGATGAGAAGTCATCATTATCCAGTGACACTGCAGCTAAGGATACCTCATCAGAGGAGGAGGGCAGTGAAGGGGCCATGACACAGTGGCTGAACAGGGAGTCAGAGGAGGAGGGATCCGAGGTCCAGAGGCAGGGTGGAGAGGATGAGGAGCCAGAGGGGGAGGGATCTGAGGGCCAGGGGCAGGGTGAAGAGGAGGAGGAGACAGAGGAGGAGGGAGCAGAGGAAGGAGCAGGGGGGCTGCGGGAACCACCTACCAAGCACCCCCAGGTATGGTGGAGTGGCACAGGGCATCACCAGCAGGTGACCTGCAGGGAACTCAGAGGTGGAGCTGCACCCCCCGGCTGTGCCCCACAGCCCATAGCTATGCCAACCCACAACTCTATCAAGGGGCCCTGTTCCTGCTGCATGGCTCAGCACAGGCCAGGTGCATCACACAGCAGGGCCGTGGTCCACCTCCTGCAGCAGGGGACCCCCACAGCACCCATGGAGGCATGCAAACCATGCCACACTTGGCCCCTCTGCACCACCACCCCCTCATGTATTGAGTGACTGGGCTCTGGCCACCGTGGTGGCAGAGATGCACCTCCTCAGGAAGGAGGTGCAGACGACAGCATGAACCATCCCCGTTCTCTTGGATGCCCTCACTGCATCAGTGGCAGGGCACAAGCAGGGCCCCCTGCACTATAGCCAGTCCCCCAGGCAGATATGCCCTGCGCTGGGGCGGTTTGTAATTTTACAGCTGCGCATTATCTGTCATTGTTGGCAGTGTTGTAAATATGTTGGCACATTTGTTCAATAAAACAGTTCATGTTTTCAAACGCTGTGTCATCCATTTTGTGGGGGCAGGATGTTGTGTATGCATGGGTGGTGTGGGGGACCAGTGGATAGGGTCTGGAGATCTATGGGTATGGGGTATGGGTATGCCCGTTCTGCATGGGTATAGCAGAGTGGCCGCTACTCATGCAGATGGTCACGGCCAAAGCCCTGAATGGGTAGTGCCTCTTGGGGGGTGACCATCTCTGCGGGTAGTGGCCCTCTGCCATACCCTCGCAATGCAGCTGCTGCAGCACAGGTGCAGCCCAGCAGTGCTGCACACACTGGATGCCCCTGCCCTGCGAAGGCACACCATTTGGGTGGCACACGCCATAGTTGACATGCCCACTTACTGTGTTATATGACCTACCCGGGTATCACAGTCTGGCCATCCCTGCATGCCTATGATGCTGTTGCTCACCACTGTGTGGTTATGGCGTCCTACAGTGGTGAACTGTCACGCAGATTTTTGTAACATCGGTGCCTAGGGGTCTACGCGGTTATCAGATATACCTTTGGATGGGGCATGGCCCTGCTGCGCGCTCTACTGTGTATGCAAAAGAGGATCTACTTGGGTAGGCAAATGTTACCTTAGTGTGTTGCTGTTTCACGATGGCTGACAAGGCACCGGCAGTGGCAAAGCACATGAGGAAAGCTAATTTCACCCTGTTTGAGACTGTTATGGCCCTGGGCTCATCCTGCAGCAGCACACCACCCTCTTTGTGGCTGAGGATGCTAGCACCCAGCAGGCAGTGTTGCATGACATTGTCAACAAGGTCAATGTGGTATACCATCACAACCAGGACATGGAAGACATCAAGAAGACGTGGCACATAGTCCAGCAGGCAGTGAAGGAGAAGAGGGCCAGGAACAGCAGGCTGCTGCCTGCACAGCATCACAGCTTCACCCCACTTCAGTAGCAGGTGCTGCAGTATGTAGAGGAGTTTACCATCTCAAGGGTTGCAGGCTTCAACAGCTCCACCACAGGCATATGGGGGGGGGGGGTGAATAGGGGTGTCCGATAGCCCATGTGTGACCATGACAGTCATATATGTGTCCCCACCATGCCTCCGTCCACCCAGCCCATGCCTGTCTGTCTGTTGGACCTTGGGTGCTGTGTGGGGTGGGTATGGTGCGGGCCATGCATCACCTGTCAGTTCAGTTGTGGACCAGATGCCACCTCATAGGCCAAGCACAGACCTGCCAGGCACATCGCCCTCCCAGTCTGGGACTGATGCATTGGAGGGAGCCTCAATACCCACCACGGAGATGCCAGAGCACAGCCATTATTGCCGGTGTGCCTGCCAGTGCAGCAGGGCGGCCCAGTGTGGCAGCCAGTGCAGAGGATCTGTTGGGTTCACCACCAAGGGCAGTGGGGCAGACCAGTGTGACCGCCAGTGCTGGGGAGCCAGACACAGATGACGCCCCACTTGCCGAGCTACAGTTTGCCATCCTGGAGTCGCCAGTGGATAAAGGAGGCAATGACGTGGACCAGGAGCTATTGCAGGAGGGTGCGTGCCTAGTGGCAGGCACAGAGTGCATACTCTCCAAGCTGCAGGGTATCCAGCAGGACCTGCAGGCTGCAAAACAGGCCAAGGGGGACCACAGATTGCATGTTGAGTGCCACATGGAGGGGCACCTGTGGCTGATGAGGGAGATGGCAGCTTACATGCATCTATTGCTGGCTCCTTGCACAGTTTGGTAGATTGGGTGTTGGGGCTGCCAGCACAACAGCACAGTCACCTGCTAGCCCTGAGCCATGTCCTTCAGCCCAACCTGCTACAGAGGATGGTGACACAGCAAGCACGTCCTCCGACAATGCTCTACTGCATCGTAGTGTGCATGTTAACAAGCGTCCATGGCCAGTAGGGAGCCCTTGAGCAGAGGAATCACGTGGGGGGGGGGGGGGGCGGAAATAAAGAACACATTGAACACATTTGGTGGTAATGGACACTTTATTGTATCACTCTGCACTCATCGCATGGTACTGGACACATTATTGATGATTGTATGTGTCCAACCCTGGTGCTGGTGTGGGGCAGTCATCTCAGAAACTGTCACGTATCACCCACGCATGGTGGGTCAGTGTCCTAGCCTGTTGCTAGCTCCCGGACTCTGCACCATCACTTTCAGCTGCCTCTGCAACCTCCCACTCCTCCACAACTGCTGGCTCTGGTCTGGCACTCCATGCATCCATGCCAGCTTGTGGAGTATGCAGAATGCTGCTAATATCTGGCATACCCACTCTGGGCTGTAGAGGAGTTGCCCACTGCTCCTGTGTGAGGCACAGAAGCGGCTCTTCAGCACCCCAATTGCATGCTCCACACCCGCCTGGGTCTGATGTGCGCTATTGTACCGCTCTTCCTGCCGGCTCGTGGGGTGGTGCACTGGGGTCAGCAGCCAGGTCCTCAGGGAGTATCCACAGTCACCTGTGGGGGCATTGTGAGCTGTGAGCATGAGCATTGGGACGTGCATTGGGTATAGTCTATGGGCTGCTATGGACAGCGTATAGTGGTGCTCATGTGTTGTGATACATACAGTATGCATCTCTCACCACCTGTTTGCAGTACCCATAACATTAGACTGCAGTAGGTGTCCATTCTGGGCCTGTTCTGGAGCTCACAAATGCTCACTCACCTAGCAGCCATGCATCGCCAAGCTGACCCCACGACTGCTGCCTGTCCCAGGCTGGACTGGGTGAGGACAAATGCATCATGGCAGGACCTTGGGTAGCAGGTGCACACATCAATGAAGTCCATGTTGGCATCTACAATGACCTGCATGTTCATCAATGTGTACCCATACCTGTTCTAGTATGCCCTCTGCTCCAGCCATGGTGCCCGCAGTGCAATGTGGGTGCAGTCTATACATCCAAGCACCAATGGAAAACCAGCAACACTGTAGAATGCCTGCATGGTCTCCTGCCATATCTGCTGTGTCCAGAGGAAGGCTATGAGGTGGTGCATCCTCCGCAGCAGGGCCCTGGTGACTATTTCTATGCAGTGGCTGGCAGTGGATTGCGTGATTCCAATAGTCGCCCCTATCACATGCTGGAAGCTGCTGGTTGCAAGGAATCCCAGGGAAGTGGTCACCACCATGGCCACAGGCAGGGCCTGGCTTCTGGAAGTGGAGGGCTCCAGGTCCACACTGAGTATGCTGCACAACTCGGTTATCGTTGCCCCATTCAGTCTGAATCTCTGGTAGACCTCCTCCTCTGTCAGTTGCAAGTAGCTTACCCTGGGCCTATGTACACATGGGGCATGGTACTTGCGTCTTGGGTGCTGGGCCACTGCCTGCTGCTGGTTATGCACTGCCTGTTGACTCCTCTGCTGTGCCCGGGCATGGCAAGCACGTCTCCACCTCTGGATCACCATGTGCATGGCCCACATGGTGTCTTTGCCTGTCCAGCGTCACTTTATGTCTGCACAGTTTAGTTACAGGCCTGCTCACACTCCCCTTGCTCTACTGTGCACTGTTCCGCCACTACACAGGTTCACTGTTCACCATCAGCAGTCATATGCGCTGGAAGCCTTTGCTTTAGGCTACATGTTAGTGACATTCAATGTAGGTGCACACGGGTTTTGGAAATCCGCTTTACATGGGTTTCCCAGTTACATGCCTCCATTCCGCCCCCGGGCTTTAGCGCCTGGCACTGTGCGGATAGCTGGGCCTCAACGATTCAAGCTGCCTTGTTGAATATGTGGTTTACAGGGTTATGGCGGTTTTACACAGGTAAGGCCGGCATTTACACATGTAGCACATGACTAGGGCTTCGAAAATCGGGCCCAAAATGTTTTAAAAAGATGCAAGCAAAAGCACGAGTTCTTTCCGACCTCAGGTTGCTTGTAAGGCTCTAATGGTACCGCCCCCTTCTGACACATACTCATGTCAAAGGCGAACGGTACCGGCAAAGACTTACAAGTGCACTGGAGTCGGGAAGACCCTGCGCTTTTGCTTGCATTTTTTTAAGCTGCCACTCATTGCGAGAAACAGCAATGGCAGCAGTTTGGGGGCAGAAAGGGAGTGAGGCCACATTGGGCATTGGCTGTGGAGGTGGGGGGGCGTGGACATGGAGGATAGATGATGAACAAGGAGGGCAGGGGGTATGGAGGTGGAGGATAGATGATGGACATGGGAGGGGGACAGATGGACATGGGGACAGATGCAGGATTGGGGGAGGGTGGACAGGGGGATAGATGCTGGCCATGTGAGGAGAGGGGAGAGAGGGCATATGATGGCCATGGGGCAGCAGAGGGCAGATGCTGGCCATGGAATAAGAGAAGCAGTGGGCATAAGGTTGCCACAGGGGAGATGCTAGGTATGGTGGGCATAGGGGAGAAAGGGTAAATTCTGGGCATGAGGTTATAGAGGGTAGATGCGAGGCATGGAGGGAAGAGTGGAGGAGTGGCCTAGTGGTTGGGGCAAGGTACTTCAGGCTGGAAGGTTGGGGGTTCAAATCCCACTAGAGGACAGCAACCTTGGGCTGGAAGGACTGGGGTTTCTAGTCCCACAGGTGCTCCTTGTGGTCTTGGGCAAGCCACTTAACCCTCCATAGCCCATGTTCCCTGTAAAATAGTTATCTCCAAGTTATAATGCCCTGTTCAATGTAATTTCAGTTTGTTCAATGTAAACTGCACTGATGCAGAATAGCACGGTATATAAGAGAATGTAAATATACACAAAACACAACCACTGTAAATATCCAATGTAAATAATTTAATGGTTGTTTGTATTACTAATACATCTTGAAGTTGAAGTTTTGTTCAATGTAAATAGTTAAACTTAACCGTTCATTGTAAATAGTTGAATCTGATTGTTCAATGTAAATGTATACATCGGTGTACAATTGTTAAAATGTTCCTTGTAAACCGCCCTTGATCGCTGGAAGGGGCGGTATAGAAAAAATATAGATAAATAAAAAAAAATAAAAAAATAAATAAAATAAATAAATAAATAAATAAAGATGGGGAGAAAGGGAAGATACTGGACATGGGGGGAATAGGGGAGAAAGGGCAGATGTTGGATATTGGGGAGTGGAGGAAGAGAGGAGAGATGCTGGACATTTGAGAGGGGAGGAGAATGAATGAGAGAGGAAAGATGCTAGAAACAGGAGGAGGCAGAGAGGAAAGATGGTGGACGGGGAGGAAAAGAAGAAATTAGTCCTTACCTGCTAATTGTCTTTCCTTGAGTTCTCTCCAGGCCAGTCCAGGCACCATAGGGTAGTCAATCCCTTCCAGCAGCTAAGGACTGAATCACACAAAGTCTTGCTGACAACCCATACAGCTCCCTCTGGTGTCCAAGATTCAGTCTTCTATTGACAAAGCAGATCATTTTGAACTACACTCCCTTACTAATGCAATTTAACGAACCTCGAAAAAATAACAAACTCTGCAACCTTACACAACCATGAAACAAGTTCTTAATATTCTCACAGATTCCCTATATTCTTCGTAATGTTCTTTTTCTTATTTTCTCTTTTTTTTTTTTTCAATCTGCGAAGACGACCCTTACCTCCCACTCCCGTACTGGGAAAGGAGAGCAAAAGGCAGAGCCGCCGCCGCGACACCCACAGACTCCAGACTGCTCACCCGCCTAGCCTCCCGTGTTAGCCAACCAGACCATTGTTGACCCTCATTGACCATCTCACCGGCTAACTCCGGATGCAGAATCCAAAAACAAAATCTTCTCTCGCAAATGCATTGGGAGGGCCCTGGACTGGCCTGGAGAGAACTCAAGGAAAGACAATTAGCAGGTAAGGACTAATTTGTTCTTCCT
The DNA here is from genome assembly GCA_033557465.1 of Ichthyophis bannanicus. Taxonomy (NCBI): domain Eukaryota; kingdom Metazoa; phylum Chordata; class Amphibia; order Gymnophiona; family Ichthyophiidae; genus Ichthyophis; species Ichthyophis bannanicus. Next base: position 994,667,798 of record CM066031.1, on the reverse strand, counting down.
CTTCATCTCTCCAGGCACCATAGGGTTGTACCAGAGCAGTACCTATCACCGGGAGGGCCCCGCAAGCCCTGCCAGAATGGCTGAGGCTCCCACATTTGCATCTCCTCTCGCCTGGACATCCAACCGATAATGCTTCGCAAAGGTGTGGAGAGACGACCAGGTCGCTGCCCAACAAATCTCCACAGGAGGCACCAGCGCCAACTCTGTCCATGAAGTCGCTTGACCCCGAGTAGAGTGAGCCCTTAGCCCCCGTGGAGGATCTCTTCCACGCGCCGCATATGCTGCCGCAATCGCCTGTTTCACCCAACAAGCAATTGAAGCCTTGGAGGCCGCCTTTCCCTTCCGAGGCCCTGCAAAAATCACAAATAGCCGATCCAACTTACGAAACGCCTCTGTCCTCTTAAGATACTTCCGGAGCACTCTTCCGAGATCAAGCCGTTGTAGTGACTAATCCTTACCCTCCTTCCCAACGGGAAAGGTTGGCAGCAAAATAGCCTGATTCAAATGAAAACTAGAAACCACCTTCAGAAGAAAGGAAGGTACCGGTCGCAACACCACCTTCTCTGCCGAAAACTGAATGAAGGGCTCCCTACAAGAGCACCTGTAGATCCAAAATCCTTCACGCCGGGCACAACCCCACCAAGAAGGCCGTCTTCCAGGACAAATGTCGAAAGGACACCGCTGCCACGGGCTCAAACGGTGGCTCTGTAAGTGCCTCTAGCACCAAGTTCAAGTCCCAGGGAGGAATTACCTGCCTAATCGGCGGCCGAACATTCTTTACTGCTCTAAAGAATCGCTGCACATCCAGATGCCCTGGCAACCCACAACCATGCACCCGACCTCTATAACAAGCGAGTGCTGCCAACTGAACTCTAAGCGAACTGAGCGTGAGGCTCTTATCCAGACTTCCTTGCAAAAATTGCAAAATATCAGGCAATCCCGAAGAGAATGGCTTCACGCCCCTTTCCGCACACCAATTTTCAAAAATACGCCAAACTCGAATATATGACAAGGACGTCACCCACTTCTTGGAACTCAACATGGTAGCAACTACCGCCACTGAGTTTCCACGGCGTCGCAACCGTTCCCTTTCAAGAGCCAAGCCATAAGCAAGAACCGATCCACTTGCGGTAGCAAGATTGGTCCCTGAGACAACAAATTGAGTCGACTGGAGAGTTTCCATGGACGATCCACTAGAAGGCGCCTCGGATCCGCGTACCAAGGTCTCCCTGGCCAATCCGGTGCAATTAGTATCACCTGACCCTCATGCAGCGCTATCCTTCGAACGACCCGACTGATCATCGGCCATGGAGGAAACACATATAGTAGCTTGCCCCTCGGCCAAGGCTGCACCAGCGCATCGAGGCCTTCTGACATGTGTTCCCTGCGCCTGCTGAAGAACCGCCCTGCCTTGGAATTGGCGAAAGTGACCATCAGATCCATAACCGGCTGTCCCCACCGCACCGTAACATCGTGAAAGACTTCCGCATTTAGTTCCCACTCTCCGGGATACAAAATATTCCCGGTATTTCTGCCTGGACCCTCTTGGCTTCATTATGGCTTTTTGGACGGGTTTTGCTGAGGATTGAAATACCCTCTGCCAAATCCCCGAGCTCCCCGAAAGGGCTGACCTCTATTCACAAAGCGCCCCCTCTGATAAGGAGCATACCGTGACGCCCGAAACCTGCGGAAATCTCTCCCCTGACCTCTCTGCAGGCTTCCTGGCCTCTGTCCCCTAGGACGATCCTCCGGCAACCGACCACCTTTGGGAATCACCCAAATCCTTAACAATCTTTTCCAATGCTTCCCCAAAGAGCAGTTTGCCCTTACAGGGGAGCTTACTGAGGCGAGCCTTAGACGACGCATCCGCCGCCCAATTCCTCAGCCAGAGAAACCTTCTAGCGGCAATTACTGACACCATGGACTTTGCTGAGATTCTCACCAGATCATAAAAGGCATCCGCTAAATAGGCCGCTGCCGATTCCAACTTAGCTCCCTCCGAGGACACCCCCTCCTCTCCTTCAGGAGGCCCATCCCCCTGGAGCCAGCGAATGGAGGCCCTAGAAACATGCCCCACAAATCGCTGCTTGTAGAGAAAGCGCACATGAATCAAAGGCCTGTTTGAGAATAGACTCTAACTTCCGATCCTGGAGATCCTTAAAGGCAGATCCACCCTCCACCGGAATCGTAGTTTTCTTAGTTACTGCCGAGACCAAGGCATCAACTTTGGGCATCCGTAGCAGCTCCTTTTCCTCCTGGAGAACCGGGTACAGCCGGCCGATGGACCTGCTACCCTTCAAAGTAACTTCCGGACACTCCCATTCCGATTCCACCATCTGTTTAATGACCCTGTGGACTGGAAAACACTTCTGCTCCGCTTTAAAACCTTGTAGCAAAGGATCCTCCAGCGGTTCCCCCTGAACCCCCCAGCATGGCTATATTCAGGGCCGCTAGAGAATGATCAATGAGAGCCCCTAGCTCCTCTCTTCGAAACACTCTGAACATATTTGGATCCTCGCCCTGCACCAGCTCACCTTCTTCTAAATCCCCTGTCCAAGGATCTAGCCCGGAATCTGACAGAATCTCCCCTTCTTCTGTCATCTGAGGTCCCGAGGCTTGATGCCCCCAACTATCTAAGCCAGCCTCCATATCCAGAGTCTTGTGAGACGGACCCTTGCCAGGATCCTCTCCCAGACCGAGGTCCGCCCTTTGAGAGCCGGACCCCCGAGAAGCAGACCTAGCACCCTGCGCCTGCTCCATCCTCAAGCAATAGGCCTTGTGCAAGGAAAGAATAAAGTCTGCTGAAAACAGAGGCTCCGAGCCTTCCTGCAACCCCAAAACCTGTGAAGGGGCTGGCAAACCCGTAGCAGAGGACTTTCTTGCCTTAGATTTCTTTTTTCCTGCCTTTTCCAACAGTGCAGGAGAAACTGCAGCTTCTTTTAAAATGGCTGCCGCTCCCGCCTTTTCCGCCAAACTCTGAGGCCTAACAACGTACTCTCCTGAGGCCGACTTATCCTCCATCTCTCCCAAAAACCTCCTCTGAGACGCGCTGCCTCAACGCACACAAGATCTGCAGAGACCGAACCCCGACAACCCACAGCCACTACCACACTGAACGCACGCTGCTGCGATCGGCAGCATGCATCTGAACCCGAGCCGCCCGCGACCTGACTCTCTGCTGCGAAGCCGCCCGCTGACACCAATTAAGCCCCGCGAACGCCGAGCGTCTCACAGATCCTACCTCTGCTTCTACCACCGATTCCAACACCGCTCCCTGTCCCGCTGCCAGCAAGAATACAAGACCAGAAGAGGAGGGAGAAGGACATGCACTGGGGCTCCCAGGCAGTTCCTCACTAGGCAGGCAAGCACAACGGAGACTCCGTGCTACATGAGGCAGGCTCTACCTCTGCTGCCCCTGTAATCCAGCACCACGTACCGGTAAACCAGATGAAATTTTTGTTTAACGCTGGGATTACAGCCCTGCTAAGGCAAACCAGTACCTCCTTTCTCAACAAAAACCCTTTAGTCTTAAATTTCTTCGTTTTAGTCTTTAACAGGGAGCCTGGTAAAAACGATCCTATTCAGCTGCCGAGGACTGAAAGACTGGGTCTCGGACACCAGAGGGAGCTGTATGGGGTGTCAGCAAGACTTTGTGTGATTCAGTCCTCAGCTGCTGGAAGGGATTTACTACCCTAAGGTGCCTGGACTGGCCTGGAGAGACGAAGAGGAAATAGGAGAGATAGAAGGAAATTTTAGAAAGGAGGGGCCAACTACGAAACAGGCAGCCACCCCATCTGGGCAGAGAGCATAAAGGGGATTGCCCGGAGTCAGTCTTCAGGGGAAGGAAGCTGGGAGAGGCTGGACTGTCCAGGAACCATTATTAGGTATCAAATGTGTGTGGAGAAGGAACAGAAATATTGGGACTGGAAGCAGTACAATGAAAAAAAGAGCATCACTGGAAATAAATTAGTCATGTTCACTATTAAACTTGGATGGGCAGAAGGAAATTAAGCTATACCGAGGATCTTTGCAGTGTGAACTGGAGAGTATCATATACCTAGAATTAACCTACCCACTTTAAAGGGGACCAAGATTAAATGGCGCCTGGTGACTCCACAGAAAGAAAAGACTGTAGTGGATTGGTGCCTCCAGCAGATTGAGGTAAACAGGAAGAGTAAAGGACTGAAAGCTTAAAGACTGGCCTAATATAAATCCAGGTGGCACCTCCTGGAAGGGGAGGGGGTTGATTAAGGACACTGTTAGTGCCTCAGTTCCACAGTTTTACTGATGACAACTTTCAAGAGGAAACTGTTCATATTGAAAGATGTAAAAGTTAAACTATCTGAAGCTGAAGAAAATCACAAGTAAAATTGAAAGGGATTTCAGAAGCAAACTCTGCCTGTGGCTCATCTTATTAGTGCCAGAAAGCGAGCCTGCTTCCTCAGTGTGGGGCTTCCCAGGAATTACTCCTACTCCAGTTCCAAGAAACCAGTTAAAATCCAGTGTGACTTTATAAATGTGTTTTATGTGAACCCTGCTCCAGCTAGCCAGGTCACTGGGATTACATTCAGAAATGGCTTTGCATAGCACAAGGGGGTTGAAAAATCTCTGACAGTGAGTGCTTAATACAAGGGTTCCTCCAACATCACCCCTCAAAAACAATTACCAAGTTACCCAGTTCTGGGTGTGAGACGTTCCAGTTCTAGTTTTAAAATTTGCATTGCAGTGAAATGTGGCAGTCCCTGATTTTACCCATTGAAATAGTGCTGCAGGTCCCATAATGCATCAGGATGAGCTTGTCAGAAATCTGACTCCAGGGGGTCTGTTTACTAAACGGCGGTAGCGAACTCCGTGCGATATCGGAGCCGTGGCCCCATGATTTCAATGGGGCCGCGGCTCCGATATCACATGGAGTCCGCTACCGCCGTTTAGTAAACAGACCCCCTGGAATTGGGTAACTTGGAGAAAGGGCATGAGGAGGCAGAAAATATGAGAGGAAGGTGAAGGGAGAAGTTAATTGTGAAAGAAGAACTTGGGGGGGGAGGGTGGAATGAGAGAGTTTGGATAATGGAAGGACAAAAATAATGTGAAAAAGAATAAAAAGAGAGGTAGCAAGGCAGCATGTGGAAGATGGGCAGGGCAGAGAGTGAGTCAGGGAAGAAGACAGGAAATACCAGAAATTGCTGTTATTAGCTTGCTTTGTGGAAATTGGCAGGGACAAGTGAGCAGATGCTGAGGGATAGAGAAGTAGATACTGAAGCAAAACAACCTGGCAGGCACCGAGGGCCATAAACAGAATTTATTAAGATGGCAATTTTTACACTGCTGCAGAGCCCCTGGATACTTTATACCTTCCACTTTGAAAACTGCCTGAGGAAAAGATCCCGTGAGACATGCACCTCCTTTTTCTGTGGACACGTTTTCCAACCAAAAAGCACATAGTTTTAAGAAATAGAAAACTGCGCATGTTGTAGCATTACCTGTTCTAATCTCATACCTAGGAGTGCCTTTGTTGCGTAAGGGTAAATAAAGCACACTGAGGAACAATGTACAACTGTTTGGATTAGGATAATTTTGTTGGATAGCGTATCTTCAAAAGCCTTTATGGTGTTTCAAATTGCTCTTAGTTTGAGGTAAGACCAACATTAGAGGGGTGCAACCAAGGCAACAGTACTGGGGCCCCAAACCTACCCAAACCGAAGAAGGGATAGAAAATGAACGCTGTTTGATAGGAAAGAGAAAATAAATAAAAGCACATACTGTAATCTTTCAAACAGACAAACGAAAAAGCAGACTGCTACTCAGAAGCCACTAGCTGCCAAAAGCCACCAAAAACAGATTCATGGAATAGTCTCCCAATGGACTGTATTTGAATTCAAGAAAGCATGTGACAAACACAAAAGATCTCTAAAGGAAAAAGGAGGAACTGTAGAGCTTAGTAGTTGATACGGAAGAGCAGACTGGATAGGCTGTATAGCGTAGTTACTCATCTGTAGCAGGTGTTCTTTATGAACAGCAGGAATAAGTCCTCACATATGGGCGACGTCCCTGACGGAGCCCCATGCGGAAACGCTCCCCAGCTTCCATTGGAAGCTTTTGGGAGCCTCCATTGTGTTTGCGCGTCTGCCTTCCTGCCTGCTGCGGTGCCATCTTATCCTCAGTAAGATACAGAAGCTAGTAGCCAAAAAACAACTCCATGGGGAGGTGGGAGGGTTGTGAAGACTTATTCCTGCTATTCACAGAGAACATCTGCTACAGGTGAGTACAGGTAAACAAGCAGGAAGAAGTCCTCCCATATGGAACTCCCAAGCTACAGGCTACCGAACACAAAAAAACCAGTCCAACCGGGACCACAAGAACTGGAACAAACAGCATGCGCATTCCTCAATGGGACTCAATGACTACAGCAGACATCTACATCAGGATGACTACGGGAAAAAACTGTAAAAACAAGCCCAACGGGGCAACCAGAAAAACAAACCGAGAGAAACAGTACGAAAAGTCACTGTTAGGGTTCCGAAAGTCAGTGGTGAGCATGGAAATTAACATCAGGTCGACTCTACGGTAGCCTGGATGGACAGAAGGGCCAGTGGGAAGGAGTTGAACCTAATTCCCAAACAGATGCTGGAGTATGGCTTTGCCGAAGTTACTGTCATGCCAGGAATCCCCATCCATATACGATCAATAGATCCCCATCCAGGCAGTAGTGGGCTGCGAAGGTGTGGACAGAGGACCACATGGCAGCCCTGCAAATCTCCTTCGTGGAGACCGAGCACAGACTGGCCATGGATGCAGCCCTGGCCTGGATATTATGGGCCATGATATGACCCTCGAGGCTCAGACCCACCTGAGCATAAGTGAAGGAAATGCAAGCTACTACCCAAACGGACAGCATACAGGGTGGCCCAAAAAAAGTGAGAACATCTCGTAAATTAAAAGCATAAATAGTTTACTTATTTACCTTTTTTAGCTATATAACGTCTTTATTTCGACAATTTCCGGTCACCATCCTTTTTTATTTAATTTGTCAATCTGTCTTTTTGAATTTTTAAATAACTTATATGCTATGAGATGTTCTCACTTTTTTTGGGCCACCCTGTATATTTGAAGACTGCCACACCCATCTTGCTGGGGTCAAAGGAGACGAAGAGCTTTGTATAACAATGGTGCAGTCTGTTCCGCTCAAGATAGAAAGCTAGTGCACATTTACAGTCCAACGTGTGCAGTTGGGCCTCCACCCTGTTGGCATGAGGCCTGGGAAAAAATGTAGGCAAGACCACTGACTGATTGAGGTGGAAAGCCAAGACCACCTTGAGCAAGAAGTACAGCTGGGTACGTAGCACCACCCGGTTATGATGGAATCTCTTGTACAGCAGGTGAGCCACCAAAACCTGAAGCTCATTGACCCTGCAAGCCTAGGTGAGTGCCATGAGAAACGCAACCTTCCAGGTGAGGAATTTCAGCGGGCAGGATGCCAATGGCTCGAAAGGAGCCAACAGGAGCTCCCCCAATACCACATTTAGATTCCACACCACCAGCGGGGGTTTAACTGGAAGCTTGGACAGGAGCAAACCCTGCATGAAACACACCACCAGCAGCTGAGCGAAGCTGGGCTTTCCCTCCAAGCCTCTATGGTAGCCTCCAATCGCACTCAAGTGAACCCGAACGGATTTGGACAAGGCTGTAATTAGAGAGATACAGGAGGTACTCCAACAAGCTTTCCATCAAGTAGGAGAAGGGATCCAGTGCCTTGGCAGTGCACCAAAGCACAAACCTTTGCCTCTTAAAGGCATAGGAACGCCACATCAAATCCCTGCGGGAGATCAGGAAGATATCAGTCACCTTCCCCGGCAGGTTAAGCTCCACCAGAACTACCCACTCAGCATCCAAGACGTGAAGGCCAGGGACCAGACAATGGGATGAAGCAGGGTCCTGCCTTCCTGAAAGATGAGGTTGGGGTTGCAATCCAGCCAAAGAGGCTCCCGTTGGGAGAACTGAAGCAACAGGGAGAACCACGGCTGCCTGGGCCAATACGGGGCAATGAGTATCATGCTCCATTGTCTGCCTGGGATTTGTCACCAGCGGAATTGGGGAGGGGGGTATGCATAAAGCAGGCCCACTCCCCAATGCAGGAGGAAGGCATCTGAGGCCGGCTTGTCCCTGGAAGCAATGCAGGAGCAAAAGTGATCCACCTGCGCATTGTGCGGCATGGCAAAGAGATCCACTGCTGGAGTACCCCACTCCTGAAAGATGCGTTCTACCACTCTCCTGTTGAGGGTCCATTTGTGTGGCTGGAGAACTCTGCTTGGTTGGTCCGCCAGAGCACTGAGCTCTCCAAGGAGATAATTTGCCCGCAGTTCTATGCCATGGGTAACGGCGAACTTCCAGAGGTGCACTGCCTCCCAAGAAAGGAGGTACAAGCCAATGCCCCCCTGATTGTTGACATAAAACATAGTCACCTGACTGTCCATCTGAATCAAGGCAACCTGGGTGGCTAGGTGTGCTTTGAGGGCATTCACGATCTCTCGTAATTCCAGAAATGTATCTGGTACAGACTCTCCTGTGCCGATCACAGTCCCTGCATGCGCAGGCTGACAAGGAGAGTGCCCCAGCCCAATGTGGATGCATCAGTGGTTAGCGTCTGGTGGGGCAGCATCAACTAAAAGGGGAGACCCCGGAGCAAGTGCTGTGGTTTCAGTGTACACTGTAGGGATGTCACAAGGGGCGCAGTAACTGCCTCCCGGTCCCTGAGGGTGACCTGTGACTTGCCACCACTGAGTGCTCAGAGTCAACTGAGCCTAGTGCATCCTGAGAGGGTCACATACACCATGGAGGCCATATGGCCCAACATCTGCAGCATCCCTTGAGCCATTGTGTGCTGCTGGAAGGCGACACCTCTGTGAGCAACTGCAGATGGGCCAAGGGGAGAAAGGCTTCGGTGTTTGTAGCATTGAGTAGGGCCCCAATGAACATAAGCTGCTGCAAAGGTTGGAGGTGTCACTTGAGGTAGTTTACGACGAACCCTGCCGCTCGAGCATCTGAATTGTCAGGTGGGCCGAGTATTGCACACCATCTATTGTGGAGCTCTTTATGAGCCAATCATCTAAGTAGAGGAAGACAAAGACCACCCAGGGTCCTGATGCAAGCAGCAACAACTGCTAGGCACTTGATGAAGACCTGGTGGCCACCGCCAGCCTGTAGGGCAGCACCCCTTACTGGAAGTGCTGGTCGGCCAGCATGAAGTGCAGGTACTGCCCGTGAAGAGGATGGATCAGGATGTGTGTGTAAGTATCCTTCAGATTCAAAAAGCACAGTCAATCATCCTTGAGGAGATATGGGAACAATGTACCCAGGGAGACTATCTGGAACTTCTCTCAAAACAGAAAGCTGTTCAGGTTCCTGAGATCAGGATGGGCCAGAATACCCCATTTCTAGGGGATGAGGAAGTACCAGGAATAGAAACCCCATCCTATCTGAGCCAGGGGCACAGACTCAATGGCCAATTCGGCCAACATGGTGGTGACCTCCATCTGGAGGAGATTGGGGTAGCATGGGTCTAGAGGATACTTCCCTGGGAAGAAATGAGGTGGAAGTTGGGAAAAACACAACAGATATCCGTCTCGCATGATCTGCAGCACCCACGCATCCGTGGTGATGAGGGGCCACCTGTATGCAAAGTGGATGAGCTGATCACCCACTTGAGCGGGCACCTCATCGGAAAGTGGGTGATTGGTTATGATTCTGAGGAAGACATCAAAAACTTTTCCCCGGCTTCAGCTGGGGAACGGGCTGAGCCTTCTGTGGCTTGGCACACTGCTGCTGGTGCAGGGTCTGCACATGGGGCTGAGCATCTTGAGGGCTCTAATAATACTGGTGCTTCTGACGGTAAAAGGGCTTCTTCTTTGAAGGATCAGCCATCTTGTGCGAGAGCCAGGAGATGGTCACCTGCTACTTTTCTATCTCATCTGCATTTTCCTCCATTGGCTTGCTAAAGAGGTTTCCACCCTTGCACGGCATGTCTGCCAGCTTGTCCTGGACCCACTGCTCCTGATCAGAAGACTGGAGTCAAACCAGCCAGCATACTCTGATACCTACTGCAGCCACCCTACCTACTGATTCAAAGACATTGTAGGTGGCCCGAACCATATACTTTGAGACATTCTTCCCATGACTCACCAAGGTGCAGAAGGTCTCCAAGCTTAAATTTGGTCTCCAGAACCTCCTTCTCACACTTTCCTATGTCAGTGGTACCAACATGTACCAAGACAGCAGATTCCTCCCCAGTACTATCTAAAACCTTGTCTAGGTGGGGCATGGCAAGATGGCGATAGCACACAGGCATGAGGGATGACTGCTTCCCTGAGAATGGTGAAACGGAAGGTAAAGACCCGGGTTGTCCCAGCTAAGATTTCAGGTCTGGGCCTCAGGGGATCATTGACGCTGATCCACCCTTCCATTACCTCCTTTTTTGATTTGGAGACCCCCTTGCTGGGAAATATCTCTGGTGGAGCCTTACTTGAGTCCAAGGTTGCATTGGAGAACTCCTCGGGCTCGTTGGAGGCGGTTTTCTTATCTCCCAGAGGGAGAGTTGTTCCTGGGACCTTGACAGTGAGCTTTGGGCTGGCTGCAATATCTGGCTCTGGAGGCACCTGTCCTAATGCTGCGGCTTTGGAAGGGAGTGGGAGAGCAACGGGGGAAGTTGGTGGAGGAGCTATGGCAGCGGTCCCAGTGTTGGAAGACTCCTCAGGACAGCATTTGGGAGGAACAGAGAGTTTGATGGTCACTTCTTCTGTAACTGTAAGTGCGTCTCCATCTACAGTTTCAACTGATGTTTCTTCTGTCCGTCCATTGGAAATTACTTTACAAACTTTGTGGGAAGCCATTCAAGGTCTCCAGGCTTCGGTTATTTTGTTATCCCAGAATTTTACTCAGCATACTACACAGCTTTCTGTTGATTTGGCACGTTGTCGTTCAGACCTTGACTCTTTGGAAACGAGGTCTGCTGCACAGGATTTACAAATTAAGATTTTGTAGTCACAGAATGCGGCCCTGGTGAAGGACAATTTGGCAATGCATTTGAAAGCAGAAGTTCTGGAGAATACTGATTGACTTAGGAACCTTCGGTTATTGAACTTTCCTAAATCTGCTGCTTTTTCCCCCTTATGAGATGTTCAAGAAATATTTGTCTGAGTGTTTAAAGGTCCCTGTGCAGTCTGTCCCACCTACTACTAATGTGTATTATATTCCACATGGAAAAGTTTCCTCTGAGGGGGATCAGGTTTCTGGTATGGACCTTTTGAACATTATGGATATTCTTGAATGATCAGTGGAGGAAGGGGTGCAGAAGGCTACTTTGTTGGTGCAATTGGCCTTGGATGTTGATTGCGATTGACTTCTGAAATTGTTCTTTAAATATAGAGATGTACTGTTTATGAATTGTAAAATCTAGATGTTTCCAGACATGGCTAGGAGTACTCAGCGGCATAGAAGACAGTTTCTATTGCTCCAACCCCAAGTACTTAAGCTTGGGGCTAGCTTTAAATTACGCTATCCTTGTAAATGCTTAGTTGTTTTTCAGGGCAATAGATACATGTTTTTTGATCCTGCGCACGTAACTGCATTTATTTCCTCTAAGACCATAATCAATCCTTCTCCTCCTATTGAGTTGGGATCTACACTCTCATGAAGGATTGGGCTGGGGGTACCTGTTGCTATTGTTCTGTTTTCCTATATCCTTTTCCTTCATTGTATCTCTGATTTGTATCCACATCCCCTGTTATTGTGGACTAATGAGCTGTTAATTTGTTTATATTTCTTGGTGTGTTGTGCACTTGTTTTCTTTGCTCTCTTGTGTAGCAGTTTCTTGCTATTATTTGAAACTCAATATAAAATAAATAAATAAAACCTTGTCTAGGTGATGCATGAGGTCCACTACCTTCACACCAAGCAGGCATGCTACCAGGTGATCCTCACATCCACCAGCCACCCTGCTATCTACATGCCTAATGATTGAATCATCAATTGTAACAACCGTCCTAACTCTTCCCTCATGGGCACATGGCCCTAGAGAAACCACCTCAGTGTGAGAGGGTTTTGCATCACCTGGAGGACAGGTCCTAGCTATAGGTTTACTTCCTGTCACACTAAAGTGATGCTCTTCTTTAACCTGACCTCTCTCATCCATGGCAACTAAGAGGCTGCCAAACTGGAGGTGGGACTTCAGTACTACATCCCTGTAGGTCTCGTCTACTGTATATTCTTCTCTATCTTCCTTATGTCCTCCAAGTCTGCTACTCTAGTCTTCAGAGATCTGGCTCATTCCCTGAGGGCAAAGAGCTCCTTGCACCTAGTGCACATGTAAGACCCCTCACCAACTGGGAGAAAATTGTACATGTGACACTCAATGCAAAAGACTGGATAGCCCCCCTCTCGCTGCTGGACTGCTGTCTGCACCTTAGTTTTAAGGTTTTGTTTAGCTATTTCAGTTGTCTACTTACTTAAGGTTGCTAGGGATACTTGTACTAATACAACTGTACCTAATAAGTTTCAGGGACTTAGTTCACCCTCAAGATTAATCAATCTATTCCTGGCGAGGATAACCAGTTGAACCTGAAGTGAATTTGTTTCTTGTTCTTCGCCCTTTCCTGAACCCTGCTTGCATTTCAGGCAGTTTTCGTTCCAGGTACATAGAGACTCGAAAATGTGTCTGTTTGTCTGTTTAGGGCAAAATAACCTTCTGAAAACTAAATGGAACGAGTTCAAATTTGGCATGAGAGAGGAACTAGGAAAAAAACACCCTGACTTTGAAAATGGGCCGAATCAGAGTTCTGAAGAAATAAAGTCCTCCCAAAAAATGCCCTAGTGCATTTCTATGAGAGAGGCAATTACAGCAACTTCAGAATCTGTTGTCACTAATGGCTAGATCAATTATCACACTAGGTTTAATTTTTGTTTCCAAACCAACGGAATGTTGTTAGGAAATTATACACAGGGGCGGAAAAACTCTGTCTGTGAGATACATACACACATATACACAAAGACAGGCAACACAAACATGCATCTTGTATGTGTGCTGTAACCTGCTTAGATTTTCAGATAATGCAGACTAGAAATGTTTAAAACAGAAATAAGAAAAATACATACAAACTCCCACTTATCCACAGGCACACAGACACCCCACAATATCATACAATGCAGACTCGCCCATCCCCAACCATCAAGCAACAGGTGATGTACACACACACACCTACAGATACCCCCTACAGACACACATCTCCAACCATCAACCCATAGGCAAAACACCCACCCACACCCATGGGCAGAGGGTTTGTAAACAGGACTGGTCAACCACTTGGGCAGCAAGCTGTAGGGGATGCCACTGTGGCACTGCGCCAGTGCTGCTGCCCCCTGAAGCCTGTACTTTGGTCTTCCATGGAGATAGGGCGGTGGATTTGGCAGCAGCAGTAGCAGGGGTAGGGAAAAGAGGAAAAGAACTGGGGGGGGGGGGGGGTTGATGCTGGATACCTTGAGGGAAGGGAAGGAGAAAGACACTGGACATCTTAAGGGGAGGAGAAGGAAAGGAAAATGATTCTGGACACCCTGGGAGGGGGAGGAGGAAAGAAAAAGATATTGAGAAGTTGGACACTGGCAAGGGGGGGGGGGGGGGAGGAAGAGAGATGCTGGAAACTTTGGGGTGAAGGAAAATCGAAAGATGCTGGATATATTAGGCGGGTAGGGAAGGGAAGATTCTGGAGAGCTGAGGAAGGTGGGGGTGTTTGGGAAGGCAAGGGGAGATGCTGGACTATGGGTGAGGCTGCATGGCTGATGGTTCACCTAGAGCAGGGGGCCAACTCCAGGCTTGGTATATTTGCATCCACTGCCTCCCATTGTATGTAAATCTATCTTATGAATATTCATTAGGGGCATCCTGAAAACCAGGCTGGATTGTGGGACACCAGGACTGGAGTTGGCCACCTCTTACCTAGAGTATCAGATACCCTCGGGCTGACCCTGGTTGGAAAGAATTCTATGAGACACTCCACATGTTTTTTGTTATTACAGACTTGGATCACAGTGGGGAGAGGGGAATTTATAGGACTATATGGAATACCAGTGGGAATCAAACCCAGTTCACTTGAGTTGTAAGCTGTTACTCTAACCCAGTGGTTCCCAACCTAGTCGTCGGGGAACCCCAGGCCAGTCAGGTTTTCAGAGTACCCACAATGAATATGCATGAGATAGATCTGCATACAATGGAAGCAGTGCATGCAGATCTATCTCATGCATATTCATTGTGGGTACTCTGAAAACCTGACTGGCCTGGGGTTCCCCAAGGACTGGGTTGGGAACCACTGGGTTAGAGTAATAGCTTACAACTCAAGTGAACTGGGTTTGATTCCCACTGGTATTCCTTGTGGTCTTGGGCAAGTCACTTTACCTTTCATTACTTTGGAAGAAAATGCCAGTGATACTTTGCCAAGCAAATCCAGGGGCTGTTGGGTTGCCAGGAGTCAGCATGACTTGATGGCACTTAAAAAAAATGGCCCTATAAATCTGTTGGCCATGGTTTGTCTGAAAGCATCAGAAAATGCATTAGCCTGTCAATGCTCTTAGGGGAAAGTTAACTATATCTCTTGAGGTGCCTTTACATTTCCAAGAATAACATTATTTGTGAAGATTAAAGCAAGCTGTATTATTCTTTTAGCATAGTAATGAGCTGGTCTGCACCTATTAGCGTGTGATGCAGCTGATTGCTGTTTTCCTTGCACTGGGAATGATTTTTGCCACAGTAAGGAAAATACTAGATGATGTGACACTCATAAGTGTGTGTTATTTGACCAGTTTGCACATTGGTAAGCATTCAAAATCAACAACGCAAAATTATTTTCAGAGGTTGGTAAGCTTTCCAAATAAATAGATAAGGAAATAAACCTACACTATTAGCGTAGTGATTAAGGCAGCAGCCTAGTTCCAGAAAGACCAAGGTTCAAATCCCACTGTTGCTCCTCATGGCCTTGGGCAAATCAACCCTTCATTGCCTCAGGTACAAGCTTTGACTGTAAACCCTCTGGGGACAGGGAAATACGAGAGTACCTTATTATAACTTGTCTTGAGCTACTGCTGGAAAGGTGTGAACTAAGTAATTATAAAATTTATTTTCAGAGGATAGGAAGTGGAGGGAATTCAATTCTTTGTAATAGTAACACTCAGTCATTACTAATATAACTCTTTCCTCCGAGTTATAAAAGATTCTTTTTACTTTATTCTAAAATGTTATCTCCCTTGTACTGTGTTGTGTGTGTGTGTGTGTCACATGTGTGTATGAGAAGTGAGACTTCTAGCAAGGAGTGGGGAAAAGAAATAACAAGTGGGGTGAAAAACTGCAATGAAAAACATTCCTACTTAGTAATAATGGAGAAATCCAGATGTCAAAATGAGACTGCTATAAATTGCTTTTGGTCTGCTATTGTACACGTTTTATGTGGCTCAAGAAATCATCTTAAAGCCAAGGTGGCTAAGACAAGAACAAATACATGATGGTGCAAGCTTTAGTGTTATCCCGGTTCGACTATTTTAATGCCCTATATGTTGGGCTGCCGAGTTATCTGATGAGAAAGTTGCAGATGGTCCAGAACACGGTGGCCAGACTGCTATGGGTTTAGGGAAGTATGATTGGGTCGCAGGAGTTCTGTACCAGTTGCAGTAGATACTGGTTAGGCAAAGGTGTATTTTCAAAGTACTGATGCTTGTCTTCAAGTTGTTATGGGGCTCAGTGCCCTGTTATCTACAGGAGTTGGTACAGTGGTATCAGCTGGGGCAGACTCTCCGGACTACAGAAGCGCAGTTGTTAACCATCCTGGGGCCTACCAAGGTTCACCTGCAACGCTGGCAAGCACGGGTTTTTTCCGTGGCAGCCGCAACTCTTTGGAATGCCTTGCTATCTGCCTTTCGCATGGAGACGGATCTGTTAACATTCTGGAGGCAGCTGAAGATCTTGCTCTTTCCAACAGGCTGATGGGGTTGGCTGGGTAGCAGGTAGCATGGCGGGGGGGATGTTGGTCCGGTGGGGAAGTAATTGGCAGCAATTGTCTCTGTGTATTACATTTTCATTTATTTTTATTTTATTTTTATTTTGGGATAGTTTGGGGGTCCTGCTGGAAAGGGCTGGTGGGGGATTATTGTGTTGTGTTTTATCTTTTGTACACCGCTTTGAATGCTGTGTGCATAAAGCGGTTAACAAATATTTTAAAATAAATAAATAGTTTTGAGCAAATGTGACAGCTTTGGCTGCCTCAGAAATTGACTGTAGTAGTGCGCCTTTGATAAATAAAGAGATACCCTCCCCCTGAGTTTTGGAGAGGAGAAGAATAGGATAATTTTTTTACTGGAATAAATTTCAAGGGGGATTAATAGAGGGTTTGGGAAGATAAAGAAAATTATATTTTTAACAGAGGAGGGCAAAGGTTACACACACTTCTGCATTGCAATACGATCCTTCAGTGGGTAACTAGTAGTTTACCGTGAACTGTAGGAGAATGGACAGACCTGCAAATTGTTGACTTTCACTGATGGGTAGAAATTGTATATCACTTATTATTTACACCAATAAATAATATCACTCTAAAGCTGGGAGGTAAATACATTGGAATATGTATTAGGGATTGTAAGAGGGTTACAGGACTTTCACTGAGGAGGCATACCCTCTACCCTGACCTAAATGGGAGGGCATACCCTCTACCTTGACTTAGGAAAGAAAAGTTTAAGTGTAGAAGAATGTAGTATCTGCCAAATTTCTTTAGCTTTTAAATTAATCTTCTGGGGTTAGGCCATGAGAAATGAGAGATCAAATTTATGCTAACCCCTCCCCCCCAAACTACATCCCCCATGGTTCAGTGAGCTGCATTGCAAAAGAGCTAGATTACTGGGCATGAGTATAGCAGGATTGTGAACTCTACTGCCGCAAATCCATATTCAGAAGGAAGGGTCTAGTGATCGTAATGGAAGATAGTGCTAGGCAGTGCAGAGCAATAGCCCCTTCAGATGGAGGAAGAGCTGCTCACTGGCGTGGCAATCACCCCTGCAAGGGAGGCCCAGTAGCAGAGATAGACCTAGTGGAGCACAATGGACCCTTCCCCTACTGGACTTACAGCTGCCACCAGTCCAGTTGCATTCCAGTATATGGATGAAACCTGAATCAAAGGTAGAGATTATTCTTTCCACTGACCTCTTTGTACACTGAAATTTTATTTTATTTTAACTGTTGCTACTCTTACTCAGCATAGTTACTCACCTGTAACAGGTGTTCTCCAGGTACAGCAGGAATCAATCCTCACTTATGGGTGACGTCGGCACCGATGGAGCCTGCGCGGAGCAATTCCCCAGCTTTCAAAGAAAGCCTTTGGGATTGCTACCATGCATGTGTGGTCCTCTTCCCGCCCAAGGGTGCCATCTTGCTCAGTCAGATCCCTTAGCTTGAGCCCTACCAAGAAGATGGCAAGGGAAGACAAAACTTCAGCAATTCATCAGGAGAGGCGGGAGGGTAATGAGGACCGATTCCTGCTGTCCCTGGAGAACACCTGTTATAGGTGAGTAACTACGCTTTCTCCAGGAACAAGCAAGAAGTCAGTCCTCACTTATGGGACTCCCTAGCTACAGGCTACCAAACCTGTAACCAAAAAAAACCCGCCTCCGCAAGGTTGTAAGCAGAAGCCGAAGCCCGAAAGACCCAAGTTCTCGGGTCCTCGGCGCAAAGCCCTCAGTAGCTGTGAAGAAGGGTTGGAGGGCAGGAGTTGCTTATACCCCAAACAAATTAAGGAGTACAGCTTGGCCGAAGGTGCTGTCCAAGTGGGACTCCCTCTCCAGGCAGTAGTGAGTAGTGAAGGTATTTGTAGAAGACCAGGTTGCCGCCCGGCAGATGTCCATCATGGGCACAGAGCACACTGAGGCCGCTTTGGCTCGGACCCCATGTGCAGTGACTCGATTATCCAGAGGGATGCCCGCCTTCGCATGGGCGAACACGATACAGTCCGCCACCCAAACAGAGATGGTGACTCCTTGTCCCTGCCTATTGGGATCATAGGTCATGAAGAGCCGGTCAGACTTCCGATGAGTCTGGGTACACTGCAAGTAGAAGGCGAGGACCCGCTTGCAGTCAAGGGTGTGGAGAGTAGCCGACGCCTGATTGGCGTGGGGCCTCGGGAAGAAGGTCGGGAGCACTATCTCTTGGTTGAGATGAAAGGCCGACACGACCTTGGGCAAGAATTTAGGATGGGTCTGGAGGACCACCCTGTTCTGATAAAACCTGGTGTAAGGGGCGCCAGCCATGAGCGCCTGAAGCTCACTGACTCGACGAGCCGAGGTCAGTGACACCAGGAAGGCCACCTTCCAGGACAAATGATGGAGCAAACACATCGCCATCAGCTCAAAAGGCAGATGAGTAAGCTGTGTGAGCACCATGTTCAAGTCCCATTCCGCTGGAGGGGGACGGATGGGCAGCTTGGACAACAGAAGGCCCCGCATGAAATGGGAGACAAGTGGTTGCCCTGAAAGAGGCTTTCCCTCAATAGGGAGGTGATTAGCCGATATGGCGCTCAGATGGACTCTAACAGAGTTCGACTTCAGCCCATCCTTCAAGAGGTGGAGAAGATACTGGAGAACCCACCGAACAGGGCACGAGAAGGTGTTGATCTGGTGCCCTGAGCACCAGACAGAGAAGCGTTTCCACTTAAAGACGTAAGCTCACCTAATGGAGTCCTTCCCCGAGGCAAGGAGGATTTCCTCGACCTCCTCTGGAAGAGCCAGAGAGGCCCATTCAGGTGCCAGGCCATGAGGGATAGGGAGGGTAGATTCGGGTGTAGTACCCGACCCTCCTCCTGCGTCAGCAGATCCCTGGTAGAGCCCAGGGGGATCAGAGGCTCCGACGACAGCTGGAGCAGAAGTGGAAACCAAGGCTGCCGAGGCCAGGAGGGGGCCATGAGAATCAGCGATGCTCCATCCCGTTGAGCCTTGAACAGAGTCCTTGCGATGAGGGGGAAAGGAGGGAATGCATAGAGAAGAAGGGAGGACCAATCCAGGAGAAATGCATCGGGGCCCTCCCTGCTCGGGTGTGGCACCGGGCCACAGAAGCAAAGGAGTTGTGTGTTCTGAGGGCTGGCGAAGAGGTCCATTGCTGGAGTGCCCCAGCGTAGAAACAGCCAGCCTGCCACTCTGGGATCGAGGTGCCACTTGTGGGGGTGAAGGATTCTCCTGACTCGGGAGGTACGTCGCCTTGAGGGACATCCTCCACCGGGCGGCGAAAGAGAAGATGAGGTCTGCTTCCCTACAAAGGGAGCACGACCCCGTGCACCCATCTTTGTTGATATAAAACATCGCTACCCAGTTGTCAGTCTGCACCAGAACTAACTTCCCGCTGAGGACATTCTCGAAGGTCTTCAGGGCCCACCGGATGGCCCAGAGCTCAAGCAGATTTATCTGCTGTTGAGCCTCCACTGGCGACCACTGCCCCTGTGTGCAGAGAGACCCGCAATGGGCTCCCCACCCTAACAGGGAAGCATCTGTGGTCAGTACCACATTGTGCTGTGGGGCCTGGAAGGGCGATCCCCACAGGAGGTTGCGGGGGTTTTGCCACCAGTTCAGGGACAAACGAAGGTCGGGAAGAACCCTGATGGGATCCCTGAGATGCCCGAGGGATTGACTCCATTGGAAGCTGAGGCACCACTGGGTCATCTGCATGTGCAGGCGGGAGTGAGGAACCACATGCACGGTCGAGGCCATGTGGCCCAAGAGATGTAGCATGGACCGAGTGGTGACCTGGTGGGCGCTCTGTATGCACGCTGCCAGAGCCCAGAGGCAGGTGGAGCAATCCACTGGCAAGAAGGCCATGGCCTGCCGAGTATCCAAGAGCGCCCTTATGAATCTGAGAGCCTGTGTTTTGGGTAGTTGACCAAGAACCCCAAACTCTCCAAGGAGGAAGACAGTGCGCGACATCGCTTGCTGGGCCTCCTCGACGGAGGAGCTCGTAACGAGCCAGTCGTCAAGGTAGGGAAACACCGACACGCCCCAGCGCCGAAGGTGAGCGGCGGCCACGATGAGGCACTTTGTGAAGACCTGTGGGGAGGCTGCAAGGCGAAGGGGAGCACCCTGTACTGCAAGTGCTCTCCCTGCACCATGAAATGCAGGTAGTGCCTGTGTTGGGGGTGGATCAGGATATGGGCGTAAGTGTCCTTTAGATCCAAGGAGCATAGCCAGTCACCCTGCCGGAGGAAGGGCAGCAGCACGCCAAGAGATAATATCTTGAATTTCTCCCTACCAGAAACTTGTTCAGCTTGCGGAGGTCGAGGATGGGCCGCAGACCCCCCGTCTTTTTCGGGATGAGGAAGTACCGGGAATAAAAGCCCCGACCTCAAAGGTGGAAAGGGACCTTCTCGACTGCCCATTGGGTGAGAAGGGAGTGTAATTCCCGCTGCAGCAAGAGCTGATGTGCGGGGAGTCAAGGAGGCTCCACCAGGGAGAAAGGGGGTGGGAGCCTGTTGAAGTGAAGGCGATAGCCCTCCCAGATGACCTGGAGGACCCAGGTGTCTGAGGTGACAAGTGCCCAGGCCAGGGCGAAGCGGGACAGGCGTCCCCCACCTGCTGCTGCGCTACCGGAGGGCGAGGGGCCATGCCACTGGCGTCAAAACCCCTGAGGAGGTTGTGGGGGAGCCAGTGTCTGGGCCTTTGGGCCCTTTGGTTTACGGTGACCCTGGCCAGACTTCCCCTGTGCTGGAGTGGTCAGCGTGGGGATAGCCGGGTACGGCGGGTAGCTGCGATACTTGAGGCCTTTCCTAGGAAAGAAGGACTTCTTGGCAGGCTGCTTCTTCCGAGGCAGCGACAAGGTCTTGCGGGAGAGACGGGTCCTAGTGACGTACTCCATCTCAATCTCTGCAGCCTTCTCCTCCATCGGCTTACCAAAATGTTGTTCGCCGAGGCAGGGTACGTCCAGGAACTTCTCCTGCACCAACTGCTCCAAATCCGAAGATTGGAGCCAAGCCTGGCGGCAGGTTCCGATGCCCGTGGCCGCCACCTGAGTCGATGTCTCGAAGCCGTCATAGGAGGCTCAAGAAATATACTTTGAGCAATCCGCCACCGATTTAAACAGGATGCGGAACCTGTCGAGGGGCTCGCCCTCGAGATCCCTGGAGAAGCCTCCAAGTTCTTTTGACAAGTCGCTGAGCAACATACCCATATATAATTGGTATGCCTGGATGTGACAGGAGAGCATGGAACTTTGATAGGCTTTGCGGCCCAGGGCGTCAAGGGCTCTGGACTCCCGGCCCAGCGGAACCGAGGAGTGGGACTTTGGGCTTTTCTGCTTCCTCATGGCTGATTCCACTACCTTTGAGGTGTGTGGAAGTTGACTTTTAAGGAATCCTGACCCTCGATGCACCTTGTACATTGTGTCAAGGCGCTTGCTCACAATGAGGACCAAGGCCGGGGCCTCCCACATGCGGAGCAACAGCCGGGAGAGGATCGGCGGCACCAGCACGGTGAGGGATTGCCTTGGCAGGGACTCGTACTGAAGAATATCGAGTTCTTCAGCACGAGGGTCTTCCTCGGTTTTGGTGACCAGGTTGAGGGCCCGAGCAATGTCCCGAATAAACACCAAAAAAGAGGTGTCCTCGGGTGGTGAACACCACTGGAAATCAGGCGGCGAGGGGTCCGAAGGAAGGTCCCGGTGGGTGCGGTTCTCCAGGGCTGTGTCCCCATCGAATTCCCAGTCCGAGAAATAAGTCGAGGGATCCGAGCTGGGCGGTTCACTCTGTCCAATGGTCAGCGGCCTGGAGCTGGAAGCCCTGGATGATCTTGCCCCCGAAGAATGGGAGAGTGAGCAAGACCGACATTGAGGACCCTCACAAGGCCCATGGCTCTCGGGGGATTCCTGGACAGACTTGGGTGTCCCATGCGAGAGACCTGCAGTCTCCGAGCGCAGGCCAGCGAAGCTGGCTATGAGCGCCTGCTGGGAAGCAATGAATGCAGAAACGCTGTGTTCTAGCACCAGCATACGGGACTCCCACGCGGGCTTGGGGCCCTGGGATGCCGATACTGGGGTCATCAGATTAGGCGTCGAGGAGGAGAGGGGGTCCTCACCGGGACGGCCTTCAGGAGACTGGGCGCCTTCGCCGGAGGCCTCCATTTCTCTGCGAGGTACCTTGCGGGGCCGCTCCTTGTCCAACTCTCGGGAACACCGAATGGGGCTAAGTGACTGGGTGCGGCAGCGCTCACGCTTGTCGGGGGCCCCAGACAGCGACTTTGAGGCCTTCTTCTTCTTGCACTGTTCTACCTCGGGGGACCCCTGGTCTGAATGCCGTCTGGAACGCGGTGCCGCATGGGGAGAACCCACCGGAGGGGAGATGATCGAGGGTGCCACCGGGGACTACGAGGCAGCCTTTCGAAAAATATCTGTGGACTTCTGCTTACGGCTGAGCAGGGCCTTAGAGGACATTTTCTTGCAGAGCGAACAGAGCTCTGGGTCATGGTTGGCTCCCAGACACCTTAGACAGCAGTCGTGAGTGTCCGTAAGCGACATGTTCCTAGAGCATCTATCGCATTTTTTAAACCCAGTGGCCATGGGGCAAAAACGGCCCTTGTGAGGTTGAAGACCCACGCGGCCAGCGGGTGGAGAGAAAAAAGGGCGTGAAGCCCGGGAAGAAAACATTTAGAAAGGGCATCCCCGTAAGCTCCAAAAGAGAGCAAGGGGAGGACGAGTAAAGGACCGGTGCAACCGGAAAAAAGAGGTATAGCCTGTTAAGGCGAGGAAAACAAAAATGTTTTCCGAGGGATGAGGACGTGCGTCCGAAGGGCTCCATGGAAAAAGGGAGACTGAGCAAGATGGCACCCTTGGGCGGGAAGAGGACCACACATGCGTAGTAGCAATCCCAAAGGCTTTCTTTGAAAGCTGGGGAATTGCTCCACGTGGGCTCCGTCGGTGCCGACATCACCCATAAGTGAGGACTGGCTTCCTGCTTGTTCCTGGAGAATGTAAACTATCTCCATTGTCTTTCTTTATCTTGACTAATAAATATATTGCTTTGGCAACACATGTAAAATTGTCATACAAATAATGTTATCTGAATCTAAATTAGAAGGATGAGGAGAGGAGGAAAAGGAGTTCTGCTATCAAACTAGCATTACCCTGTGGAGATTTGCACTCCAAATTCATTTAACTGGCTATCTGATGCTTCCTAGAAATATATGAGAGATTTTCTATAGTTTATTTTTTTGAATGATTATAAGTCAAAAGGAGATTAATACCTGATTTGTTTAAATGCACTGTTGATCCTTTCTATAAATGTATAGCTGCAGAAATTAACTGTGGAAAGCATGCAGAGCTTGGCTCATGGAATTCTTTCCAAACCCTCTGTATGTGTGTATATGTATGTAAGCACACCCATTCATTTCTATCTCCAGTTCCTTTGCGTGTGTCTTGTGAATGTGGTGTCTGCATGAGTGTATGTGCCTCTCTGTTTTTCTCTGTCATATATCTGGTTTGTTTGTTTTTTCATATGGGTATCTCTAGTTTGTGTGTGTATATAGCGAGGTTATTTACCTGTAATGGAGGTTCTCCGTGGACAGCAGGATAAGTCAGCCACACCTGGTGACGTCATTCGATGGCGCCGAGACGGAAGTCCTCTCTATAGCTCTTTCCTTCTCTGGAACGCTTGACCTGCTGAGGTGTGTTTAGAACTGCACTTTAGGCAGCATGTGAAAATAATCGGAGGGGGGGAGGGGGGGCGTATTCAATGCCAGCAGCTAGCACTGCTAATGCTGCTAGCCACCAACATGGAAATCTAAACCCAGATATTCAATGCTGGGGTCATATCTGACCCAGACATTGAATATCGGGGTTAGCCACATTTGCTGCTCAGCTACTGCCCAGTTAGCGATACATGGTGAAAGATAGGCCAGGGTTTCCTGCGCCTGACTTTCAAAGCGAATTGCTAACTGGACAGCAGCTCTATACCGCTGCTGCCCGGTTAGTGGCAGATGCTGCCTCCGCTCCATCCCAGAATGCCCTGGAACACCCCGATGCTAACCATTAGGCACCGGGGCATGTAACTAGCACCCTAGCATATTCAGCGGCACTAACTATGTCAGTGTCGCTGAATATCCAGCTCAGCGGCATTTATATGGTTTGTAGGTCTCTCCTGCTAGTTACATGTGAAGCAGATAGGGGGGAGGATTAGAGAACTGCAGAAATGTTTAAACTTTGAAAAATGTCCAGACATGTTAGTTGCCTTTCTAGCTTACAGACATTAATCATGACCAAAGCCAGACAGTTGTCAATCCTAACCTCGCAAGTGCTGAGGACACGTGACAGCACCCCTCCAAAAACTTTGTACCCTAAGTATTTTCCTAGCTTGTCAGTTCCTTAATGTAGTCCTGCCTATGGCAACAGATACTAGCTGATTGTACAGATAGCGATCATTAAGAAAGTAGTACAATTCAGCCAGTAAAAATAACAGCAAAGAAAATGAAATACATATGTGAATAATTTTAGGGAATTATTTGTAATCCGTGAGAGTGTGTGTGTGTGTGTTGGGGCATTTATGGAAGAAGTACTTTGGGGATTGATCACAGTTGTCAGGAGGTAGTTTGCAGGATGATGGGGTAGATGCAGAGACATGTGGAGGCACAGTCCGTATTGTGTGTCCAGTCGGAACCGGATGCACAGAAGCAGACGCAATTCTGATCCTGCGGGGCACGTCTAGCCCTCACGGGATCAAAATCGCGTCTAGGGTCAGTACGTGCAGGCCGATCCCTATTCCGATTGGCCTGCACGTACTGAGCCAAGCCCGGCTAACTCAGTCAGGCTCCTGAATGGAGCCACGATCCCTGGTCACTTTCCCCTTTCCCTGCAGCCTGACCCCTGACCTGGCCTCCCATGGCCAGGGTCGGGCTGCGGGGAATCTCCTGCACCCCCTCACCATTTTGATCCCAGCTGGGCCTCCCATCCCCCGACATGTAGAGGGGACTTATTCCACCTCCGAGGTGGAATAAGTCCCCTATCCATTCTGCCGGCCCCAGACATACAGGGACAACTTCAGAATTGGTCCTGCATGTCTGGGGCTGCAGACTGCCCACTGCCTGCCCTAACTCCATCTCTGCACCTCCCCTCCCCGCCCCACCCCCATCTCAGCCTCCCCGTACAAACTCCTTGTTTGTTCAGGGAGGCTTAGTCGGGGACGGCAAGGGGGGCGAATAGCAGGGTTTGGACGCCACAATGGGACATCCAGCCCCGCTATTCGCTGGACAGAATAGACCCCTTGGTGAAATGGTTGGTTAGTTTCGGGGGTGGCATTGGGGGGTATGGCATTTTGCAGTGTGGTGAGGCACATTTGTATTTTTTAGGAGTGGGACAATTTGTGGGGTAGTAGGGCAGTTGTGTGGAAAGATTTTTTAGGGGTGGAGCAGTATGTGGGTTGGTGGGAGAATTCTGAAGGGGTAGTTATTGGAGATGGGGCAATTGTGGGGTAGTAGTTTTGGGAAAGAGTTAGATTTTGGAGCGGTGTGGTGGATGAAGGATGCAGTTGATGAGAAGGTGGGACAATTGCAGGAAGTTAGGTTTTGGGGATGGGACATTTTTTTGAGGTGCTGGTGAAGTTCTGGGGGTATTTTTTAGGGGTGGAGTAGTTTGAGGGGTATAGGGCAGTTGCAAGAAAGTGTTTTTTAGGAGTAGGACATTGTGCAGGCTGATAGGGCACTTTTTTATGAATGGGGCAGTTTGTAGGGTGGTAGGGCAGTTATGAGGGGGTATATTTTGGGGGGGGGGGGTGAGGCAGTTTCCATAGTGGTGGGGCAGTTAGCAGGGTGATGGGCAGTTGTAGGGGTATTGTTTAGGGTGAGGTAGTTATCATGGTGGTGGTACAGTTGCTGGGGTAAATTTTGGGAATGAGGCAGTTACGTTGGGTATTATTTGGGGATGGGAACAGTTTGTGGAGTAGTAGGGAAGTTGCAATGGGCAGGATTTGAGGGTAGAGCAGTTTGTAGGGTGGTGGAACAGTTGCAAGGGGGATTTTTTGGGGAGGCATTTTCAAGTGGTTGGTTGGTTGGGGCAGTTTATGGTGTGGTGAGGTTGTTTTAGGGTTGTAGTTTTCAAGGTGGAGTGATTAGTAGGATGGTGAAACAGTTGCAGGGGGTTGTTTGTTGGGGTAGGGAACGTTTGTAGTGTGGTAGGACAGTTGTGGGGCTGTAGTTTCTTGGGGTAGGGCAGTTTGCAGATGGTGAGGCAGTTGTGTGCGGGTATTTTTTGGGGGGAAGGGACATTTGGAGGGTTGGTAAAGACAGTTGTGAGGGAGTATTTTTGGGATTTTGGAGTAGAGAACAAGAAGAGTGCAAATTTCTATGTTACAGAAGTTGGACCTCCTTCTCCCATAGTAATGTATTCGACTATGCTATTTTTGGGAGGGGGCTTATATCTCTGGAACTCCCAATCCGATTTAACCCTTTTTTGAACTTGATGTAACTTTTTACTATTTTTTCTCACATGCTAAGTTTCATTGCATTACATTAGATTTTCAGAGCTATTTCGCCCACAGACAGACATTCTCAACCCCATTTAAATAATTCAATCCAAATTCTATTGGGTTGAGAAGAATAATTAAGCTGGTAAATATCACCAATCAAGACTCTATGGACCTGGCATGCATAGCCATTTTGACTTTAGAGATGGACTCTCAACCTAAAGAGATGGCTGAAGAAGAGCACTTCACTAGGCATGCACAGGCATACCCCACCAGGGATCAGAAAGCAGAAACTGTTGCCGGGGTACTGTGGGAAAAATTCTTTGTGAACTATGGACTCCCAGCATGCATGCATTCTGACCAGGAGAAAGACTTAAAGAGATATTATAGAAGACACATACTTCTCTCTATCATCCCGCAGGATATCCCTATCCTGAAAGGTTTAACAGAACACTTTTAAACATTTTGGGTATATTAAAGCAGAGCTAGCTGAAGCGGTTGTAGTACCCCGAGTCAAATTTTGCTTTTGCACCGCCCCTCCCCCTTGGGTTCAATCTTGCACTTAGGGTTGCCAACTGGCTCCTGATGCGCCCGACAGGCTTCATCCAGTTCTATGTTTACCCCATTGCATGCAGGGACTTGTAGTTTTGCTTTTCTTAAGGAGTGCAATGGAGAAATCAGAACTACATGTCCCTGCATGCAATGGAGTAAACCCAGGACTGGATCAAGCCTGTCGGGCGCATCTGGAGCCAGTTGGCAACCCTACTTGCACTGCAAGCTGCACAAATGGGGGTAAATTTTCAGCCCACTAGCTTGTTAAATGCCACCCTCTCATTTAACTCAATCTCTGAATTCTGTGTCACTATCCATATAGATATCTGCACTGAATATGCAGAGAATGATGGTGTCATTATCGTATCTGTTAAGGCTAGGCCTGATATTCCACTTACCCGAATAGTGGCTAAATGTTGCCACTATCTCAATAATTTTCAGGCCTGCCCTCGCTCCTCTCTTAATATGCACAAAACGTATATAGATAATATCTGCCCATTCTGCAATTTAAACAGCCTGTATATTTTTTGAAAATACATAGTTGGGCTAATTATGCATTTGCCAGTGAATGCCTAATTGTCTTTGAATATCAGTCTGCTAGGGCATAATTATTCATTCATATGGAACACTCCCAGACTCACCAATAAAACTCTCCTAACAACTTATTCATAGTAGAAGTAAAGTGTTACACTTTACAAGTCATCATATAAAAAACTATATTCAAATTTTAGTTTCACATCAATGACAACACCACTGACTCCCTCCACTGCTAGACAATGTGCATCAGAACACAAAACCCTGGACACTCGACACCAGCATTAAGAACTCAAATTGCAAAAACCCTATCTACGGAAGAATCAGCCCTGCAAATATTCTATAATCCCAGTAATCTTCAGTTGGAAAAAGAGAACAAGCTGAATTACTACAGATTCCTAGATAGAACCTACGCGATAACAGAATCCCTTATCTCAGCTGTACATGGAAAACGCAGATCTTCACCTAGTAAAAAATAAGAAACTACAAAATCTGAATCAAATATATAGACAAATACTGAAACGGAAAACACCAAAAACAGACACTGAGCTGTGAAACACTGAAGGAAGAAACAGAAATACATTTCCTCCTGTAATGAACTATAAGAGATGCACATTTTCAAAGTTGGCATTTCATTCTCTAAAAACATTCTTTTGTACCTTTGTTGTCTGATCATTTTATTTTTACAGGTGGGTTGATCCTTGTCTCTCTTTTCCACTTCCTCTTGTTGGTTTTCTTCAATGTCCTTTTCCAGGATAAGAACATAAGATATGCCATACTCTGGTCAGAACAAGGTCCATCAAGCCCAATATCCTGTTTCCAACTGTGCCAAACCAGTTCACTAGTACCTAGCAGTTTCCCAAAAAGACACACAGTTCCACAATGTTTTTATATTGGGGCAAGCAGTGGATTTCCCAGGTCCTTTTTAATAATGGTTTATAGATCTTTACTCCAGGAATTTGTACAAACTTTTTTTAAACCCAGCTACACTAACAGCTTTTACTACACCCTCCGGTAACGAATTCCAGAGTTTGATTACGCGTTGAGTGAAAAAAATATTTTATTAGTATTAAATGTAGCTTCACTGCATGTCTCATAGTCTTTCTACTTTTTGATGACATAAAGAATTGATCTACATTTACCAGTTCCACTCTATTCATTAATTTATAGACCTCTATCATATCTCCCCTCATCCGTCTCTTTTCCAGGTTGAAAAGCCCTAATCTTTTAAACCTCTCCTCATAGGGGTATCATTCCATGCCCTTTACCATTTCGGTGGCTCTTCTTTATACCTTTTCTAATTCTGCTATATCCTTTTTAAGATACGGTGACCAGAATTGCACACAATATTCAAGGTGCGGTCGCACCATAGAACGATACAGAGGCTTTATAATATCCTTTGTTTTATTCTCCATTCCTTTCCTTATGATACCTAGCATTCTATTTGCCTTCTTGGCTGCCACTGCACACTGGGCAGAGGGTTTCAACATGTCATCCACGATTACGCCTAAATCTTTTTCCTGGGTGGTGGTTCCTAATGTGGAACCTTACATCATGTAACCATAGTTTGGGTTGTTCTTTCCTAGGTGCATAACTTTGCACTTGTCCACATTAAATTTCATCTGCCATTTAACTGTCCAGTCTTCCAATTTATCAAGGTCCTCTTGCAATTTTTCACAATCTTCTTGGGTTTTAGCAACTTTGAATAATTTTGTGTCATCTGCAAATTTGACTACCTCACTTGTTATTCTCATTTCCAGGTCATTTACAAATATGTTAAAAAGCAGTGGACACAGCACAGATCCCTGGGGTATTCCACTATTCACATTTCTCCATTGGAAAAATTAGCCATTCAGCTCTACCCTCTGTTTTCTATCTTTTAACCAGTTCCTGATCCACAATAGTACACTGTCTCCTATCCCATGATTTTTTAACTTTGCCAAGAGTCTCTCATGATGCACCTTGTCAAAGGCTTTTTGAAAATCCAGATACATTATATTGACCGTCTCACTTTTTTCTACCTGTTTATTCACACCTTCAAAAAAATACAAGACCTTCCTTGGCTAAAGTCATGTTGGCTCTCTCCAATTAAACCATGACTACTGTATTTACATGTTCAGTAATTCTGTTCTTTATAATGGTTTCTACCATTTTGCCCAGTACTGATGTCAGGCTCTCTGGCCTGTAGTTTCCCAGACGACCCCTGGAACCCTTTTTAAAAACTGGCAATACATTGCCATTTGCCAATCTTCAGCTACTACAGATGATTTTAACGATTGCAGACCTACGGTTAGTAATCTGTGAACTATCTCATATTTCAGTTCTCTCAACACCCTTGAGTGTTGTGATAAGGAAGCTTATCATAGCTCAGGAAGGGGCTATAGAAAAGGTGAAGTGTCTCTGAACAAGCAACCTGTCAGTGCTGGTAGAAATGAGAAAACAGAATTTTGCCAAAAAAGACTACCAGTCCCAGAATGCACCAGGTTTCCAACAGCCATGAGAGGAGCTGAAGTGAGAAAATGTGTGTTCAATCAAAAGGGCTATGAGGTAATCCCCAAGCACTCATTGCAAAGGGCAGGGCTTGATTCAGCACAGCTGCGCTGTGCTAGGATGGAACACTCATCTCAAAGGGCAAGGCCTGATTCAGCACAGCTGCGCTGTGTTAGGGAGGAGCACTCATCCAAGCAGAATAAGAGTAGAGTTTATTCTACAGATGACCATCTTCATGATCACCTTGGATATCCAGAGAATTGTCCTCAGTATCCTGAGAATCAGCTTGAGTTTGATCATCAGTTTCATCTGAAGGATCATCAGAAGCAGAAGCCAAACCAGACGGACAGAGAGGGAAAGAGACCCTTTGGAAGAAGGAAGAGAAAAGCCTTTGAGAGGTCTAGAAGAGTCCAAAGCAGTACGTATACTGGGAGGTATTCCAAGGGCCAGCATACACCATTGGACTGGGGAAAGCCAGAGGAATGGTGCTGCAGAGCTAGGAATCACCAGAGGCTACCTGTGAGGGAGACGGCTGCACGTGGAAGGGACCCTAAGACCTGTGCCAGAAGGTATGTGAAGAGAGATCCAGTGTCCAGGGATTTGGATTGGAAGGCTGGACATAAGAACTGGACTACATACTGGCCAGGCTATATAGAGAGGAACTCTAGCAGCAATGGAAGCTCAGGTATGAACACTGATCTATGCCCTAGCTATAAACTTGAAAGACAGCAGGGAAACAAGTATTCTCCTGAAAATGCTCCATTGAGAGATTCATCTGTGCCAATCCATGATATTGAACCCATGCTTGTTGAACAAGGGGGAATAATAGCAGATGAGGATCCTGTTTATATGGACTGCTCTCTATCTAAACTCCGTTGGTAACTTTCTGTTATAAAGTACAGCAACCATCACAAAGAAATACAAATTTGTTCTTTAATCTACTCAGAAAAGCTCCTGAAGCAGGATTTGACCCACATAGTGGAAGGCAAGCCAGCTAAGGGGTTTCAGTTGGTAACTGCTAGCAATTAAGCTTTACCTAATTGCTTGTGAGCTAGGAGAGAATCACTTCTGTATCTATGTGGGAAGTAATCAGAAGTTAAGAACAGTTTGTTTCTTGCTTTGTGGCTTTTCATTTGTTGTTTTCCTGATTTTGACTTTGTTTTTCCAAGTTAACACTGAAAGCAAGTAACCTAATTTATGTGCTACCAAGCATATCTGTGTTGGGAGAAATAACCCCATAAATAAATATCTTATTGGCTTTACCCAAGAGCACAACTAAATTATTGTCAACAGCTGTGTCTGGTGTGAATGAACTACATTGCCCACAATACCTTGCAAATCATATAGATATATGCACTTGACAAGACTGTGAAGATTCTCACCCAGGCAGCCGTCTGACAAATGGCGTAGTTTTTCGGATTGCTTTTGCACAAAAGGGGATTTACTTGCTGAGGATTACAACTAAAGTTCAAGTTTAAAGCTGGAAAAAAAAAAGATTTTCCCTCAACTACACTTTGGAGGAAAAGGGGTTGTTCCAGGAAGCTGTCCCAGGAGGAAAAGACCCTGTGCAGAGCTGGATTCATCACTAGCACAAGGTAATAAGTACTTGGGCATGTCTAGTGGTGGATGGGAGTAAGCACAGGGGTAATTGAAAAAAAAAAAGAGTGTAGAAAAAAACCACCTGTTTGGAAGGTGGTGCACTTTGTTTTTTTTTTTCTTTGTTTCTTGCAGGGATCAAGATGGATCCGAGGGAACTAGCTCAGTGGATGGCAGCCCAGTTCAGCAGGCAGCAGGAGCTAGCACAGCAGGCTCAGGACACTGCTATGAGAGCCTTAATGGACCAGCAGAGACCAGTGCTTGATCTGGTGCAAGCCCTAGTTGAGCTGAAGAACCAAAGTGGAACAGATGCAAGACCAGCAGTAAATACTGGTACACCACATGTGGACAGTGTGGGACTCAATCAAGGAATTGGGGCATTTAGTTTTGGGAAGCTAACTCCAGATGATAATGTTGATGATTTTTTAGAGTCTTTTGAAAGAGTGGCACAAGCATTAGCATGGCCAGAGACCCAGTGGGCAGTAAGGCTGGCAGCCTCATTAACTGGAGAGGCGCTTGCAGCTTACAGAGCAATGCCAGCAGCCCAGGCTTTGAATTATAAGGATGTAAAGGCTGCTATTAGAGATCGCCTAGGGTTGTCTATTTCAGAGTATAGGCGAATGTTTAGAGCTACTACATTGAGAGTGGGTGAAACACCCAGGGCTCTGAGTCAGAGAATCAGAGGTTTAGCTGTAAAATGGTTGGAGCCTGAGCAAAAGACGGTAGAAATGTTATTAGATATTATAATGCTTGAACAATTTATGTCTGGGGTGCTTAAAGATTTGCACACTTTCCTTATACAGCAAAATTGCCAAAATCTTGGAGAGGCAACCATGCTAGCAGAGAGATTCTTGGGAGCCACGCAGGCTTGCCATAGAATGGGTGGCCCTCTGAAGATAGGTGCTGAGGCAAGATGTGCTGTATCAGAAAAGAAAATAGTTAAAAGTATTTCTGAAAATAAATGTACTGTGCCAAACCAGATGACACAGTCCCCTGTGAAAAGAAATGTTTCAAGTGTGGAAAATGGGGACACTTAGAAAAAGGATGCCAGTCACACACTAGCTTAATGGGTGTGGAGTTAGAACAGCCCAAGGAAGGATTTCTTTTGATGGTTGATGTGCAAGGAATTACCATAAATGCTTTGTTAGACTCTGGGGCAGACCAGAGTATGATGTCAGAAAGGCTTTGGAAGAGAATAGAGGCCCAAGAAGGATTTGTGCCTAGAACCCCTGAAAGCCAAGTTCACATCGGATGCATTCATGGTGCTGCAACATCATATCCCACCTATAGGCTAAAGGTTAAGTGCCTGGGGGAACAAGAGGAAGTCCTGTTAGCAGTGGTGCCTAGGCTACCCTTTGATTTGGTTCTAGGAAGGGACTGGCCAAGATTTAAGCAGGGGCTAGTGAAAGGGCTAGGAAAGAAGGAGGGAGAAGGAATAATGGAAATAGCTCCCGGGCCTTTCTTTGGAAGTCCTCAGTCCCTAGCTAAAAAGATGGTTCAGCTTCCAGAAGGCCAAACTATGGGTAATAAGAGGGGCCTTGTATCCACCCGCTCGCAAGCTAAGATAGAGAGCCAGCAGAAGGAGGAGGGGGAGCAGGCAGAGTTATTAGGAGACTTACCCTCTCATGATGATTTAATAACCCCATCATCTGGTAAAGTAAGAAAGTTGAAAGCACAAAAGCGGCGTGAGAGACTTTGCAGAGCACAGGGTAGGGCTGAGATGTTAGCTGGTCAAAGTTTACCCTGGGTGCCAGCTGAGTTAGTGGCAAAGTTTCCTAACTTTCCACAAGAGCAGCGAGCTTTTAAGTATGCTCAGGAGGTCAGGGAGGAATTGCCCAGATTCAGGAGGTCAGGGAGGAATTGCCCAGATTCAGACTAGATAATGAAATATTATATAGAGAGAGTCAGGACCCCAGGAATGGGACCATACGTAAACAATTGGTGGTACCCACAACTTTCAAAGGGCTAGTACTTAGATTAGCACATGATCATCCAGTTGGAGGTCATAAAGGGATGCAAGGAACGCTGGATCAAATACTTAAGCATTTTTACTGGCCAGGTATTTTCAAAGAAACTGCCCAGTTTTGTGCTGCGTGTCCAGCGTGTCAGCGAGTTACAGCGGCTCACCCACCGGTGGTGCCATTGATTCCCATGCCAATTATTACAGACCCAATTGGTCGCATTGCCATGGATATTGTAGGCCCATTAGTCAAAACGCCCTGAGGTTTCCAATACATCCTAGTTATGGTAGATCAGGCAACAAGGTTTCCCTGGG
Organism: Ichthyophis bannanicus; assembly: GCA_033557465.1. Taxonomy (NCBI): domain Eukaryota; kingdom Metazoa; phylum Chordata; class Amphibia; order Gymnophiona; family Ichthyophiidae; genus Ichthyophis; species Ichthyophis bannanicus. The sequence goes on along the minus strand of CM066031.1, from coordinate 994,633,853 downwards.
CCATACCACTGAGGAATGTTTCTGCAAAAACAATAGCTTTAGAGCTAGTAAAATTGTTTTGTGAAGTGGGATTCCCAAGAGAGGTGTTGACTGACCGAGGGTCCAATTTTGTATCCAAATATTTGGCCCAGGTCTGGGATGCCTTTGGCATTCATCACGTAAAAACCTCAGCCTACCATCCACAATCAAACGGTTTGGTGGAGAGATTCAACCAAACTCTCAAACAAATGTTGAGAAGGGGGTTAGCAGGAGAGGTAAAAGAATGGGATATGTTATTGCCTTTTGCCTTGTATGCCTGCAGGGAAAGAATTCAGGTGTCCCTAGGTGTAACCCCATATGAATTGATGTATGGTAGGGCTCCACGGGGTTTGTTAGACATTTTGAGGGAACAATGGATTGATCCTGAACCAGGAAGTCAGGAGGTGCCACTGTTTCTACGTGACTTGAGAGCACGTTTGAAAAGGACGTCACAGGTTGCTGAGAGGAACCTGCAGGACAGTCAAGTGCACCAGAAAGGGTGGTATGATAGGAAGGCCAAAAGCCACCAATTAAGCATTGGTGAAAAGGTTTTGGTTCAAGTAGCAGGTACAGCTCCAAAATTTGAAGTACAGTGGAAAGGGCCATGGAAGGTTGTTAAACAAGTGAGCCCCGTATCTTATGTGGTAGAAAATGCAAGAGGGCGTAGGCAGACCTACCATATTAATGTAGTTAAGTCTTGGAAGGAGAGGCCTGTAAATAATAATGTCGCTGAAGCCAGTCAGGAAGTAAGTGAGCTTCAAAATGATAACACTCTCGTAGGTATTACGGACTGTAGGAAAGAAGTTTCACCAGTTAAACCAATCCGTAATAACTTAAGCAGGGGGGTATATGATAAGGAAGATTATCATAGCTCAGGAAGGGGCTATAGAAAAGGTGAAGTGTCTCTGAACAAGCAACCTGTCAGTGCTGGTAGAAATGAGAAAACAGAATTTTGCCAAAAAAGACTACCAGTCCCAGAATGCACCAGGTTTCCAACAGCCATGAGAGGAGCTGAAGTGAGAAAACGTGTGTTCAATCAAAAGGGCTATGAGGTAATCCCCAAGCACTCATTGCAAAGGGCAGGGCTTGATTCAGCACAGCTGCGCTGTGCTAGGATGGAACACTCATCTCAAAGGGCAAGGCCTGATTCAGCACAGCTGCGCTGTGTTAGGGAGGAGCACTCATCCAAGCAGAATAAGAGTAGAGTTTATTCTACAGATGACCATCTTCATGATCTTCATGATCACCTTGGATATCCAGAGAATTGTCCTCAGTATCCTGAGAATCAGCTTGAGTTTGATCATCAGTTTCATCTGAAGGATCATCAGAAGCAGAAGCCAAACCGGACGGACAGAGAGGGAAAGAGACCCTTTGGAAGAAGGAAGAGAAAAGCCTTTGAGAGGTCTAGAAGAGTCCAAAGCAGTACGTATACTGGGAGGTATTCCAAGGGCCAGCATACACCATTGGACTGGGGAAAGCCAGAGGAATGGTGCTGCAGAGCTAGGAATCACCAGAGGCTACCTGTGAGGGAGACGGCTGCACGTGGAAGGGACCCTAAGACCTGTGCCAGAAGGTATGTGAAGAGAGATCCAGTGTCCAGGGATTTGGATTGGAAGGCTGGACATAAGAACTGGACTACATACTGGCCAGGCTATATAGAGAGGAACTCTAGCAGCAATGGAAGCTCAGGTATGAACACTGATCTATGCCCTAGCTATAACCTTGAAAGACAGCAGGGAAACAAGTATTCTCCTGAAAATGCTCCATTGAGAGATTCATCTGTGCCAATCCATGATATTGAACCCATGTTTGTTGAACAAGGGGGAATAATAGCAGATGAGGATCCTGTTTATATGGACTGCTCTCTATCTAAACTCCGTTGGTAACTTTCTGTTATAAAGTACAGCAACCATCACAAAGAAATACAAATTTGTTCTTTAATCTACTCAGAAAAGCTCCTGAAGCAGGATTTGACCCACACAGTGGAAGGCAAGCCAGCTAAGGGGTTTCAGCTGGTAACTGCTAGCAATTAAGCTTTACCTAATTGCTTGTGAGCTAGGAGAGAATCATTTCTGTATCTATGTGGGAAGTAATCAGAAGTTAAGAACAGTTTGTTTCTTGCTTTGTGGCTTTTCATTTGTTGTTTTCCTGATTTTGACTTTGTTTTTCCAAGTTAACACTGAAAGCAAGTAACCTAATTTATGTGCTACCAAGCATATCTGTGTTGGGAGAAATAACCCCATAAATAAATATCTTATTGGCTTTACCCAAGAGCACAACTAAATTATTGTCAGCAGCTGTGTCTGGTGTGAATGAACTACATTGCCCACAATACCTTGCAAATCATATAGATATATGCACTTGACAAGACTGTGAAGATTCTCACCCAGGCAGCCGTCTGACAGTGTATACCATCTGGTCCAGGTGATTTGCTACTCTTTAGTTTATCAAATAGTTGTAATATATCTTCCCGGTTTATGGATATTTCTTTAAATTATTTTGATGCATCACCTTTAAATATAATTTCAGGCATGGGTAACTTCCCTATAGCATCTTCAGTAAAGATCAAAGCAAAGAATTTATTCAGTATCTCCACTATGGCCGTGTCCCTTTTACTACTCTATCATCTAATGGTCCAACTGATTCTCTCACATGTTTTGTTTGCTATGAATGTATTTGAAAAAGTCTTTTTATGCATTTTTTACTTCCACAGCAAGCTTCGTCTCAAATTCTCTCGTTGCCTGCCTTATCAATGCCTTGCATCTAATTTACCAGTGCATATGTTGTTTCCAGTTTTCATCATTTGGTTCCTTTTTCCATTTTCTGACTTCCTTTCACCTTTCTTAAAGTGTGGAACACAGCCGGTCTGGGCGTCCAAAACAGTATTTTGAAACAACATCCATGCTTGATGTAAATCTTTAACCTTTGCAGCTGCTCCTTTTAGTTTTTTCTTAACTATGTTCCTCATTTTATCATAGTGTCCCTTTTGAAAGTTAAAAGGCAGTACTATGGATTTGCTTGCCGTCCTTCCTCCATTTAAGAAATCAAATGAGATTATGCTATGACCACTATTGCCCAGTGGCCCCAACACCCTTATCTCTTGACCAGATCTTGTGCACCACTAAGGACTACATCCAAAATTGCTTCTTGGAGCAGCTGGTTCAGGAACCCACAAGAGAGGAAGCAGTTATTTATTTCATCTAGAAACTTTATCTCCCTAGCATGTCCTGCCGTGACACTGACTCAGTCGATACCAGGGTAATTAAAATCACCCATCATTATTACTGTATTGTAACTTTTGTTAGCTTCCCTGATTTCTTTGAGCATTTCAACATCCATTTGTTTTTCATTCTGGCCAGGCAGTCAATAAGACACCCGCCACTGCCATCGCCTTCCCCTTTTTACATGGAATTTCAATCCATAGAGATTCTACCATGTATTTTGTTTCCTGCAACACTTTAATCCTCTGTGACTCAATGCTCTCTCTAACGTAGAGCACAATCCCTCCACCAATTTGATCTACTCTATCATTGTGATATAATTTGTACCCAGGTATCACAGTGTCCTACTGGTTGTCCTCCTTCCACCAGGTCTTTGAGATACCAATCATATCTAACTTCTCATTTAGTGCTATATATTCTATCTCTCCCATCTTATTTTTTTAGACTTCTAGCATTTGTATACAAGCAATTTAGAGGTCATATTGTATTCACATTAATCTGGCTATTTGTAGGCAGGGGTAATTTGGAATCTTTAAACTCTGTCTGCATTTAGGTTACTTTTGTCTTTATTGGAACCTCTCTGTCAATATATCCTAACTTAAATTTTTTTTAGTATCTTTCATGGATACATAGTTCTGAACAATGCGCTCTTGGGCAACTGTCATCTTTCCCCTATTATCTAGTTTAAAAGCTGTTCTATCTCCTTTTTAAAAGGAGAATGCCAGCAGCCTGGTTCCATCCCGGTTAAGGTGGAACCCATTTAGACTTTGGGGGTCCTGTGTGTGGGAAAGTGAAGCATTTCTGAGAATCCTATCCTGGAAGTTCTGGATTTCAACGTCCTATCTAAAAGCCTAAATTTGGCCTCTAGAACCTCCCTACCACACCTTCCTATGTCATTGGTACCAACATGTACCAAGACAGCAGACTCCTCCCCGGTGCTATATAACACCTTGTCCAGGTGGCAAGTGAGGTCCACTACCTTCGCACCAGGCAGGCATGTTACCAGGAGATCCTCACATCCACCAGACATCCAGCTATCTACATGCCTAAAGCATAGTTACTCATCTGTAAAAGGTGTTCTCCGGGTACAGCAAGAATCAGTCCTCACTTATGGGTGACGTCGGCACCACTGTTCCCTCTATGCTGTGCGCGTGTGCGCGCGCACACATCTCACCGAGTGAGCGCACATACTTTACAACAGAGTGCACAAAAATTACGGTTCTGATTCTGATAGAAAACAACACAGACGTCTTAAAATTTACGGTATTTACGGTTTTCACAAGTTCTACAATATTTTCTAGTGCAATCAATGTGGTGTACATACTGTATTCTGATGTGTAGTCAAATTTTAAAGTATTTAACTCCGAGTGTCGTTATGCGGTGCACAAAAATTTAACCTTCCTTCAAAAGCTGCACAGCTGATATTTTATGTACACACAGCCTACAGAAAATTAGAGGGAACATTGGTCGGCACCGACGGAGCCCCCGCGGAAGCATCCTCCCAGCTTTCAAAGAAAGCCTTTGGAAGATGCCACCATGCATGCATGGTCTCCTTCCCGCCCAAGGGTACCATCTTGCTCAGTCAGATGACATAGCTAAAAAACGGCAAAATAAAAGATAGTAAAGGAGCAACTCCAAGGGGAGGAGAGAGGGTTGTGAGGACTGATTCCTGCTGTCCCCGGAGAACACTCGTTACAGGTGAGTAACTATGCTTTCTCAGGGAACAAGCAGGAAGTTAGTCCTCACATATGGGACTCCCCAGCTACAGGCTACCAAAAGCCCATAGCAAAATAGGGGCTCCCTCATGGGGAGCCACAAGCAGCAGCAATTTAATCCATGTACACAGACTACAATAGGACCCCTGTGTCCGATGCAAACCAGCACTCCGGTAGCCTGAACACAGAAGGATCAGAGGGTAGGAGTTGCATAGACCCCAAAAAGGTTGCGAAGCACAGCCTGATCAAAGGCATTGTCCCATCGGGAGTCTCTTTCCAGACAGTAATGGGCTGCAAAGGGGTGGACTGAAGACCAGGTGGCGGCCCGGCAGATGTCCACCATCGGGATAGAGCGCAAGTTTGCCATTGAGGCAACCATGGCCCTGACACTGTGCACCGTGATGCGGCCTTCCAATGGGAGCCCCGCCTGCTCATAAGTGAGGGCGATACAGTCCGCCACCCATGTGGACAGTGTATGCTTAGTCACCGCCTCCCCCAGCCTACTGGGGTCGCAGGAGATCAAAAGCTGAGAAGCTTTGCGGTGGCCCTTAGTACGTTGGATATAGAAGGACAAGGCCCTCTTACAGTCCAAAGTGTGAAGGACAGTCTCTGCCTGACCGGAGTGAGGTCTTGGAAAGAAGATAGGGAGCACCACTTCCTGGTTGAGATGGAAGGACGACACTACCTTCGGCAGAAATTTGGGATGCGTGCAAAGCACCATTCTGTTCTTGTAGAACCTGGTATAAGGCGCCTCCACCACAAGGGCCTGGAGCTCACTAACTCTGCGAGCGGAGGTGAGAGCAACCAGGAAAACCACCTTCCAAGAGAGATAGCGAAGGTGGCAAGTTGCTAGAGGCTCGAAGGATGGGCGAGTGAGCTGCCCCAGCACCACATTAAGGTCCTATTCAGTTGCCGGAGGGTGAACGAGGGGCTTCGACAAGAGTGGCCCTTAAGGAAATGGGTCACCAACGGTTGGACCGAGAGGGGTTTACCATCCACTGGATGGTGGTGCACCACCAGGGCACTCAGGTGTACTCAGATGGAGTTAGACTTGAGCCCGGACTGAGAGAGATGGAGAAGGTACTGCAACACCAGAGCCACTGGGCAGGAGAAAGGATCATACCCATGTTCGGTGCACCAAACAGAGAGCCTGCGCCATTTGAGGGCATACGCCTTCCTAGTGGAGGCCTTGGGAGAGGCCAGCAGGATGTCCTTGACCTCAGCTGGAAGGTTGAGAGGGGCCAGAGTCACCCTCTCAGCAGCCATGCTGTTAGCGACAGGGACCCCAGGTTTGGGTGCAGGAGAGACCCCCCTCCTGAGATAGGAGTCCCAGGGTGGTCCCCAAGGGGATGTGAGCCTCCACTGTCAACTGCAGCAGCAGAGGGAACCACAGCTGCCTGGGCCACCGAGGGGCTATCAGGATGAGCAAGGCCCTGTAGCGGAGGGTCCTGAACAAGGTCCTGTCGATCAGCGGCATTGAGGGGGAGGCATACATGAAGCCTTCCGACGATGAGACTAGGAATACATCCACTGCCACCCTGGAGGGGTGGGCCTGCCGGAAGCATAAGCGGGGCAACTGAAAGTAGTCCAGGCTAGCGAATAGGTCCATCACGGATTCCCTCCAGAGCCAGAAAAGCCACTCTGGGGTCCAGCTGCCATTCATGTGGCTGGAGGCCCCTGCTGAGTCTGTCGGCCAGTAGGTTGTCCTGACCTGACAGGTACACTGCCCATAGGAGGATACCCTGTTGGATTGCATACGAGCAGTGGAGCAGCGCCTCCTAACAAAGGATACGGGATCCCGTGCCCCCCTGCTTTTTTACACAGAACATTGCCACCTGGTTGTCAGTCTGGACCAGCACCAGCTGGTGACGCAGGTGGTGACAGAAGATGCTTATGGCTAGATGTATGGCTTGGAGCTCCAGGAGGTTGATTTGCTGGGCGCTCTCATCTGGTGACCAGTTGCCCTAAGTGCAGAGGCCTCCACAGTGGGCTCCCCAGCTGAGCAGGGAGGCGTCCATAGTGAGGACCCTCGAGTGGTTTGGGGCCTGAAAGAGCATGCTCACCTCGAGATGCTGGGGCGACTGCCACCAGACCAGGGAGTCCGCCAACTGGCGGGTCACCGAAACTCTGTCTTGGAGGAGGCCTGTGGCCTGAGACCACTGGTTCCGGAAACACCACTGCGCCGTCCTCATGTGGAGACGATCGTCTGGGGTGATGTGGACCATGGAGGCCATATGCCCGAGGAGGCGCAAAAGAAACCAGGCGGGCACAGAGGGATGGTAATGTACGTCCCGAGCTAGAGACCTGAGATGATCAGCTCGGTCCCTGAGCAAGAAGGCCTTCGAATGGAGAGTGTTGATCTTTACCCCGATGAACTCCAGGCACTGTGTTGGGAGGAGGTGAGACTTGGGGTAGTTTATGATGAGGCCCAAGTGTTGCAGGACCTGGATAGTGCGTGCGGTGGCCCCCTGTCCTCTTTGACACGAGGCAGTATCTGGAGTAGAACCCCTTGCCCTTGAGGTGGTGGGGCACCGGTTCCACCGCCTTGTCCTTGAGAAAACCTGCAAACTCCTTCAGAAGAAGGTCCCAGTGGAGGGGAGACGTGAGGGGCTCTCCCGGGAAATAAAGGGGAGGTAACCAAGTCAGGTGGAGGAGGTAGCCCTCCCTAATTATCCTTAGTGCCCAGGAATCGATGGTGATGGCCACCCATCTCTGGGCATGGAGGGCCAGACGTCCTCCTGTAGGCCGCTGATCTCCTTGGGGTAGAGAGGCTATGCTCAAGGAGTCAAAAGCTCCCCCCTGGCTGGGCTGGGGCCGATGCCTGGGGTTTTGGAGTTTTCTGCTTACACGGGCCATACCCATATCCCTTGGCCTGCTGACCCTGTTGGGGAGCCATGGAGGCCTGATAGGGTGGGTAGTTTCAGTAAGCAGCCCCCTCGAGGATTGGCTCAGCCTCTGGGGACGTCTTGGACGTTGAGGGCCCGGTGATAGGGGTGGATGAACCAGTTGTGCCAGACAACAGCGCCCGCTGCTGGTCCATGAAGGTAGACAAACTGTGCTCCAGGGAAACCATTCTGGACTCTAGACCAGAAGGCTCCACAGGGGAATCTTCGATGAGGAAAGTGTCTGGGGACTGAGGCTGGTCTGCAGCCAGATCCTTTCGGGAGACCTTCGCAGGTCGCGCCTTCTCTGATGCCTTGAATGAGTGTCTCGGAATACGGGACCGGGCAGCTACTGGCCAGTCGGAACCATCCAAGGACGCCGCCTTCGAAGGTTTCTTCTTCTTCCTGGGTCCCCTCTAGGGACAGCCCCTTTCTGAGGATCCACAATGAGGCTCGGGTTCGGAGAGTTCCGCCCGAGATGTCGGGGCCTCAGACAAGGCCCTGGCCTTCAGAGGCATCGAGGACTCAGGGAAAAACTTATCATGCTGCTGCTGGTGGCTCTTGAGGGCCTTGCTGGACATCCTGTTGCAGAGACCGCAGGCTGCCGGATTGTGGTCTGGCCCAAGGTAGCAAAAACAGCAGTCGTGTGTGTCGGTCAAAGACATGATTTTAGAGCATCGATCACACTTCTTAAAACCACTGGTAGCCCCATGGGGAAAAACGTACCCCTGCAAGGTTGAAGACCTTCCGGTCTGCCAGCGGGAGAAAAGAGGTGTGAAGGTGCCAGAAAAAGAAAATAACGAAAGACCACAAAAATTAAATCGAACCCGACGTTGAGGCACCAAGGTTGGTAGGCGGGAAGGGTAGTGGTGCAATACTGGGAGCAAGGGTCTGAAACTCAGGGAAAAAAAATAATCATTTTTTTCCAGGGACAAGCCAGACAGCATCTAAAGGGCTCCGCGGAAAAAAAGGAGACTGAGAAAGATGACACCATTGGGCAGGAAGGGGACCACGTATGCGTGGTGGCATTTCCCAAAGGCTTTCTTTGAAAGCTGGGGGGATGCTTCTGTGGGAGTTCCATTGGTGCCGATGTCACCCATATGTGAGGACTGACTTCCTGCTTGTTCCCGGAGAATGATTGAATCACCAACTGTAACGGCTATCCAAACCCTCCACTCATGGGCATATGGCCCTGGAGAAACCTCCTCAGTGTGAGAGGGCTTTACATCACCTGGAGGACAGGTCCTAGCTACAGGATCATGTCCTACCACACAAAAGTGATGCCAATTCTGCAGGCTGCCAGACTGGAGGTGGGACTTCAGCACTACATCCCTGTAGGTCTTGTCTATATATCTCTCTGTCTTCCTTATGTCCTCCAAGTCTGTTACTCTAGCCTCCAGATATCAGACTCATTCCCTGAGAGCAAAGTGCTCCTTGCATCTAGTGCACATGTAAGACCCTTCACCAACTGGGAGAAAACCATACATGTGACACTCAATGCAAAAGACTGGAAAGCGCCATGTTGCTGCTGGACTGCTGTCTGCATCTTAGTATTAAGGTTTTGTTCAGATATTAAGCGTAGTTACTCACCTGTAACAGGTAATCTCCGGGAAAGCAGGAATTTAGCCCTCACATATGGGTGACATTGGGTACTGACGGAGCCTGCACGGGAAGCTCCCCCGCTACCAATAGGAAAGCCTTTGGGAGCAGTCACTGCGCATGCGCTGGTGTCTTCCTGCTCTTCTAACTGACTCTCCTCAGTTGAGTGTATAGCTGAAGAAAGTTGAGTAGAAAGAGAGAGCTACAACTCCTTGGGGAGGTGGGCGGATTGTGAGGACTAAATTCCTGCTGTTCCTGGAGACCACCTGTTACAGATGAGTAACTACACTATCTCCAGGAACAAGCAGGAATGTAGTCCTCACATATGGGACTCCCTAGCTGAGAGATCTCGGGTCTGCCTGTGAATTGTTGGCCTCGATCTCCCGTAGTCAAGATCTGAAAGAAGTGGGCGGGGGTAGGAGTTGTACTAAGTCCCAAAGAAAGAGATGTTGAAAGATAGCCTGGCCAAAGGCTGCATCCTGGTGAGAGTCCTTGTCCAAGCAGTAGTGGGCCGCAAAGGTGTAGATGGAGGACCACGTAGCAGCTCGGCATATTTCAGAGATGGGGACTGCTTGGAGGTTTCCAACCGAGGTGGACATTGCCCGGACGTTGTGAGTAGCAACATGCCCTGTTAGGGAGAGTCCTGCTTTTTCGTAACAGAAAGAAATGGAATGGTAGAGAAGTTGTGGCTTCTGAAAGCCCAGGCATTCAGGGACTTGATACATTATATCAAATTGGCGACTAATGGGGGAGATATTTAAGGGTGTCTCCCACATCCTCAACATTAAGTTGTGGAGGATGCGATGTACTGGAGGGATGGTGGCTTCCTTAGGTGTGGTAGGGTACTGCAGTATCTCCAGCTCCTCTGCCCTGGGCTCTGGCTCCGAAGCTGCTGGGATGGAAAGTCCTGCTGCCATGTCATGAATGAAATCTTGAAATGACATGTCCTCCGGTGGGGACTTACTCTGGATGCTGGACTGTGGAGCTGAGGTCTCGGTTCCTGAGGCCCCTTTTGGTCATTTGTTTACAGAGGGCACACTCGGTAGGGATGTGATCCAGGCCAAGGCATTTGAGGAACCAATCGTGTCTGTTGGTGATTGATATGGTGCCAGCACACTTTGTGCACTTCTTAAAGCCACTGGTGGACTTCTCCATGTTGTGGGAGAGTGTAGGCCCAAGGGTAGGCCCCAAGGGACAGGAAAAGTCCTGAGGGAAAAGGGGCCCATTTTTGTAATTTTTTTTAATATTCTCTTGAAGAGAGGGGAAAGAGAAAAATAAAGAGTGGAAAAAAGAAACTAGAAGTATCAAGTGATACGTAGTGAAGGCAAGGGTTTCTTCAGCATTGGCAGGAGTTAAACTTGTCGGCTCCATGGAAAAAGAGGAACTGAAGAGAGTCAGTTAGAAGAGCGACTTCACTGTCTCCTTAGAGGTCAAGGAGTACTGCAGGATCTCTAACTCTTTTGCCCTGCCAAAGAAAATGGTATAGCCTTGGTCATATTCCTGACAAAATCCTGGAAGGTCATGTCCTCAGGAGGGGACTTATGCCATTCATGAGGAGGAGAAGGGTCCGACAGGAGCTTAGGAGACCTGCCCTCCAACAAGTCCGAGGACTTGACGTCGGTGATCCAGCCTTCTGAATCAGACTCAGAGGCAGTCAAAATACTTCCGAGTCTCTACCTGGATCTCTCTCCTAACCTGGGAGGATCAGGAGGTCCTCCAGGAGTGATGATGCACCAATGCTCTTCTAGACTTTGAAGGTGCATCAGACCTTGAAATGCGAGAGAGCAATATCGGCCGGGCAGGTACCAGTGTCAGGGTTGGGGTCCTTCAGTGCCCCGATGTCAATACCGCTCCCACAGGACCTGGCCTCCTGCACAGCTAACACCGTGATCCATTCTTCGAGAGCCTGCAGAAAGTGTTTCTCTATGGCTGCCAACTCCGAAGGCTGTGCGGCCTCAGCAACTTCAACCAATGTACCTGGAATATGCACAGTGGTATCGACGGCTTGGTCTCAGCTCTCAGTAGGCCATCACTGCCCCTCTTATAGCCTGGAGGACAAGCTCTCTTCCCTTCATGGTAGCTTCTAAGGGCACTTTCATGGACCCTCATCGCTCTCTATGCCATGCCTTAAAAGGCTTCGACACTGGTGCATCAAAGTCTTCACTCAGTGCTTGTTGTGATCCCCCTTCGGTGTCGACGAAGATGAAGCCGAATCCTTCCTCATCCTCAGGTGAATATCGATCAATGGCCAATACTCCAGAGCACTACAGGTGCTCTGCTCTGAGTGGGCTTGAGAACTTCTTGATGCCAATGCACAGCCGATGTCCAATGCAGCCTTTGAAGCCATTGAGATCAGTTCCATCGATGCTGATGTTGATGGATCGGATTTGTGAGTGCCAAAAAGTGGTTTGCGCTGCTTCTCTCGACTCTTGTCCTCTTTCCATCATCTGCAGACACAATTACAAGAAGAGAGCCGACAATCGGATCACAGGCACTGGAGGCACCAGCTGTGGGTATCTATAGTGGATACTGTCCTCAAGCCCTGGGAACACTTTTTAAACCCGCTGGCCAGTTTTTAGAACATATCGTCTGGAAAAATAGCTGCAGTGAAATCAAACGGCTCAATTTTGAAAAAAAAAGAGCATGGTCAGAGCACTGACACCTATGGGGGGCAGAGGTGCCCCAGAAAAGAAAGAAAACTTAAAATGGCTAAAAGATGACTAGGGAAAAGGAAAAGAGAAGAGACCATGACAACAGGCAGAAAAGGATGCAGAAAAGTCCAGAAAAGGCGCAGGGACCCTGGTAAGGGGAAAACAATTACCGACTGGCAGAGATGATGGTGAATATGTCCATTGGACTCTGCAGAAAAATGAAGACTAATCCATGATGGTGTCACAGCAGCAGGCAGGAAGATGGTGCATATGTACGATCAAACTTCCCAAAATCTTCCACTAGTAGCTGGGGAGCATTCCCGTGTGGGCTCCATTGGATGATGTCACCATATGTGAGGACTTTATTCCTGCTTTTCTAAAGAGAACTGAAGGATTACCGGGAACTTATCATGCTGCTGCTGGCGGCTCGAGGGCCTTGCAGGACTCCCTCTTGCAAAGACTGCATGCTGCCGGGTCGTAGTCTGGCCCGAGGCAGCGGAGGCAGCAGTCATGTGTGTCAGTCAAAGACATAATTTTTGAGCACCAATCACACTTCTTAAAGCCACTTATAGCCATGGGGGGAAAAAAGTACCCCTGCGAGGTCGAAGACTCGCCAGGCTGCCAGCTGTGGAAAAAAGGCACGAAGACACCAGAAAATTAAAGAAATGAACAACTACAAAATAGACCAGAACTAGACACTGAGGCAGCGAGATCAGGTGGTGGGAAGAGTACCGGTGCGATACCAGAGGCGAGTATGAAACTCGGAGAGAAAAAAAATCAACTTTTTCCAGGGACAAACCAGACGAACGTCCGAAGGGCTCCGCAGAACAAAGGAGACTAAGCAAGATGGCACCCTTGGGTGGGAAGGGGACCACGCATGTGTGGTAGCATCTCTCAAAGGCTTTCTTTGAAAGTTGAGGGGATGCTTCTGCGAGAGCTCCGTCGGCGCCAATGTCACCCATATGTGAGGACGGACTTCCTGCTTGTTCCCGGAGAATGATCAAATCACCAACTGTAACAGCTATCCAAACCCTCCACTCATGGGCATGTGGCCCTGGAGAAACCTCCTCAGCGTGAGAAATGGAAGTAAACATCCAGAATCTGTTTCCATCATCAAACTTGGACAAGAATTCCAACGACTAGAAGGAATGAGTGAGAATCCACAAGCACACACAAGGAAGGAAGCAACAGAATCTGCAAAACAAGAGAAAAAAAACCCTTTTCAAATAATTAGATCAGCAAACAAGGAAAAACAAGTGGCAAATTCACAAATATAGTTTGAAATACAAAGTGTTACTCCAGGAACCCTTTGTCGATCAAGAATGGACACATAAATGGTTAAGGAGAGGTGAACTCAGGGCCGGCCCGTCCATTGAGCGAGAATGTTTTTTGCACAGGGCCCCGCGTTTCAGGGGGCCCCGCGCAAAAAACATTCTTTTTGAAAAGTAAAATTGAAAAAAAAAAAAAACCTGTCTGCTGCCGCGGTCGGGGCCGCCGCGGCAGAATCGAGCGTGCCACGGGGCCCCCCTGTGCACGGCAGAGCCTGCCCTCCTTGTAGCAGCTCTCTCTTTGGAGCTGAAGTCAGACGCGCCGGCATGCAGAGCGCGAGGGAAGAGTTTCTCCCTCGCTGCTCTGTTAAGCCCGCGGGGGCTGATGGGAAGTTCCCATCAGCCCCCGCGGGCTTATCAGAGCAGCGAGGGAGAAACTCTTCCCTCGCGCTCTGCTCTGCAAGCCGGCGCGTCTGACTTTTCAGCTCCAAAGAGAGAGCTGCTACAAGGAGGGCAGGCTCTGCCGTGCACAGGGGGGCCCCGTGGCACGCTCGATTCTGCCGCGGCGGCCCCGACCGCGGCAGCAGACAGGTTTTCTTTTCTTTTAATTTTCGCTGGGCGGGGCTGGGCTGGGGGGGGGGGGGGTTTTGGTGTGTTGATGGGCTGGGCTGGGCTGGGCTGGGCTGGGGGGGTTTAGGAGTGTTGATGGGCTGGGCTGGGCTGGGGGGGGGTTAGGAGTGTTGATGGGCTGGGGGGGGGTTAGGAGTGTTGATGGGCTGGGGGGTTAGGAGTGGTGATGGGCTGGGGGGGTTAGGAGTGGTGATGGGCTTGGGGGGGTTTAGGAGTGGTGATGGGCTATGGGGGAGCTAAAACTGTATATGGGCTGATGGGATTAGGACTGAAAGTGGGTTGATGGGGGGTAAGGACTGGTAATGGGCTATGGGGGGGGCTTAAACTAAAAATTGGGTGATGGGGGATTAGGACTGGAAATGGGCTGGTGGGATTAGGACTGGGAGTGGGCTGATGGGGAGGTTAGGACTGGTAATGGGTTGGGGGGTTGCTAGGACTGGAAATGGGCTGAGTGGAAGGGGGCTTGAACTGCAAATAGCTGATGGGGCGGGGGGCTTGGAAGGGGCTCTTAGGGGACGGAGCTAGGACAGGACATGGGCTGATGGAGGGGCTAGGATAGGACTGGGAATTGGGTGTTGGGGGAGCTAAGATTGGAAATGGGCTGTGGTGGGGGCTTGGATTGAAATGGACTCATGGAGGGGCTAGAACTGGAAGTAGGTTCATGGGGGGCTTGGATTAGAAATGGGCTGAGTGGAGGGGAGCTAGGATTTAACATGGGCTGATGGTGGGGCTAGGAAAGGACTAGAAATGGGCTGATGGGAGGCTGGTATTGGAAATGAGCTGATGAAGGGACTCGGATAGGACTGGAAATGGATGGGGGAGCTAGGACTGGAAATGGGCTGATGTGGGGACTAGAAGGGAGCGGATACTGGGTGGGGCTGCAACTAAAAGGGAGCTGATGTTGGGGGAGATTAGAAGGGGATGGGGATGGGAGAGTGAAATGGAGAGGGGAAGAATATTTTGTGTGGGAGGGAAGAAAAATCTACAATTGGCCGGGTATTGGGAGACTAAGGGGCTTGTTTACAAAGCCGCGGTAGTGGTTCGCGATCGCAGCCGCGGCCCCATTGAAATCAATGGGGCCGCGGCTCCGATTACGATCGCAAACCGCTACCGCGGCTTTGTAAACAAGCCCCTAAGTGGGGATTGAGGATGGAGGGGTAAAATTTGAGTGGATGAAATAGGAATGAGGAAAGAGCAAAAGGAGAAAGATTATTATGTTAAAGCAGATGTAGAGAGAGAATGGAAAAAAACTAGAGGAGAGAAGAAAGGACAAATGGACAGCAGACGATGGAGAGTTAGCAGAAGACACAAATAAACCAGAAGAAAGTGACTGGAACAATTGCAACTGAAAAAAAAATGCACAAAAGGTACAAAGATATCTCTTTATTTTGAATTTATTAACTGGAATATGTCAGCTCTGGGAAATGTGCATCATTAATGTCGGTGCTTTGTTTAGTACAAGAGGAAATTAATTTATAGTTTTATTTCAACATTGTTGTACATTCCAAGTTTGGCTTTTAGGGTTCCCAGTTTAATTATTGTCTTCCTGTTTTTAAATTGTGATTCCTTGTTTGGTGATGGTCTATGTTCTGCATGTGTAACTGAGCTGAGGTATTCTGTTTATGTAATTCCTATTTGACATTGCCACTTGTTCTCTTTCCCCAGTAGGTCATGTATTGTTATTCTCTGAAATGTATTGGTTTAATATTTGCAGTGTTGCCTTTTGATAGGTAGGGTATGGTGCTTTATGAGTCTTGGTAGTGCTGTTAGGATACGGTGGGTTTGCTATGGGTTCTAAATGGGCAGTGTTTGTAGTAGTTCCTAATGTGCCTGGCGGTTGGCACTGGATTATAGTAATGTAGAAATCTTTGTCTTTCTTTATCCATACACTCATGAAGAGGCATGTTTACTAAAAGTTAGTGTATGGTAACATTATGCAAATATTTATGCAAATGAGGCCCCTTATGCAAATGAGGCCCTGCACCGAGTCTCCGCACATGGCCCCGCACCCCCCTTGGGCCGCCCCTGGGTGAACTGAAACTAAAGGATGAGAGATTGATAGTTGCAGACCAGGATGATGAGATGGTTTACAGCAAACATTGAAAAAACTGGAACAAACAAACATATGTCAATTCTGTCAGAAAGAGCTGGAAGCAGTGACCCTAAGAAATTACAGAGACTGAAGTGGTTATGATCATCTGGGATACTCTCATTCCTACCGATAAAAAACTGGATACAAGGAAGTCAGACAAAGTGGTAAAGGAGAAGAATACCAGAACTGCATTGATACTAAAGGTGTCAATCCCTAGCAACTTTTCTGTGAATCATGTTGAGAGGGGGAAGATCTTCAAGTACCAAGAAATGCAGTCAGAGACCAAGAAAATGTGGCAGAAAGATAAGAGTTATTCCCCAGTGTGCTGGGTGCCACAGGCTCTTTGGCACAATGCGATAGCAGTAAATTTGAGACTGATATCATATTCTAACTTAGAAATGAGTTCATGATGTCATGGTATGTGCAAAACTAACCTATTTGGAAAAACTGCCAGGAAGAGAAGGAGGGCACCTCTCTCAGAGCAAAATAAGCCTCTGAGAATTTAACAGAAAGGGAGGATTTGAAATCTTGAAATGACATGTCCTCCGGTGGGGACTTACTCTGGATGCTGGACTGTGGAGCTGAGGTCTCCAACGCAAAATCTGAGGTCATCGGAGTCTAGGAATCGATGATCAGAGTCTAAGGAATCGGTATCAGACTCCGGAGAGTAGCAGTGGTACCTGCATTGACTATCATGGTGATGTTGTTTGATGTCCTCTGGTTCCATCTGTGCTCTGTGGCAACGGAGATGGTATTGGTATTGGCATTGGGGGGTGCTGTTGGTATCGGAACCGGGACCTCCGTGCGTGGGAGCTGTATCGAGAGCATCGAAACAGTTGGTGCCTGCTGGGATGAAACCGGTGGAAGCATCGAGGCAGAGTCAATGCCGTCTCCGGGACCGAGGGCCGCCAGTAGAGGGAAAACCAGTAAAAAGACATACGGAGTTAAAAAATTGGCGGGATGGGACCAAGGAGTTCCAGAGAAATAGCACCCCCCCCCCAAAAAAAAAAAAAAAATAAAGTAAGAGTTCAGTGCATTTCTATGGGAGAAGGAGTTCCAGCTTCTGCAGCAGACATTTGCATACAGTGAAATACAGCAGTTAGGGAATTTTTCCTTTCAAATTCCCTCTCCCTGTTCTCTACTATCCCAAGCCCCCAAATTATGCTACTGAAAATGTCCTATCACCCCACAAAGTTAGCCCCTTCAACTTCCCTACACCCCCCCCCCCAAAAAAAAACTATTGGCACAATGATCCCCCAAAACTACCGGCACAACAGCTCCACCACCAAAAACTACCCCAACACTCTGACCTCCACTCCACAAACTGCTGCACCCCAAGGCTACCACAACTGCCTTGCCACCCCGCAAATTACCTCTCAAAATATACACCCCTGCAACTACCCCAACGTGCTCTAAAAAGTACCCCCCCACCAAAAAAAAACAACTTCCCAACTCCCTGACCATTGCTAGCTGGCCCTTTTTCTCAGAAACAACACATGCAAAGTGTTTTATGTTTATTATATATTTATTTACATTCTCTTATATATTGTGCTATTCTGCATCAGTGCAGTTTACATTGAACAAACTGAAATTACATTGAACGGGGCATTATAACTTGGAGAAAACTATTTTACAGGGAACATGGGCTATGGTGGGTTAAGTGGCTTGCCCAAGACCACAAGGAGCACCTGTGGGACTAGAAACCCCAGTCCTTCTGGCCCAAGGTTGCTGTCCTCTAGTGGGATTTGAACCCCCGATGTTCCGGCCTGAAGTACCTTGCCCCAACCACTAGGCCACTCCTCCACTCCTATTAGATTTGATATACAGCCCTTCATATAATAACAGAGCGGTGTACAATTACAAAAAAGTCAAAAGCACGGCCAAGGGCCAGGGAAAAAAAGAAAAGAAGTTACAATGTAAACAGGACAGTGAGGAGCAGGCCATATGTACCAGACAGAAGGAACAGAGACACTGAGAGGCAATGGGAAAAGATCACACAGGAGGTGTAGGGAGGTCAAAGGCAGCAGAGAACAAGTGAGTCTTCAGGCGTGCTTTAAAGGTGCGGTGGTTCTGTTCAAGTTGGAGAGAAGAGGGGAGTGACTTCCAGAGTGTGGGACCAATGAAGAAAAAAAGCTGAGGAGCGAGTAGAATGCAGGTGGGCTCGAGAGGGGGAAGGGAGATGAAGATGGTTTATGTGAATTGACCGGAGGGCACGACTGGGAGTGTGAGATTGAATGAGGTCCGCCAGATACTGAGGGGTGTCATACATTTTTCTTATTGGTTGCTATCTATACTGTGGGTGAAAACATTTAGGGGGACCCCTGTGAGATGTGCAGAGGACTCAGGAGGTTAGGACTACCAACTGCCTGGCATTTTTACAGGATTCAACAGAATTTTGTATTAATGTCCACAAGGTAGGATGGCTGATGTGTCTGGATATTTTTCTGAGTTTAAAATCTCTATATTTCTCTATTCCTCCCCTCCACCCCCCATGTCAGTGAGCCTGCTTTGCCTGTTTCCAGTGTAAGTAGCACACTATTTCCTAAGTTTTATCCAATATGACCCCATTTTAACATTTAAAAATTATCATGACCCGAGATGATGAAAACAAAACAATACACTTCCATTCCCTTCCTTCTCTTATCTACTTCCTTCTTCTGCCCATTTCTCCAAAATATGAAGCCAGCAGCAGTCAGCACAAGGGGTGGAAACAGCCTCGCAGTGCTGGGTTTAAAGAGAAGCATTCATTTTGTTTCTTGCATCTACTGGGACTATACGAGTCTAAAGTGGGCTAAGTATATTTTGGATCTTAACAAATATCCTTGTGCTGTTTTTAAATCTTTTTTCAACCTGATTTGTTTTCCCACTCACTCTACTCCATTCGCTCTCACTCCACTTCCAAATTCTCTTGTACACGCTCACCTAATTAAAGAGAGAAGGTGTTCCCTTCCTGCTACATTTCTTTATGTCCAAGGTGCCTACTCAAATAGAGATCGGTGTGTCACACAATATTTTCCAAATTCTGCAGCAATTACATGACACAATCTCATATATTTAGACATTAAATTACGAGCAATGAATTGTGGTTGCCATGTTAGTTCCTCTTGGATATGTGGAAATAAGGGTAAATGGTCTAAAACCTAGTTGAGCTTGTATAATTGAAACCTAGTGTAACTGCAGTAATTTTTCACTGGCCTAATGAAGAGAGGTTAACTATCGAAAGTTTGTCAAAGATACATTGTTAGCCCAGTAAAATGATATCCACTACAACTTGTTTGCTGACCCTTATTTCCATACATTCCACATATTAAACTATGTAATTAAAGATATATATAATTTTCTGGCATTTCATACATGCATGATTTCTTTATCTGGTACATTTTAGGGGAAAGGGATCTTAGTGATCGGTGCTAGGAGAGGGAAGGAAAATAAGTGATGGGAAGGGAAAGAGGATTTTGGAGGAAAGAAATGGGGAAGGGACCACAGGCAGCATGGGCAGAGGAGTACAGCGCTGCGTACGACTGGTAGCGCTTTATAAATGCTCAGTAGTAGTAGTAAAGGATGAAAGGAAAGACGGGGGTGTAGGGGAAGGGGAGAATAGGAAGAATCATGGATCAGGGGAACAGGAGGGGAAGGGAGAATGGAAAGGTGGAAGAAAAAGAGGGAATGTGGAGCAGGAAGGGGAATCTGAGAGAAAGGGGCAGAATGATCCCTTCACAACACAGCTTCCCTATCCCCTCACTCAAGTTCTTTATCCCTGCCTGCCGCCTCCGTCCCCACTCACACTTCACAGTACCACCTCTTCCTGCTTGGATTCCCTCACTCCTTCTACTCACCTTACCATACCTTTGGATCCCATCACTCTCTCCCCACATTCACCCTCTAATGATTTCACTCTCTCCTCCTCCCTCCACACAACTCACAACCTCTCTGACCCCCACTGCACCTCTCCAATCCCCTAACTCTTCTTCAGGCTCTTTCTACCTGTTCCTTCTATCCTAGACATTCCCTCAGTCATTTTTCCCCTCTCACACACACCCCACCATACAAACTCCTCACTCACTTCAATTATGACCTCCTCATTTACTCCCTGCTCCCTAATCACCTTTACAATCTTGTACACCAGTGGTTCACAAACTTGTGGTCGGGACCCCAAATGGGGGTTACGTCATCAGTGGATAGGGTCACAGAAACATGGCCGTTTCCTTTTCTCTCTGGACTTTCACTGTGACTTATGCCAAGTAGTGGCAATCAGCAGTCAGTATGCGGCCCTTTCCCCTTCCTGGTAAGCTTCCTGTTAGACTGGAAACTCCTGCTGAGTCTGTAAGCACACACTGTCACAAGGGACCCTGTGCTAACTGCTGCTGCTGTTGCGACTACTGTTGCTGTGCCTTCCTGCTTTTGATGAGTGGTGGGAATGGAAGGAGGCTGGAGACCTGCTTTTTTTAAAATTCCATCATCATCTAGGGTTATGTGAACTTTCAGTTGTTAAAAAGGGGTCATACAGGATAAAAGTTTGAAAAACACCATCCAACACCATCTCCATCCTCACATTGTCCCTGTCATATTTTCGCTCACCAACCCTGTGCCAATCCCACCCCCTACCGCCGCCTCCACTCAAGCAATCCCCTTCCTAGTGCTATTACTGGCTCTCTTGCAGTCCAGTGCATTGTACTGCCACTGTCCTCTTCCATTCTCCTCTCCTGCCTGGTACCCGAATGTCACACTTTGCACAAGTGTACAAAGCACGACGCTCAGGCCCAAAGCAGGAGAGGAGGAAGTGGCCTGATGCACGGTACTGTTGCCATCCTTCTCCAAGCCCCTAGGTGGCTTGAGGATCACAGGGGGGGGGGGGGCAGCAATAAATAAAAAAAGCTGTCTTTATTGCAAACCACACCCCACCACCACTGCATCTACAGCCCCCTGAGCCCAGCACCCAGTGTACTGTGGCAATTCCACAGAGGCCAGACAAATGTGCAGCATTTATTACAGCAGTGGAATTGTGATAAATTGGGAATCCTGATTAAAACCTGAACATTAATAAGCATGGCATGACTGAGTGTTTAGGACAGCAACTGGACAGGGATGTTGGTGGCTACGTGGATTGTTGCAGGACTTAGCAATAGAGCATGGAGCAGGTCTGGATTTGGCTTGGATGGCGATCTTGTGGGAGAACAAAGAGGAAGACAATAAGGTCTGGGGTGGCCTGCTCATGCAGTGGCAGTGTCTGGACATGCTTGTCATAGCTGCAGTGATGAGGACAACTTGAGGGAAGTGGGTGGGAGATATAGGGGGAGCTGATGCTGTTGTTGGTATTGGAATTTATGCGTTTATCTATTCACTATGGAGAATCACAGAGGAAGAATCACATTTGGGAAAAAGAGCCTGGATACAGCATTGTCTAAAAAAGCCCTCCTCCATGTTCTTTCCAGATGAATATCCAGTAATTTCCAGCTCCCTGCACAAACAAAAAGGCTATCCTATGTGCCCTTACACTGAAGCATTATCCCTTCTGAGTCATTCAAGCTTCTTTTGTATCTAAACAGGATTATTTAGCCCCATAACCTTCTTTTGTCAATTCTCTGCAATGTCTACACCTGCAGGCCAGCCAATTGCAGCTCTACAAAAGCATCTGCCCACCTGTCAGCCAATCACGCTCTCCTACTTAGCATATATTTTTTTTCTCTTTGGCTGTGCTGTTTGGATGGTGCTGGATGTTCATTTTTCTTTCATCAATATCTTTATGGCTATGACATCACTGATTAGCCCCCCCCCCCCAAATGAGCAGTCAATGATTACATTGTAGGCAGATCAGATGGATGCAGGGTCAGCTTTTTGTCATCTGTAGAATATAAGGAGAGCATAGTGTCCTACCAGCTGACTCCACTGAAACAGGATGGTGTTATGACCACTGCCAAAGCAAGCAGATAAAACTTCCTGTAAAAACAAATGAAAGTAAACAAGTCTAGAAGAGGTGTATACAGTAGGGAATATGCATGCATGTATATTATAGTCTTGTTCTCCCCTCTCCTCCCACTGCCATAGTCGAGGCTTGGATTCTTGGAGAGCCCTGCTCTTGTGGTGGCAGCTGCTGCAATTTTTCTTGAGTCATTTGGCAGGGGGCAGGACTTGGGTCTCTAGAAACCCTGCTCTTTCAGCCATCATCAAATGTTTTTTTTATGGCTGGTGGTGGGGGCCTGGTCCCAGTTCCCTACCCCCACATTTTTCCCTGCTTCTTTTTCACCCCATCTCCTATGTTTTATTTCAATTTTACCTACCTACTAGTCCCCACTTTTTAAGTCATTTCTGATATCACTATCACAGGTGTAACAGATGGAGAGACAAAAACGAAACAAATGATTTCTTTTAATTTTGGGAACACATTAAAAATTCCTTTAGGAGCAATACTGCAGTCTCAGATTTATTTAGCAGATCTGCCAAATCATTCAGTAATAGGAGGGAGCTTTTCAGCCAGTCCTGGATTTTTGACAGTCCCTTCCTAATGGATCACTATTTTCACTGGGTAGACTCAGGGCCTACAAATACCACACTGCTTTCGGATGAAAGTTCAAAACAGGACTGGCTGAATAGTTTGCCTCTTGGAACTTGGCAGTTGACTTAGGTACATAATGGTAAGTATGTCTTTGTAAGATATTTTTAATGTAAAAGAGGAAAGGTAGTGAGGAGCCACAGAACGAATGCACTTGTAGGTCAGTAGGAGAAGTTTGCACTGGATAGGGAAAATGATAGGGAACCAGTGAAGAGACATGTAACCTTTCTTTTCAAGATACGTCACTGGCTACCTATCAGTTTCACCATCCAGTTCAAACCTCTCCTACTGACCTACAAATGCATTCATTTGGTTGCCCCTCACTACCTTTCCTCTCTTATTTCACTCTACACCCTTCCTCGGGAACTCCACTCCTCCGGCAGATCCCTTTCATTCGTGCCCTTCTCTGCCATTGCCAGCTCCAGACTTCATGCATGCCATCTTGTTGCTCCATATGCCTGGAACAAACTACTTGAGTCTAGGTGGCGGGCTCCTTCTCTATCCCTATTCAAATAACAGGCTAAAACCCCACTTTTTTGAAGCTGCTTTTGGATCCTGATGCCCCCCATTCTTTCCACTCCTTTGTCTGTTACTTATGTGTATCTTACCATACTCTAGTCCCCAGTTTCACTATGGGTTTGATTCAGGGATGCGGGTTGCAAGGCTGCATGTCCCGGCGGGCTATGCAGCCCTGCAAGCCGTCCGGGACCAATTCCCCCTCCAACTCTCCCTGTTCATCCTGAGCATCAGGACAGGGAGAGATGGTGGGGGGCAGGTCTAGGAAGAGCAGGGGCAGGCCAGCCTGGCAGGGCGTACAGGACCGATTCAGGTGACGGCCATGTACGTCCTGCTGGATCAAAGGGGGTGTGCTGCTTATTCCACTTCAAAGGTGGAACAAGCAACACAAATCTAGAGACTGGGCCCGGGGATCTCCCCCAGGGCTGGGTGCAGGGGGTTCCCGCTGCCCAATCCAGGCCCCGGCAGGCCAGCTGTGGGTTGGACAGCAGGGAAAAGGAGGGCCAAAGCTGCAGGAGTCAGGGATGCCTGTAGGGAGGACGTCCCCACAATCAGCAGGGGCACACCAGGGCGCCTACGGGCCCGATTCTGTGCACCACGGTCCGTCTACCTCGGGGACGTTACCCTACCTGAATCGGGTTCTATGTGTTCTGTCTTGATTAGATTGTAAGCTCTGATGAGCAGGGACAGCGTAGTTACTCACCTGTAATAGATGTTCTCCAGGGACAGCAGGAATTAGTCCTCACATATGGGTGACGTTGGCGCCGATGGAGACCCGCGCGGAGCATTCCGTCAGCTTTCAGAGAAAGCCTTTGGGAATGCTACTAGGCATGCGTGGTCCCCTTCCTGCCCAAGGGTGCCGTCTTGTTTGGTCAGATGACATAGCTTAGGCCAAGGTGAAAAGGTAAAGAAGTTAAAGGATGCAACTCCCAGGGGAGGGGGGAGGGTTGTGTGGACTGATTCCTGCTGTCCCTGGAGAATACCTGTTACATTAATAACAACATTTTCTCCAGGAACAAGCAGGAAGTCAGTCCTCACATATGGGACTCCCTAGCTCCAGGCTGCCGGGGACCAAACCATAACAGCAACAACGGCTACCAATAGGGAGGCCGTGAGTTGCAGAGGGTGAGTCCCTACCAAGAGACTCTGCAGACCCCAGCATCCAGCATCACCATCGCTCCGGTAGCCTGAACACAGAAGGGTCAGAGGGCAGGAGTTGCCTATACACTAAGAATGCTTTGGATTACTGCCTGGCCAAAGGCACTGTTCCCCAGGAGTCCTGCCTCAGCCCACAGGGGGTCGGCTGGCCTCATTTGCCCACAAATGGTCCAGCATCACCTCGGATAAGTGGGTCCTGCAGGTGGAGAGGAAGGGTTTATTTATTTATTTGGTTTTATAACGCACTATTCATGATCAGCACGGTTTACAATATAACAACATATTACATGGAACAGTTAACATTGAACAAGTGAAAAAGGTAGAGAAGAGTTAACATATTTACATTCATAGATCATACACAGTAGCATGTAAGAACGGGGAACCATTTACAGTCTGACAGAATCTTGATTATGATATTGATGGAAAAGGCTTTAAAGGGTTTAAAGGCTGGAAATGGTTACCAACTCCATCTACAGCAGAACCCTCCAGACTTCAACCCTTCAGACTTCTTCCCAGGAGAACCATCACAGCCTCTCCTCCACCAGACCTTGCTCATCACAGAACTCACAGGCTTACTCGGGGACAGGGCAGTGGAGTCTGTACCTCAACACCTCTGGAGAAAGGGGTTCTACTCAAGGTATTTCCTTGTCTCAAAAACATAATGTAATCTTGTGGATACTACTTTTAATTGAATGTTTGTTGTACATAGTTAATCCCAGTTGATATCCAAGTTAAGCTTCCAGTTCAATGTAAGTGCCCTGGCACAACCTTTGTTTTATGTGAACCGCGCTGATTTCTAAGAAACAATAAATAAATAAAATAAATAAATAAATAAGAACATAAGATATGCCATACTGGATCAGACCAAGGTCAATCAAGCCCAGTATCCTGTTTCCAACAGTGGCCAATCTAGGTCATACGTACCTAGCAGTTTCCCCAAAAGACACAGGTTCCACAATGCTTGTACTGGGTCAAGCATCGATATCCTGGGTCCCTCTTAATAATGGTTTATGGACCTTTCCTCCAGGAACTTGTCCAAACCTTTTTTAAACCCAGCTACACTAACAGCCTTTACTACATCCTCCAGTAACAAATTCCAGAGTTTGATTACACGTTGAGTGAAAAAATATTTTCTTTTATTAGTCTTAAATAGTTTACCCTGTAGCTTCATTGCATGTCCCCTAGTCTTTCTATATTCTGATAAGGTAAACAATCGATCTACGTTTACCCGTTCCACTCCGTTCATTAATTTATAGACTTCTATCATATCTCCCCTCAGCCGTCTCTTTTCCAGGTTAAAGAGCCCTAACCTTTTTAGCCTTTCTTCATAGGAGTATCCTTCCATCCCCTTTACCATTTTGGTGGCTCTTCTCTGAACCTTTTCTAATAACGCTATATCCTTTTTAAGATACGGCGACCAGAATTGCACACAATATTTAAGGTGCGGTCTCACCATGGAACGATATAGAGGCATTATAATATCTTTTGTTTTATTTTCCATTCCTTTCCTTATGATACCTAGCATTCTATTTGCTCTCTTGGCCGCCGCTGCACACTGGTCCGAGGGTTTTAACATGTTATCCACAATGATGCCTAAATCTTTTTCCTAATGTGGAACCTTGCATCGTGTAACCATAGTTTGGGTTGTTCTTCCCTAGGTGCATAACTTTGCATTTGTCCACATTAAATGTCATCTGCTATTTTGATGCCCAGTCTTCCAATTTATCAAGATCCTCTTGCAATTTTCCACAATCCTCTTGGGTTATAACAACTTTAAATAGTTTTGTGTCATCTGCAAATTTGATAACCTCACTCGTTATTCCCTTTTCCAGGTCATTTATGAATATGTCAAAAAGCAGCGGACCCAGCACAGATCCCTGGGGTACACCACTATTCACCTTTCTCCATTGGGAAAATTGGCCATTTAGCCCTAACCCTCTGCTTTCTATCTTTTAACCAGCTCCTGATCCACAATAGTACACTGCCTCCTATCCCATGACTCTTTAGTTTTGCCAAAAGTCTCTGATGAGGGACCTTGTCAAAGGCTTTCTGAAAGTCCAGATACACTATATCAACCGACTCACCTTTGTCCACATGTTTATTCACACCTTCAAAAAAACATAACAGATTAATAAGACAAGATCTTCCTTGTCTAAAGCCATATTGGCTGTCTCCCATTAGGCCATGACTATCTACATGCTGAGTAATTTGTTCTTTATGATGGTTTCTACCATTTTCCACGGTACTGATGTCAGGCTCACTGGTCTGTAGTTTCCCCGATCACCCCTGGAACCCTTTTTAAAAATTGGCGTTACATTGGCGATCCTCCAATCTTCAGGTATTACAGATGATTTTAATGAAAATTCACAGATGACTAATAGCAGGTCTGCAAACTCATATTTCAGTTCTTTCAACACCCTTGGATGTATACCATCCGGCCCAGGTGATTTGCTACTCTTCAGCTTATCTAATAGTTGTAATACATCTTCCCGATGTATCGATATTTCCTTCAATTCTTCTGCACCTTTAAATACCACTTCATTCATGGGTAACATCCCTACATCTTCCTCAGTAAAGACCGAAGCAAAGAATTCATTTAGTCTCTCCGCTATCACCTTGTCGCCTCTTAGTGCCCCTTTAACCCCTCTATCATCTAATAGACCAACTGACTCTCTCACAGGTTTTTTGCTTCGAATGTACTTAAAAAAGTCTTTATTTCGCGTTTTTGCTTCCGCAGCAAGCTTCTTCTGAAATTCTCCCTTTGCCTGCTTTATCAATGCCTTGCAATAGACTTGCCAGTGCTTGTGCTGTTTCCAGGTTTCGTCGTTTGGCTCTTTTTTCCATTTCCTGAAAGATGCTTTTTTGGCAACAACAGCCTCTCTGACCTCACCTTTAAACCACGCTGGCAGTTTTTTGGACTTCCTTCCACTTTTTTTAAAGCGTGGAATACAGCTGGTCTGGGCTTCCAAGATAGTAGTTTTCAACAACACCCAAGCTTGATGTTAGTCTTTAACCTTTGCAACTGCTCCTTTTAGTTTTTTCTTAACTATTTTCCTCATTTTATCATAATCTCCCTTTCGAAAGTTAAAAGGTAGTACTGTGGATTTCCTAACTATCCCTCCTCCACTAATTAAATCAAACGTGATCATGCTATGATCACTATTGCCAAGAACAGGGGGCCTCTGGCCCATCCTGGACCTGCGCAACTTGAACAGGTTCCCGGTGAGGGAGAAATTCAAGATGCTCTCCCTTGGGACACTGCTGCCCTACCTCCGCCAGGGAGACTGGCTCTGCTCCTTGGACCTCAAGGACACGTACACTCACATCCTGATCCATCCCTCCCACAGACAATATCTGAGATTTGTGGTGGGAGGGCAGCAATACCAGTATAGCGTATTGCCATTCGGCCTCACCTCCTCTCCAAGGGTCTTCAGAAAGTGCCTGGCAGTTGTGACCACCGACACAGAGGCTGGGGTCTCACACATCCTGAAGAGTAGCCTCTCGAGGATGGGTGGAACTGGAACCATGAGAGAGTCTCCTTCGGAGGAGACTCATACTGCAGGATCTTGAGTTCCTCGGTGCGCGGATCTTACTCCGACTCAGTCTAGACCGAAAGAGCCTGGGCTATGTCACAGACAAAGTCATGAAAAGCTACATCTTCAGGCGGGGAGTGGCACCGAGGCTCTGGGAGAGAGGGCTCGGAGGGGACATTCCTGTGCCAGGAGGTCTCTGGAGAGGCCTCGTCCTCTGTTTCCCATTCAGATCCTGAGTGCGTCAAGGAATCTGCCTCGGGGGTAGTCCCGAGGAACAGAGGCCCCGGGAGGATCTGGGATTAGACACCTGAAAACTTGCCAGGGAGGACCGGATCCCTGAGGAGTGTGACCAAGACCTCGATTGACACAGAGGACTTACCCGAAGCTGATGGTGCTCTGTGCCCAGCTCAACTCCTGGGGACTCCCCCAAGGTCAGGGGGCCCAGTGTCGGGGCCGATGATGCTTGAAAACCAGACATCAACACCTGCTGCAAGGCCAGGATGGAGGAGATGCTCTGCTCCATGGCCGCCATTCGGGATTTGAGGCCTGATGGCTGTGCAGCCTTCGGCATGGACACCGAGAGCCTCGGGTCTGACACCAGCACTCTGAAGAGTGCATCCTCGAGGAAGACTATGGGTTCACAGTTCCTGGCATGGTCTCCGCCGGCCGAGGACTCCTGTCTTGAGACTTTGAGGGTGCTGTTTGGAGTCACCCAAGTCCCACCAAAAGACTTTGGCAGGTTTTATTGGAGGCACCTCGGCAGGATTTGGTGCCTTTTTCTTTTTCTTGGGAGGGTCCGGAGCCATGCTGGAGGAGCCACTGCCATGGGCCTCCGAGGATGCCTGGACCTCACAGGACGTGCCAGCTTTGGGGCTCGGTGATGGGGAGGTTGGGCAGAGTCAGATCTCGGAAACAGTTTTCGCTGCAACTCTGACCGCTTTTTGTTTGTTTTGTGGGTCATGGCCTGGCACCGGTCAAAGGTGGAGCTGTCGTGGTCTGGGCCCAGGCAGCGGAGACAGCAGTCATGGGTATCGGTAACTGAAATGGTCTGACTGGGGTCACGGTGGGAGAACACCCAGCCAGGGTCGATGACCCCCGAGTGAAAAATGGTGTGCAGGCCAGTTGAGGAGGAATCTCAAGAAAAAAGAGGAAAGGAGAGCCGGTGCCGGATTGAGGCGGGAAGGCAAATGGTATGCAAACCAAAGATTTTGAAGGTGTTTAAGAACCTTTTCCAGGGAAGTAGAAAACTATGTCCGTTGGACTCCGCGGAAAAAAAAGAGACTGAACAAGATGGCACCCTTGGAAGGGGACCACGCATGCGTGATAGCATTCCCAAAGGCTCTCTCTAAAAGCTGGGGAAATGCTCCATGACTGACTGACAGGACTGACTTCCTGCTTGTTCCTGGAGAATGCATCTTATATCTATATGTACAGCGCTGCATATATCTTGTAGTGCTATACAAATGATTACTAGTAGTAGTAATCTTTTGATCATTAGTATATCTTCCATAATAGAAACTGGAGCCCTCATAGATTGTGATATCTTCTTAATTTTATTACAATACCAGCAGAATTCTCTTGACTTTTAAAGTATTCAAGCACTAAAATCAGTTGTCCAGGAGAAAATTTCCCTTAATGTCACCTGGGGAACCATCTCAAGTCCTTCATCCCTCCCCAACAGCAAATTACAGACAAATTAGCTATTGGGAGCTAGTGCATACCTGTGATGGCTGCTTCCCTGTGGGGAGGGTGGGCAATAACTCCTGGGTAGCCTCTCTAGAAAGGAAGGAAGGGAAATAGCTTGTTTTCCTTTATCTAGCTTGTGTTTACAAAGCTTGCCTGATGTTATGGTTTAGCTAGAAACCGCTTAACCAAGATCTCCCATGAAGTGTCCTTCTGTACTATTTTTAGCCTATTTTCCAAACAGAAAAAAAGAAGATATATGAAAAAAAAAGTGAGGAATTTTGAGAGAAATGGTGTGTACTGAAAAGTAGGTTAATTAAGTTCTAGGTGAAACCTCTTGCTGGATGCAACTACATTGTATTTTGTATTGCATTGTATTGTATTGTAAATTGTTAATTTTTCTAACAGAGCAACAGCCAATCATTTAACCATTAGTTTAAGAAGTGTGGAAGCCATGTTAGTCCATTATAATGGTAGTTAAATAAAAAGGGAAGCAAAAAGGAAAACAAGGTGATACACCTTTGAATGCTGGTCTGTTGTTGTTAAGTACCATCGAGTCTGTGTCGGCTCATGGCTACCCTCTGGATAGTTGACCTAAACTGGGTTCGGTCTTCAGTTAGGCAGCTCATTGTTGACAGAGTGGCACCCATAGCTGCTGTAATTGTACCGATCCATCTCATTATGGCCTTCCTCTTTTGCGTTGACCTTCAACCTTGCCAAGCATGATGTCTCTCTCTTTGCATGAGGTGTCCAAAAGTATGAAAGTCAAAGTCTTGTCATCTGAGCTTCTAAGGAAAGCTTAGGTTTGGAAAGAAGTAAAAAAATTGTGGATGCCTTCCAAGATGCATTACTTAGACAAATGGTGATGGAACCGATCAGGGAAAGCTTGATGCTGGACTTAGTACACACCAATGGAGAGGGCGTGTTGAATATCCAGGTGGGCGCCAATATGAGCGGCAGCAATCATCACATGGTGTGGTTTGAGATAAAAGCCAAGGCGGAGTCCAATCACAGAAAGCTCTAAGTCCTACACTTCAAAAACACTGACTTCAGTAAAATGGCCAAGTACCTGAAGGAGGAGTTGGCAAGGTCAGAGGGGATAAGGGAAGTGGAATTGCAATGGGCTAAACTAAAGGAGGCAATAAAAGGGGCAACAGGTACATGTGTAAGGAAAGTAAATTAAAACAATAAGAAAAGGAAAACTATTTGGTTCTCCAAAGAAGTGGCTGCACAGATAAAGGCAAAAACCACAGCTTTCACAAAATTCAGAAGTTCGCAGAGGAACACAGAAAAGAATACAGGATAAAACTAAAAGACAAAGAGAAATAAGGATAGCAAAATCAAAGGCAGAAGAAAAGATGTCTAAAGATGTGAAAGTGTGGCGACAAAACCTTTTTCGGGTATATTCGGGAGAGAAGGAATATCAGAGGTGGAATTGCAGGACTCAAAAGTGCTGAGAACGGATTTGTGGAAAGTGACATTGAAAAAGTGAAAATGCTAAACAAATACTTCTTCTGTTTTAAACTAAAGAAAATCCTGGAGAAGGGCCACCTGTGATTGATAAATATACAAATGGGAATGGAGTAGATACTACACCATTCACAGAAAAAAACCCAATGTGTTGAAACAGCTTGCAAAACTGAAAGTGGACAAGGCCATGAGACTGGATGGGATACATCCCAGGATACTGAAAGAACTCAGAGAGGTTCTTGCAGGGCCATTAAAAGCTGTTTTTAATAGATCCTTGGAGACAGGAGAAGTTCTGTAGGACTTCAGAAGGGCTGATGTGGTATCTCTTCACAAAAGTGGTAATAGGGAAGAAGTGACAAACTACAGGCCATTTAAGTACCTTGATGGTGGGAAACGTAATGGAGGTGCTCCTGAATGAGCGAATAGTGGACTTTCTCAAGCCAACAGGTTGCATGATCCGAGGCAATATGGTTTTACCAAAGGACAATCTTGCCAAACAAATCTGATTGAGTTCTTTGACTGGGTGACCAGAAAACTAGATCAAAGTCATGCAATTGATGTGACCCACCTGGATTTCAGCAAAGCCTATGATACTGTTCCACATAGGAGGATTATCAATAAACTCAATAGCTTGGGGATGGGACCCAAGGTAATGAACTGGATCAGAAACTGGTTGACTGATAGACGACAGAAGGTGATGGTAAACGGAACTCACTCGGATGAAAGGTGATCAGCGATGTGCCCCGGGGTTTGGTCCTGGGACTGATACTGTTCAATTTATCTGTGAGTGATATTGCTGAAGAACTGAATGGAAAAGTCTGTCTTTTTGCAGATGAAATGACAATTTGCAACAGAGTAGACTCCCCTGTGGATAACATGAGGAAAGATTTACAAAAGCTGGAAGAATGGTCTAATGCTTGGCAGTTAAGATTTAATGTGAAGTACAATGTCATGCACTTGGGAAGCAGAAATCCAAGGGAACTGTATGTGACAGGGAGCGAGAGGTTGGTATGCACAGACCAGGAGAAGGAGCTTGGAGTGATTGTTTGAGGACCTCAAGGTGGCGAAACAGTGTGACAAGGCCTTGGCAAAAGCCAGAAGGATGCTGGGTTGCATACAAAGAGGAATTACCAGCAGAAAGGAAGAGGTACTAATGCCACTGTGCAAGTCGCTTGTGAGAGCTCACTTAGAATATTGTGCTCAGTTTTGGAGACCTTATCTCGCAAAAGATATAAAAAGACTGGAAACAGTTCAGAGGAAGGCAATCATAATGATTTGGAGCCTGTATCAGAAGACTTATGAGAAGAGACTTGAAGACCTAAATATGTACACTCTGGAGGAGAGGAGGGACAGGGGAGATATGATTCAGACCTTTAAATACTTAAGAGTATTAATGAACAAACAAACCTCTTCCAAAGACGGAGAAGTTGTAAAAATAAAAGGCATAACATGAAGCTGCAAGGGGGTAAACTGAAAGGCAATGCCAGAAAATACTTTTTCACTAAAAGGGTGGTGGATGCTTGGGGAATGCCCTCCCGATAGAAATGGTGGAGGCACATACAGTGACAGAATTCAAAATGGCATGGGACAGACACAGTGGATCCCTTTATAGCAACAGGATAAAATCAAAATAAACATAACTATCTCTTATAGCTCAACAAATAGGAGTGACCTACACGGAGCAGTGGATACACCCCTAAACAAAGGCATAGGGAGGGGTGACCTAACGGAGCAACAGGTGCACCTACTCTTGCCGCCTTGCTGGGCAGACTAAATGGACCGTACTGGTCCTTATCTGCCATCATTTACTATGGTACTATGTTCTATGATTTCCTCTAGTACTGACTGGTTTGTTCTTCGGGCAGTCCATGATAGACACAGTATTTGTCACAAGCACCATAATTTGAAGGCTTCGATTTTCTTCCTGTCTATCTTTTTCACTGTCCAACTTTCACATCCATATGATGTTATTGAAAATACCATGGCTTGGACAAGTCTACAAATGTATTAAATTAGTCCAATAAAAAAGTAAAACCTTTTTACTCAGGTCAGGGCAGTATGAACAAAGCATATACAGGAATCTGTTACTATCAAAATCTGTGTGCTCATACTGTCCTGAACTGAGGAAGAAGGCTTTACCTTCGAAAGCTAGTTGACAGGTTCCAGTGGTGATCCGGGAAACTACAGACCGGTGAGCCTGACGTCAGTACAGGGAAAAATGGTAGAAACCATAATAAAGAACAAAATCACTGAACATGTAAGTCATTGCTTTAGCTAAGGAAGGTCTTGTCTTACTAATCTGTTTCGTGTTTTTGAAGGTATGAATGAACAGGTAGACAAAGGTGAGTCGGTTGATATAGTGTATCTGGATTTTCAGAAAGCCTTTGACAGGTTCCCTCATGAGAGGCTCTTGGCGAAATTAAAATGTCATGGGATAGGAGGCAGTGTACTATTGTGTATCAGGAACCGGTTAAAAAATAGAAAGCAAAGGGTAGAGCTAAATGGCCAATTTTTCCAGTGGAGAAAGGTGAATAGTGGAGTACTCCAGTGATCTGTGCTGGGTCTGCTGCCTTTTAACATATTCATAAACGACATGGAAATGTGAATAATGAGTGAGGTAATCAAATTTGCAGATGATACAAAATTATTCAAAGTTGTTAAAACCCAAGAGGATTGTGGAAAATTGCAAGAGGACCTTGATAAATTGGAAGACCGGGCATCCAAATGGCACATGAAATTTAATGTGGACAAGTGCAAAGTTATGTACCTAGCAAAGAACAATCCAAACAATGCAAGGTTCCACATTAGGAACCATTACCCAGGAAAATGATTTAGGCACCATCGTGGATAACATGTTGAAACCCTCCGCCCAGTGTGCAGTAGCGGCCAAGAAGCAAATAGAATGTTATGAATCATAAGGAAAGGAATGGAGAATAAAACAAAGGATATTATAATGCCTCTGTATTGTTATATGGTGCGACCATACCTTGAACACTGTGTGCAATTCTGGTCGCCATATCTTAAAAAGGATATAGCATTATTTGAAAAGGTATAGAGAAGAGTCACCAAAATGGTAAAGGGGATGGAAGGATACCCCTATGAGAAGAGGCTAAAAAGGTTAGGACTCTTCAACCTGGAAAAGAGACGGCTGAGGGGAGATATGATAGAAGTCTATAAATTAATGGAGTGGAAGGGGTAAACATAGATTGATTGTTTATGCCATCAAAATATAGAAAAACTAAGCGACATGCAATGAAGCTAGTGTAACCTATTTAAGACTAATAAGAGAAAGCATAGTTACTACTCACCTATAACAGGTGATCTCCGGGAACAGCAGGAATTTAGTCTTCACATATGGGTATCGTCAGTACCGACGGAGCCTGCGTGGGAACACTCCCCAGCGTCCAAATAGAAAGCCTTTGGGAGCATCCCACAGCGCCTGCGTTGTGCCTTCCCGCCTTTCCCAACTGCCTCTCTCCAGTTGAGTTTAAAGCAGAGACAAAGAGAGAGAGAAAGAGAAAGAGATAGAACTCCTAGGGGAGGTGGGTGGGTTGTGAAGACTAAATTCCTGCTGTTCCCGGAGATCACCTGTTACAGGTGAGTAACTATGCTATCTCCAGGAACAAGCAGGAATGTAGTCTTCACATATGGGGACTCCCTAGCTTTAGATGCCAGGGAGAGACCCCAGAAGTTGTGTGTCCCTGTGAAAGGGCTCCACGTCCCCCCATGGATCTCTGGCATCCAACCAGGGATGGCGGGTAGGAGTTGATTAGGTATGGAACAGGTGTTGGAGAACAGCCTGACCAAACAAGGCATCCCGGCGGGAGTCCTTGTCCAAGCATTAATGGGCTGTGAAGGTATGAACCGAGGCCCAAGTGGCTGCTCGACAGATGTCGTCGATAGACACAGAGTGCAGATGATCCATTGAAGCTGCCATGGCTCTCACATTGTGAGCTGTGACATGGCCCTCCAGAGGAAGATTCTTACTCTGATAGGCAAACGAAATACACTGTGCAATCCAGTTGGACAGTGTTCTCTTGGAGACTGGAAGTCCCAAATGAGAAGGATCAAATGCAACAAAGAGTTGAGAGGACTTTCTATGTTGCTGTGTTCTTTGCAAGTAAAAGGCTAAAGCTCTTTTACAGTCCAAAGTATGAAGATTCCTTTCTACATTTGATGCATGAGGCCTTGGAAAAAACACAGGCAGGTAGACTGCTTGGTTTAGATGAAAAGGCGAGACCACCTTTGGTATAAAGTCTGGATGAGTCCTAAGGACTACCTTGTCATGATGGAACCTTGTATAAGGTGGATCAGCCACTAGTGCCTGCAACTCACTGATGCGATGTGCTGATGTGATTGCAATGAGAAAGATAACCTTCCAGGAAAGGAATTTCAATGAAGTAGTAGCTAAGGTTTCGAAAGGTGGCTTTATGAGCTGGCCAAGAACCAGGTTTAAGTCCCATGCCACCGGTGGTGGCTTAATGGGAGGCTTAGTTAGAAGAAGGCCTCTCATAAATCTTGCTATAAGAGAATGGGAGGAAATAGGTTGTCCTTTTAAAGGCTTGAAAGAAGCTGCAATAGCACTCAAATGGACTCTTACTGAGTTCGTTTTAAGTCCTGCATTGGATAAATGAAGGAGATACTCCAGTAATGATTCCAGAGGTATCACAAGGGGGCTAAGACCCTTCTGCGAGCACTATATGGTAAACCTTTTCCACTTGAAAGCATAAGAACGTCTTGTGGAAGGTTTTCTGGAAGCATAAAGAATATCCTTTACTTGCTGAGAAAGGTTAAGATCATGAAGATCTAGGCTCTCAGCAACCAGGCCCTGAGATGCAGAGACTGGGGATTGGGATGCCATAACATTCCGTCCTCCTGAGACAGGAGATCTGGAGCAGATCCTAACTCCAGGGAGGGAGCATGAGAGAGATGTAGAAGCAGAGGGTACCACACTTGCCGTGGCCAATGTGGAGCTATGAGAATCATACGACCTCTGTCTCTCTGAAGCTTGAACAGGGTTTGGGGAATTAGGGGAATGGGTGGAAAGGCATAAAGGAAGTCTTGACCCCAATGAAGGAGGAAAGCATCCCTGGCCTGAAAGCCCTGAGCTGGAATTCTGGAACAGAACCGGGGAAGTTTGGCATTCAACGGACTTGCAAAGAGGTCTATGTCCGGGGTTCCCCAAATTTGAAAAATCTTGGCCACCTGGTCTGCATGTAGAGAGCATTTGTGTGGAAGCAGAACTCGACCGAGTCTGTCTGCCCAAGAGTTTTGGCTGCCTGGAAGATACACTGCCAGGAGATGAATCTGATGCTCTCTGGCGAGGGCCCATAGTCACAAAGCTTCGTTGCAAAGCGACAGAGAGCCTGTTCCTCCCTGATTGTTCATGTAGAACATGGCTACTTGATTGTCCATGTGGATGAGGACTGTCTTGTAGCTGAGCAGGGTGTGGAACACTCGAAGAGCAAGGAAGATTGCTCTGAGCTCTAAGGGATTGATGTGTAGATGAGTCTCCTGTGGAGTCCAGGTGCCTTGGGTGGAGAGGTCTTGCAGATGAGCTCCCCAACCCACTGGTGAAGCATCTGTTGTGAGAGTTGCCTGGGGTAAAGGTTGTTGAAATGGGGACCCCAGCAACAGGTTTTGAGTGGACTGCCACCATTGGAGGAACAAAATAAGGCGATTTGTGTTTGCTATTTTGTCTGACAGGCAGCCTGATGCCTGGGTCCATTGAGTGGATAAAGTCCACTGGGCTGCTCTCATATGGAGGCGAGCATAAGTGACCACATGCACGGTAGATGACATGTGGCCTAGTAGTTGTAACATTTCTCAAGCAGTGAGATGAGGCTTTAGCACTGCTTGAGAAGCTAACTGCACCAGATAGGCCTTTGCTTTCCTGGTATCCAGCAAAGCTCCTATGAACTCTAGAGACTGAGTGGGAGTTAGACTGGATTTTGGGATGTTTATGACCAGACCCAAATACTGAAGGATATGCATTGTGCAAGATAGAGAAATTCTGGTCTCTGACTCTGATGGGGCTCAAATGAGCCAGTCTAAGTAGGGGAAGACGAATATTCCTAGAGTGTGAAGAAATGCTGCTACCACAGCCATGCATTTCGTGAACACTCTTGGTGCTGAGACCAGGCCAAAAGGAAGCACCCTGTATTGGTAGTGCTTTCCTTGAAAAAGGAACTGAAAGAACTTTCTGTGAGTTGGATGGATGAGAACATGAGTGTACGCATCCTTGAGATCTGGAGAACAAAGCCAATCCTGACTCTGAAGGTATGGCAGCAGAGTTCCCAGAGAAATCATCTTGAATTTCTCTTTGAACAGGAATTTGTTCAATTCTCTGAGGTCTAAAATTGGTCTGTGTCCCCCTGTTTTCTTTGGGATAAGGAAATAGGGGGAATAAAACCCTGTACCCTGTTGAGGAATGGGTACCTCTTCTATTGCCCCTTGGGCAAGAAGCATAGTGACCTCTTGATCTAACAGGTTGATGAGAGAGGTCTGAGAATTGAATTGTCTTACCATTGTGGGAGGGGGCATGTGGAGAAAGTGAAGCTTGTACCCCTCTTTTATAATGGAGAGAGTCCAATGTTCTGCTGTTATCTGCCCCCATCTGGGGGCAAAGTGACACAACCTTCCTGGAATGGTGGATGGTTCTGGACCGTTGAGGGCCAGGAAGGCTAAGTTCTCTAGATGGAAGTCAAAGGCCTTGCGGAGGCTGAGACTGCTGAGCCAGTTGAGGCTTAGCAGTCTTTGCTTTCCTTTGTTTAGGTGGTTGCTGACTCTTCCAGACAGGCTGACCTGCAGAACGTTCCTGCTGATAAGAGGGATAAAACCTCTTCTTTTTGGAGAAGAATGGTTTCTTGAAAGATTTCTTCCTTGCAGGATCAGCCTTAGCTTTGGATAGTCTATCCAAAGTGGATCAGCATCCAACTCATTGGCCTTTTCTTGCCAATTTTTGCAGAATAGATTCTCACCTGTACAAGGAATATTGCCCAGTTTGTCCTGCACCCAGAGCTCCAAATCGGATGCCTGGAGCCAGGCAATTCTACGTGCACCTATGGCAATGGCAGAGGTTCTGCTTATGCACTCAAAACAGTCAAAAGCTGCACGATTAACAAATTTAGAAACATCCTGGGCATGTTTAACCAGTGTGAGAAAATCCTGCCTCTTATCTTCAGGAAGAAGAGGGCTCAAAACCTCTAGTGATTTCCTTAAGTACGACATCCAAAGGCATCCAAAGTTCTACACTCACGTCCTGGAGGATTAGAGGCATGCCTCTTTGCATTCCTGATCCTTCTCATAGCTGACTCCACTACAATAGAGTGGTTAGGAAGCTGAGTCTTTTGGAAGCCAGGACACGGAGGTACTCAATACATG
Source organism: Ichthyophis bannanicus (assembly GCA_033557465.1). Lineage (NCBI taxonomy): Eukaryota > Metazoa > Chordata > Amphibia > Gymnophiona > Ichthyophiidae > Ichthyophis > Ichthyophis bannanicus. The sequence goes on along the minus strand of CM066031.1, from coordinate 994,595,484 downwards.
GTATCCAGTCTACGAAAGGTGGTAAGGGGTGTTTCCCACATTCTTAACATGAGATCATGTAAGATCTCATGGATAGGCAAAGTAGCTGCCTCCTTAGGAGCCTTGGGATATTGCAGAATCTCCAACTCCTTTGCCCTGGGCTCTGTTTCAGGAGCCACAGTAATGGAAAGACCTCGAGTCACCTCCCTGATAAAATCCTGGAAGGAGATATCTTCTGGAGGAGACATCCTACGTTTGGGAGAGGAAGGCTCCTCAGGGAGAAGTACTCCGGTACCAACAGAACTGTCAGAATCCTCAGACTCTTCCGAGAATTCAAAGTACCTTCTGTCCCGATGCTCTTGTAGAGCACGATACCCGTACCAACCGAAGTCGGTGCCGGGGAGGATCGGTACCGGTGTATCGGTACCGGAAGGTATGGCTTGACTGGGTGCCGGCAATGCAGACACCGATGTCGATGCTGTCGGTACCGGTTGAATTGTCTGATGCAGTTACGAGGGTGTCGATGCCGCAAGGAGAGCCACCAGACTGCGTTCAATAGCCAGGAACCTCTGGTCTATCGACGCTGCCGATGCCTGGGTATCGGTACTGGAGAAAGCAGCCGGTACCCCAGAACACGGCACCAGTAGTTCTGCTGAGGTTGAGGCCTCGAGAACATCCTGGAGCCCCGATAATGTTTTGGAAGCCGAAGCCTCCCTTTGAGAACCGACTAGACTTATGTTTAGTTACCTGAGATCCATGGGAGGAAGACGAAGCTCTGGAAGACGTCGATGCCACAGAGGCTGCATCGGAGGGAAAAAGGGTACTGAGCTTAGCAGCTCGGTTTTGTCGACCCCTCTTGGCGCGTGCACCTGAGGAAGAAAAGTTTGGAAAAAAATACTATTTTTTTTTTTTAAAAGAAAGAAAGAAAGAAGAAACGGCGGTACCGGTACAGCGTTGAGGAAGGCAGACGCGACCACAAAAAAGAAGGAGAATAAGAAAAATTTTCTGCGGTGACAGGAACGACGACCTGCTGGCTCCGTGGAAAACGAAGAACTGGAGAGAGGCAGTTGGGAAAGCAGCATGCAGGCGCTGTGGGATGCTCCCAAAGGCTTTCTAATTGGATGCTGGGGAGCGTTCCCGCGCAGGCTCCATCGGTACCAACGATACCCCATATGTGAAGACTACATTCCTGCTTGTTCCTGGAGATAGTATTTAACTCAACATGTAATCGAACTCTGGAATTCGTTACTGGAGGATGTAGCAAGAGCTGTTAGTGTAGCTGGCTTTAAAAAAAAAGATTTGGACAAGATCCTGGAAAAAAGGTCCATAAACAATTATTAAAGGGGGCCCTGGAAATCCACTGCTTGCCCTAATACAAGCATTGTGGAACTTGCCAGGTATTTGTGACCTTGATTGGCCACTATTGGAAACAGGATACTGGGCTTGATGGACCTTGGTCTGACCCAGTACCACTTATGTTATGTTCTTATGACAAATGCCTTAAGTTAGTCCAATAAAAAGGTATCACCTTATTTTCTTTTTTATGTAACTACCATTTAGTTTAATGGTGAAAAACATAGTAGCATACATACTCCATCTGCTGGAGGAAAGCTTTGCAATAAGGGGCTACTGCATGACTTCGTCATTGAGTTAATAATGAAAACAATAACTGACAATATAGTAGCAAAGGAAATCCTGAGACTAGCGTTTACATGCCTAGAAACAAACACTGTCTTACTATAAAACTTCACACAGCAACCGCTCCCTAGTGAGTGCGGTCACATTGACCTCTATGATATACGCCCCGCCCAACAGGACGCATGCACCAACCCTGGCCAGCTTTATTTTATTCATTTATCCAGTAGAACAACTCGGACAGCGCGCCCGCCCCAAGCCTTTGACTCACCCAGCAGCAAATAGGAGTTCGACGGCAAGCGTGGACCGCAGCCGATCGACCAATCCACGCATAGATAGCCCACGAGGGCACCGCGTGCCATTAGTACAAGGAGAGGATAGGGAGGAGGGGATAGGAAAGTAGCTACGGACATACGGTTTTTAACGTAATATAAATGTTTTAGTTTAGCTGTATTTATTAACATACATTTTGCGTTTCCGATACGTTTTAAAGGCAATAAAAAGGCTTTTGGCGCGATAACCGTTGTCTGCTTCTCCCCGCCCCCATCATCAACGTCAATCAATTAGTCCCTCTCAACGGCAATTAGCCATCCACGGATATACCTGATTTTATCAATTTCCTTACAACTGTTAAAAAAACAAAGCGATGGATCAATCAACGTTTATGCTTCCCGAACAGAAACTGAACTGTTTACGAATGTCTTGTTTCATTTGCTATGATGGTCGCTTGGTGGTATACGCGGAAGGATTTACGGCGGAAGGAATCCAGTTCTGCGACTTTGTCGGTTGCTATAAAGTCTGCGCGCGATCGTTTCCTTTACGTTACACTAAAGAGATACGTCAGGGGACAGTAGCTTGTCTGGGTAGTGTCGCGCGCGCCAGCAAGCTAAAGGCCGAGCCATGGTGCTATAACCGGCAGTAGGCAGCGGCCTCCCCCAGTGGCAAGAACAGCGGAGCAGCAGCGCGGCCAGATTCAGCCCGGCAGAGCCCCAGGCAGCTGTAGCCATGGCGTGAGTATTCACCCCCTCCAACGCACACACTTTTAAAGCACTTAACAATGAGGCTGCGTTATTGGGGTTGCTGGGTTCTGCGGTTTTTATTTTAATGTGGATGGCCCTGTTTGATTTTTTTTTTTTACTCAGTGTTGCGCCAGTTTCTGGAATTTTTCGTTGAAAACTTATTTTTTATTGCGTTATTTGCCTGCTCCTTTTACGCTGCTACTAAAGGGAAATGGGTTCTAAAAGCGTCTATAAGCCAGTAAATGTGAGTGATCGATGTGGGTGCGATTATGCTGTTAAATTCGGCGCGGGACATAGTCCTTACCCAAAAGAAGGGGAAACGTGGCGGTTGTCAAAATGGCGGCGTGGTGGACGCGGGGAGCCGGATTGCGACGGCTGCGGAGGCCGCCGCCCCCCCTCTGGGTGGGGCTGCGCATTGCTCACCCATATGTGGGTAAAAGGAAGTAATGCAACTTCCAAAATGAAGCCTTTGAAGGAAATATTACCGAACTCGCAAAGAGTGGGAATAACAAAGAAAGCTACATATGGCGTATGGTGTTATATTTTAAAATGTAACTTTATTTTCTGGCCACAGGTCTTTCAAAGCAACCCCCAGCAGCTCTGCTGTACTCGACAAAGAGAGCATCAAATCTTTATTCTTAACTCTGAAGCTCCAAGATGAGTTTATTGAGCGACGAGATGATATTGGGGGACCTTCTGTTCCCCTTCAGCCAGTCGTCTTTGTCGGCTGAAGAAAGCTTGGGTCTCCTAGATTCATATCTTGAGGTGGCCACGCCCCTCAAATCGGAGGGGTGCTCCAGCTACAAGGCTAATGAAATATCCTCCGGTTGGTTGTCTGTGGATACTTGGGACACACTCGCAGACAATACTGAGGGTAAGAATGAAAAAGTGACCTTAAGTTTTGAATTTGTGTTTAGTGGGCTTTTGTCAACCTGATCAAAATCGTAGAAGTGAACCCCTGAATTGGGAGATACAAAACTGAGGCTATTAGGAAAATCGTTACTTTTAACTTCTATCTGTGACTGAATATCCCTAAAAAGAGTATACTTGTTGTGTATACTTTTGTTCCCTTTATTAATCTCTGTGACTTGTATGTAAGACCTGTAGGTAAATGTAACAGGCTGTATAAATACCTTCCTAAAACTAAATGAATGCTTTGGTCTCCCCAAATAACACATTATTCAGGCAGGCCTTAACTGAGCTCCTTACTGAGACTAAATTTAAGTCATGCCTTCAGCTTTCCTCTGGTAATCTGACAAGTGGAGGCCTGTAGGGAAGTGGTGTAATCTGGTAATCAAAGCTGGAATATGTTAAATCATCTCTAGGATCTTAATTCCTTGTTTGTGTGACTTTAATTTTGCAGAGGATGCCTTCTTTGACATGGATTGGATGAAGGAGAAAAACCTGAAGGAGTTAGACTTTGATTCCCTGTTGGGTATGGAAGACATAGCAATTGCCTCACCAGATGAGCTCATGGCCTCATTGGAAGACTCATGTGATCTCCTTGATAACACACCTTTCCAGGCAGCTTTAGATGAGCAGCTAACATCTGACCCAGTTTCTCCTTTCCCAGAATCATCAGATGGGGGTGATCAGCCTTCCCCCCTTTCCCCTAGTGCATCGTTGATCCTTTCCTCGGGGCACTTGACTAACATTCCATATTCCTTAAGTATAGGCTTAGCAGATGAGGCAGATGCTAAAGCTGCTACAAAAGCAGTGGCAACCTACCTATTAGTGGTTATTCCTAAGTGTGAAAGAGAGGAGGAAGTATCATCAGATGACAGTGGAATCTGCATGAGCCCTGAGTCCTATTTGGGATCACCCCAACACAGTCCAACTTCTTCAGTAGCATCTTCTCCAGCCAGCCAGTCCCAGCTGGAGCTTCCCATGTCTGGGAGACCCAAACCTTATGACTGCCCTATAGAAAATAAATCCATGTTAGTGAAAATAAAGATAGCCAGTGGGGAGAGGAAAGTAGAAAAAAAATTAAAAAAGATGGAGCAGAACAAGACAGCTGCCACTCGCTATCGCCAGAAAAAACGTGCAGAACAGGATGCTGTATCAGGTGAGTGTAGGGAACTGGAGGAGAGAAACAATACCCTAAAGGAGAAAGTAGATTCATTGACAAAAGAAATCTGCTATTTAAAAGATCTGATTGAAGAAGTAAGAATGGCAAAAAATAAACGAGCAAAAAGTTCCTGAACGGATGAGTGAATTTTACCTTGTACATAGAAACAAGCCCAGTGGTATTGCTAGTGTTCAGAATAACTAATAAATTATTTTGTACTAAAATTTTGTGGTTTGTTACAAGTATATTTTATTGATTTGGGTTGTTGTGCTTATGTTGCTTCATCTTGTTACCATACAAAATTGAATTAAAGATCTGTACCATTTTTAGCAGCAGTTCAGACACCTTGTCTATTAGTGCTCAATAATATAATGGCTAAAAAAATGAAAATAAAAAAAAATTCATACTATTTTTATCCAAGTCTACTAGTAGCAATAGAGATTTCCTTTAAGCATGCTGTACTGGGATATTAAATGGGGTATTTGGCTGTGATTGAATTTGTTCTAAAGTCAGTTTATGATCACACTTCCCTGTACACCTTTCATTGGTATGATAATGTGATGAGAGCTAGTGTTAAGGCACATGCAGCAGTGTCTTTACTTAATTGAAATAATATCCGATGTTGGGGGGCATAACCTAATTTTATGAGAAGTGAGGCTGCAAGTTCTTACAATGGTGTTAAAACAGACTACACGTCTATATTTACACCAAACCAAGTTTTGACAGATATAATTGTTAGGAAATTTGTAAGACCGTACAGGTCCCTGTCTTGCTGGCCCACAATAGAGGAGTTCTTCCCTTGAAGAGAAGGTATGTATGCATGTTTCTAAACTAAGTTTACAAGTCTGTATAAAATTATAACTTGACAATCCCAGCATGTTCTTATGTTACAACAGGCCTCAACAAATTCTCATGGGATCTAGGAGTGAGTGGCTGAGAACCTCTCAATACTGTCCTCAATAACATGCAAGTGGGGGGATGGAATACCTTCTAAGCTCAGCTGCTGTTCTTTTATAAACCAGTTTTAGTAAGCTTATTTTTAAGCAAACAAGCATATGGTGAATGCAGCAGTCTTCCTTCCCCCCCCAGGCATGTCAGCTGTGTGACATCCAGTTGATAGAAGTAAAGAGGCAATTGTCTCCATCACCGTGGCCTGGGTCCCCTTTCAGCCTGTCTTTTGTAGTTACAGGGTGTGGAGGTTGCCCTTCAACTTGGCAACAAAGGAAGCCTGCTTGGTACTTCTACCCTATAATCAGGCTCTCTGTGAGCTTAAGCCATAGGTTAGAGACAGTTTAAGCAGGGCTAACAGTTTCAAAACTAGTGAAAATAGAAACTGAGACTAGCCTAAACTTCCTGTACTGTATGGCTCAAACTTGCAGAGAGCTAGATTGAGGTGGAAAATTGGCATGTGCACTCAAGTAGCTCTGCAAAAGATTTGGAAAGGAGGGGGTGGTATGAAATCCCAGGTGCCATATTGAATTTTCTAGTCATCTGGGATTTTTTTTTAAAACTTTATTCCTTAGCGTCCCTCTAGTCCAGTCCCGGAACCATAGAGTTGTGAACCTCCACCAGCAGCTTTGGAGACTGAACATCTTCATCTTTGATCATCCAGCTATATGCAGCCCCAAGGACTGCCCACACATCAGTATCTCAGTCTCCAAGCAGCTTGGAAGTCAGAGCTCAGAACTGGGCTCCTTAGGAACAAATAAGCAGAGCTTTAGTGTTTTATTATCTAGATTTAGGTGCTGGGCTGCTGCTGTGGAGGAAATCTTTGACTGTGTCCCTTCTGTCTTTCTCTAATCTGTTTTTTTTCTCTCTGTCTCTCTCTGTCAGTCTCCCCATAGGTCAAACAAGCAGGGGAGCTGCACAGGACACAGGTCTCCTTTCTACTGAACCCCCTTGGTGGGTGAGGAGAAGGTTGAAGACAATTACAGGCAGCAATTGAATACAGCAGTAGGCTCTGAGGGTCTCCTGACTGATTTAGGGGTTCCCCGAGCTGTCCTGAGCGGTTATTACTCTGTTATTGACTCTGATAACTGCTACTCAGAGCTTGTGACAGGCACGCTGGACAGCACTCTGTGTTTTGACCCCCCCCTCCACTCCTGTGTGTGGGTGAGTAGAGTTTGAAGCTTTTTCTTTCTAAAGGCAGTGGTGGAGGCCTTGGGGTGGACTGGAATCAGCTCTGGGGAGTGTTTTAGACCTTTTGGGTATTTTTTCTGGTCCTTTTTTTGGCGGGATCGGGTCTGGCGGCCATTTTGGATTTTTTTTCAAAGTTGTTTTTCTTCGTGTTTTTTTTTTTTTAGGGATAGGAGCTTCGTTTTTGCATTTCTTGGTCAGATATCAGCTAATTGACTCCAGCTCTATCTAATCCTGCAATTTGGAGCGTTTTTGAGCACTTTTAAAATCGCGATTTTTTTTTTCTGCTCTGTTTGCTTCAGCAAGGTGTTCCTGCTTTGCTGGCAAAGGGCTGTGTGCATAGCCATGCCTCCTAGTCCACGGTGTCTGGTCTGTGGCATTCGTAGAAGTAGTAATTTGGAAGCCCGAGTCTGTGCCACTTGTTCTGCTGTGGGTGCTGGCATGGAGGACCCTCTGGAGGGCTCCAGTGCAGATCTCCCACCTGTATCTACAGAAGGGACATCAGAGCAGGCAGAGACGGAGCGCCTGTTGGGGGGCGTCCAGGAGGGATCCCTGGGAGTTCCGCCCGCCTTTTTTCGCTCTCTTGCAGCCGGCGGGGGGAGGCTCGGTCCTGCCCCGCCGTGGGCTAAAGCATCCACTTTCAGTAGAGGGAGACACTGGTCCACAAAAGAAGAGCCGGCCCCCGAGTGTTGCGGATTCTGCGCCTCCTGGGGACGAGTTCCACGAGGGGCTGGGGGAGGCTCTCGAGCTGGAGTCTGCGGAGGATTTAGAAGACGGCGAGTTGTTGGATGACGAGCAGAGTAGTAGAATAGTGCGTGTATTTCGTAAAGAGGAACTTCTGGCACTGATTGCCGAAACCCTCAAGGTATTGAACATACCCGTGGAAGATGCCACTGCGGAGGACAAGTTGGAGGATCCCTTGATGCAGGCGGTGCGCACTTCCCACAGAGTCTTTCCGCTCCATAGGGTTTTTAAAGCTATGATCCAGGAGGAGTGGAACAATCCAGAGTCCGCTTTGCGCGGGGCTAGACTGTTGCCTAAATTGTATCCTCTGTCGGAGGCTGATAGAGAGCTCTTTTGTTCGCCGAAGGTGGACGCGGCAGTTTCTGCGGTTACTAAACGGACTACTATCCCGGTGGAAGGTGCTGCGGCATTGAAGGACCCGCAGGATCGGAAAGTTGATAGCTTGTTGAGACAGGCGTTTTGATGTTGCTGCCCTGTCTATGCAGGCGGCGGTGGCCGGGGTCTGGGTGGCGCGCGGCTGCCTCCGCTGGTCTCAACAGTTCCAGGGGCCCCAGTCAGCGGAACAAGAGGCCGTGGCGTCCAGATTGGAGTCGGGTACCGCTTATTTGGCGGATATCCACTATGACCTCAGGGGGTTAGCTAGCGACATGGCGTCAGTGGTAGCGGTGCGTCGTTCTCTGGTTACGCAATTGGGCGGCTGATGGCTCTTATAAAGCTCGCCTTAGTAAGCTGCCGTTTAAGGGCAGGCAGTTATTTGGAGAGGACTTGGGATAGGTTGGTAAAAGATCTCGGGGATTCTAAGGGGGGTCGGCTTCCGGAGGATAAGCCCAAGCAGGGGAAGCTGACCTTCACCTTCTGGGGGTCTCAGCAGTCCTTTTGGAGGTTTCGTGCCTCCTGCTTTGGTCAGTCCCAGCGTTCCAGATATCTGGGGTGTGGACAGAGTTTCTGTGGATTTCGGGGGGCAGGTAGAGGTTTTGGCTCCTTCCAGGCGCAGGTCCCCAAAAAGTCACAATGAAGCGAGGCCGGCTCCGGTGGCGGTGATTCCCGTAGGGGCCAGACTGCGGGATTTCTACCCTGCCTGGGCCGCTATCACATCACATCACATCAGATCGGTGGGTGTTAGAAGTGATACGAGAGGGATATGCGCTAGAGCTACATCGACCGGTGCTCGATTCCTTCATTATGTCCACATGCAGCGCTCTCTGGAAACGACGAGTCGTATCCGATACACTTTCCCGGCTGCTTCGGCTCCGGGCGGTCGCCCCCGTGCCGGAGAGGCAGTTAGGGTCCGGTCGATACTCCATCTACTTCGTAGTACCGAAAAAGGAGACACCTTTCGACCAATCCTGGATTTAAATAGTGAATCGGTGCCTCCGGGTGTCGCATTTTCGCATGGAAACGCTGTGCTCGGTCATAGCGGTGGTCCGCGAGGGGGAATTCCTAACGTCCCTAGACCTTACGGAGGCCTATTTGCACATTCCCATTCGCCGGGAACATCAAAAATTTCTGCGGTTTGCGCTGCCGATGGGCCATTTTCAGTTTCAAGCCATGCCCTTCGGCCTAGCGACGGCGCCACGGGTCTTCACGAAGATCATGGTGGTGGTAGCGGCGTTCCTGCGGAAGGAGGGTGTCCTCGTGCATCCCTATCTCGACGACTGGTTGATCCGGGCGAAGTCGAGGGAGGAGAGTCTCCGGGTGACGGCGCGGGTCGTACAGGTTTTGCAGTCGTTAGGCTGGGTGGTCAATCGGGCGAAGAGCAGCCTTCTTCCCTCGCAGACCTTGGAGTATTTGGGGGCGCGTTTCGAGACCGGCAACGGGAAGGTTTTTCTCCTAGTGCACAGAGCGTGGGCCCTGAGGCAGCTGGTGGAGCAGTTTCTAGCGAGACGGGCGTCCTCGGCTTGGCAATACCTTCAGCTTCTCGGCATGATGGCAGCGACCATCGAGGTAGTTCCGTGGGCAAGGGCGCACATGCGGCCCCTGCAGCGAGCGCTGCTGCGTCGATGGTGTCATCAGTCCGACTCGCTAGCTCGTCAGTTTGCCCCTTGGGGGTTCGGCGCAGCCTTCGCTGGTGGTTGCGTCGGCACTCTCTGGCGAATGGTATGCCCTTGGCGTCTCCCGTCTGGCGATGACGGATGCCAGTTTGAGCGGCTGGGGGGCTCATTGCGAGGGCCAGATTGCTCAGGGCCAATGGTCCTCCCGGGAGAGCCGGTGGTCCATCAACCGACTGGAAATGAGAGCCGTGTGGTTGGCTCTGACAGCGTTTCAGCCTTGGCTGCAGGGAGCGGCGGTCAGGGTGCTATCCGACAATGCCTCCACGGTAGCCTACATAAATCGCCAGGGAGGCACAGGCAGCGTGGCGTTGGAAGCGGAGGTGGATCTGCTTCTGGATTGGGCAGAGCGGCATCTTCAGTGTCTGTCGGCCCAGCATATCACGGGGGTTCACAATGTGGAGGCGGACTTTCTGAGTCGTCGCAGGGTAGATCCCGGAGAGTGGTCTCTACATCCCGAGGTATTTGCGTTGCTGGTCCGTCGTTGGGGTCTGCCGATAATGGAACTCATGTCGACCTTCGAGTCCGCGCAGGTCAAAAGGTTCTTCAGCAGGCGTCGGGAACGCATGTCGGAAGGCCTCGATGTAAGGTACGGGCTACTCTGTCTTTCCTCTGGGGGCTCTGCTGGGTCGCCTGGTACAGCGGATCGAACGGCATCCGGGTCCCGTGGTTCTGATTGCCCCGGACTGGCCTCGTTGGCCTTGGTATACAGATCTGGTGCGGTTGAGTGTGGCCGATCCGTGGCTCCTTCGGCAGGGGCCGCTGCAGATGCCTCAGGTGGCTCGATTCTCGCTTACGGCATGGCTATTGAGAGGGCGCGAATGAGAGCCAAAGGTTATTCTCCGGAGGTCATTGCTACCTTGTTGCAGGTGCGGCGTCGGTCTACGTCGCTAGCGTATGTCCGGGTCTGGCGTATTTTTGAGAGCTGGTGTGCGGCTCGCGAGTTGCGGCCTTTGCGGACCTCCGTTCCTCAGATCCTCCTTGCAAGCAGGGGTGGACAAGGGCCTGGCGGCCAGTTCGTTGAGGGTCCAACTTGCAGCTCTTGCGTGTTTTTGAGGCAAGGTTCAGGGCCAGTTATTGGGGTCCCATGCGGACGTGAAGCGCTTCTTGCGAGCGGTGTTGCGTATGCGTTCTCCGTGCAAGGCTTTAGTGCCCTCGTGGGACTTGAATTTGGTGTTGAGGTCTCTGGTGGCTTCGCCGTTTGAATCCTTGGCACAAGCTTCGTTGAAGGACTTGACGTTGAAAACGGTGTTTCTGGTAGCGATCTCGTCAGCTCGCAGGATCTCGGAGTTGTAGGCTCTTTCATGTAGGGAACCCTATCTGTCTTTCTCTGCCGGCAAGGTGGTATTGCGACCGGTTCCTGTGTTTTTGCCTAAGGTATTTTCGGCGTTTCACATGAATCAGGTGGTGTGTCTCCTGGTGTTTGCCAAGGAACAGGGCAAGCACGCAGATAACTCCTTGCACGCATTGGATGTCCGTCGAGCTCTTCGTCGGTATTTGAGGGAAACGGCGGCCTTCCGTAAGTCCGATCGCCTATTTGTCGCATTTGGCGGTCCGCGCAAGGGGGAAGCGGCGTCTAAGTCTTCCATTTCCTGCTGGTTGAAAGAGGCGATTTCGTCGGCATACCTTTTACATGGCAGGATGGTTCCTGCCGGGCTTCGGGCTCACTCGGCGTCTTGGGCAGAAGTGAGCTTGGTACCGGCGGTGGATATTTGTCAGGCGGCGACGTGGTCGTCCTTGCACACCTTTGCTAAGCACTATCATCTGGATGTGCACGTGGCGTTGGATGTGCGGTTTGGGTCTCGGGTGCTTCAGGCTGGACTAGCGAGGCCCTCCCGTTGAGATTTACTGCTCTGTTATATTCTCTATGGTTCCGGGACTGGACTAGAGGGACGCTAAGGAAGAGTAAATTAGACTTACCTGCTAATTGTTCCTTGCGGAACTCTAGTCCAGTCCCGGATCACTCCCTGTCTATCTGTTCTCGCTGCCACCCAAGAAGGTAAATTCATGATAGTAGTCTGCCAGGGTTTTTGTTCTCTATACTTTCGGTCAGAGCTCCTCTGCTTGCAGCATGCCTTAGTTTCCTTTCGGGGTCAAATCTTGGGGGTGAGCGGTGGCGCCTCTTGTTGCATGCGTTTTGCACAAGGGTCGCCACGGCCGTTCTGGTCCGCCTTCCCGTAGGCGGGAGGTTGTTCTTATGCAATTGGAAAAAGAAAAAAAAAATTTTTTGCTCGTAGTGGGAACTTTAGGGTCAGGATCCTTTTTTTCCACTGTATTGTTATATCTACTTATTTGTTGCTCTGCTTAGTATGCTTTGTCAATAGGTACTGATGTGTGGGCGGTCCTTGGGGCTGCATATAGCTGGATGATCAAAGAGATGAAGATGTTCAGTCTCCAAAGCTGCTGGTGGAGGTTCACAACTCTATGGTTCCGGGACTGGACTAGAGTTCCGCAAGGAACAACAATTAGCAGGTAAGTCTAATTTACTCTTTTTAATACACACCAACACATAAATACAACATCTGGGACACAGCATAGCCACATAGTTATACACATCACCATAAAGTCAACTTGTCACAAAACCTTCCAGCTGGCATGATTTTTCATACCTCCCAACCTCCCCCCCCAACCAAACAGCAGCCATAAACATATAAAGAAACAAAATCACTTTGTGGCCCTCCACGTATTATACCTTCCCCACACTTGTACATACGTCTGTGAGCACTCCTTCATCGCCGTGAGCTTACTCATCAAATGGAGGTGGTCGGGAGTTACAGTACTCTTCTAAGGTAGGCACTCCCACCTGTTTCCACTTCCTTGCAATCAACACCCGCAGAGCAATACACCCAAAATGCACAAAACCCCCTCCCACCAATTAAGATCTGCCTGCCGCACTCCAAGAAACGCCAAGGCAGGCGAGGGCGATAGGCCCTTCCCCAAAATCAGACCTAAAAGGTTAAACACCTCCGCCCACACCCCCTGAATCAAATCATATGTCCACCAGATATGCATATATGTTCCCCGTTCCCCACACTCCAACAGCGAGCACTGGTGGCATGATACATCTGATTCAAATGCACAGGCGTCAAATGCCACCTATACAGTATCTTATAATTTTCAATTAAAGAAATCGCCAAAATGCCCTTATATCGAGAAAGGTAGATTTGCTTCCACATAACCTCCCCCCACTCAACACCCAGATCTTCCTCCCATCGCTTTTGAAAAGGCTCTCTTCCCCCAACCCCTTGCATCATAGCATAAAATTTAGTCACAACCCTTCTCTGCCACCCCATCAAAAACATCTGCTCCACCTCAGTAGGATCACCCTGCAGCCCTGGTACTATCTTATGGTGGATATAATGAGTGAGTTGTTGGAAACGAAAAACATCTTTATCTTCCAACTGATATTCTTGTAATACAGCAAAACGTTTCACAGTCCTACCCTCCAGTAATTGACCTACCCAGTCCAACCCTTTCCGTGCCCATTGCAGATAAGCCGTACTCCCCAATCTGGGTGGAAAAGCCTGATTCCCCCTTATAGGCACCAGCCGCGAAATCCCCTCCTTGCCTAACCACACACATTTTCATTTATTCCATATTTTCAGGGTGAGATGCACGAGGGGGTTCTCGCCTTGAAAACCTCTATTCCCCTCACGGGGCAACCACAAAAGATCCCCAATCGAACCTCCCTGCAATTCCTCCGATTCCATCCACACCCATTCTTTTTTTTTCTCGTCCCCCCCCACCAGTCCACACATGCACTCATTTGGGCAGCCTCCCAATATCTCCCTAAGTCTGGAAGTGCCAAACCCCCACATTCCTTTTGACGCACCAAAATTCTCCCAGCTATTCTGTTTTTCCGTGGCCCGCCCACATATTTCATGAGTACCTGTTGCCATTTTGCTAGACAATTCTTTGGCACCCAGAGAGGTAGCGCCGTAAACAAATACAGCCATCTAGGCAAAATCACCATCTTTACTGCTGACAGTCTCCCATACCAGGATAACCCCTTACACCCCCAACCCTCCAATTCCCTCTGAACCTGTTTATCCATGGCCCCATAGTTAGCCTCAAACAAATCTTGCTCCTTCGCCGTTGATTTGATACCCAGGTATGTAATACTATGCTTAGCCCATTTGAATGGAAACTGGTCCTTAAGAAGGCGCACAGTCTTGTCCGGGACCGAAATATTCAGGATCTGGGACTTAGTCGCATTAACTCTAAACCCCGAGTATTCACCAAATTCCACTAGAAGGTCATACAATGCGGCTAAAGAGTTCTGGGGTTCAGTCACCATAAACAATAAATCATCAGCGAAGAGTGACACTTTGCTTTCCAATGTTGACCACCTAACCCCTTTCACCGCTCCACATTACCGCACCCTCTGGGCTAAAGGTTCCATCGATAGCACAAACAGAATGGGCGATAACGGACACCCCTGCCGCGTACCCCTCTGTAGCTCAAAGGCCGCCGTATAATCACCATTAATGCGAATCTTCACCCACGGCTGGTTATAAATCGCTCTAACCCACTGCAGATACTTCCCTCCGATCCCCATCTCCAAAACCCGAAAAAGAAAGGGCCAAGATACGCGATCGAATGCTTTCTCGGCATCCATTGTCAATAATAACATCTGCTGTTTCTCCTGCTGCCCTCGCCACATAGCATTCATCACTTTCCGAATATTATCAGATGTATGTCGCCCCGGCACAAAACCCGCCTGGTTCTCATGAACCAAATATGGTAAATGAGGTAAAAGCCGATTAGCCAAGACCTTAGTGTAGATTTTAAAATCTGACCCCAACAGAGAAATTGGTCGGTAGGATCCGCAAAGAGTTAAGTCTTTCCCCTCCTTAGGTAGGACAGTAATACCCGCAGTGCGCATAGTTTCTGGCAGCACTCCCTCCTCAGCAAAGGAGTTAAAAAGCCTAGACAGGACCTCCCCCAAATCTTCCCCAAACGTTTTATAAAATTTATTGGTGTATCCATCCAAACCCGGTGCCTTATGCGAGGGCAGATTCTTAATTACTACGAGTACTTCCCCCACCTCAATGGGCCGGGAGAGCAGCTCTGCTTGCCCCACACTCAAACAGGGCAGCTCCATACTAAAAAAAGCATCCACCCCCTTCTGCCCAGCACCCTGGTCTGGGGTATACAACTGCTGGTAATACTCAACAAACCGCTCTTGTATTTGCCGCAACTGGCGCAAATCTTTCCCCTGAGTATCCTTAATTTTTGTGATATAATTTCGCTGGTGCTGTTGTTTCAACCTATGAGCTAATATTCTCCCAGGTTTATTCCCCCATTCAAAAAAGACTTGTTTTAGCCTATCTTGGGCAAATTTAAATCTCTCCGAGCTCTATTTCCCCTAGCTCCTTTCGCGCCCGGTCCAGCTCACTCTGACCGGACCGTCCCAAATCCCCCCCCCCCCCCCTGTTTTTGTACCCCCTCCAGTTCCTGTATCTTCTCATATATTATCCGCTTTTTCCGTTCCTGTATCCTCTTCCGATAGGAGCCAATAGATATCAACTTCCCTCGCACCACCACCTTAAGACATTCCCAAAGTGTACCAATTTTACACTCGGGCGTGTCATTAATCTGTTCCTTAATTTGCGTAACTATCTCCGGGATTTCCAAAAGAGACTCATTTAGACACCACCCCGAGCCTTTCCCACCCTTGCCCCCCAGCCTAAGCTCTACCCAGAACGGGGCATGATCAGATAGCGTGCGCTCACTAATCTCACACCCACCCAAGTCCTGAACAAGTGTCTTAGCCACCCATACCATATCCAACCTAGACAAAGAATCATGCACAGGGGACCAATAAGTGTAATCCCTCCTCCCATGGAGCTCCCGCCACACATCCACCACCCCCAGTTGTGTCCCCATCACTCGCAGCGCTCTCCTACTCTTCACATTTCCTAGGGCCTTCCCCTTGGAATTGTCCAACAGGGGGTTACTCGTTAAATTTAAATCCCCACCCAGTATTAGTTGCCCCTCCTCAAATGCAGTCACCCGACTAGTCAATTCCATGAAGAAGGCCCCCTGAGCCACATTAGGCCCATAAATATTCACCAAGGTAAATTTCTGATCTTAACCATCAGATAACGTCCTTCCCGGTCTTGTTGAATGTCTTGTACTTGGAAGGGTATGTGAGTATGCACTAAGATACCTACCCCCCCTTTCTTATGCTCCACCCGATTGGAAGCAAACCATCGACCCTGAAATTTTTTATTTGCCATTCTCCACTCATCCCTCTTCAACAAATGTGTCTCCTGTAGGAACACCACATCGCCCTGCAATCTACCGATCTCTTTATACACCCTTTGTCTCTTAGTTGGGGAATTTAGACCTCGCACATTCATTGTTACCACCCTTAGTTTATCCATCAACCCCACATCTAGCACTCATCCAAATCGTATGCTGTTTGGTTATAACCCCCCCTACCCAACCCGCCCCCCTCCCCACCTTTCCAAGGCACCCTTACTACCATAGCGTGAGGCATGACTCACGAGCCTGAGCCCCTAGCTCCCTCTTCAACTTTCCAAAGAGCATCCCCACCCCCCAGCATCACAGTATAGTACCATTGTAAATAACACAAAATACCCCTCCTTCCCTCCTCAGGCATTAATCAATACTGTCCAGAGAGTCCACTTCTCCATTTCAACCCTCAGGCTCCACCACCCGCTGCTGTTGGTGTCTGTGTAGCCTCCGATCCCCCTGAGGTGCTCTCCTCCAGCCGCTTTCCCCTGGGCGTTTACTCGGCGTTTTTTGGCGCTCCATCGGCGAAATCTCAGGTATCTCTGTCCATCCCGCTTTCTCCATAGCCTTAATCGCTTCCTCCACAGTTTTCACATATGAGGTGACTCCTTCAATACAAAATTGAAGCCCAAATGGGAACAGCCATTTGTATCTGATGGCCTTATCCCGCAGTTGCATAGTAATCTGTGAAAACTCTCTTCTCTTTCACATCATAATAGCGGAAAGGTCTGCATAGATCTCAAGACGCTGATTATCCCATTTGAAATGCTTTACTTTCCGGGCAGCTTCCACCACAATGGATTTAGTAGAATACTCGTGGAAGCATACAATGATGTCTCTATTAAAGCCTTCCTTTTTGGACCCCAACGCTCTGTGGGCTCTTATCAATCTTCCAGCACAGGCCTTCCATCTGCAAACCCGCCTCGAGCACCAACTGTTTACACACTCTTTCTACCAGGGCTACACAGTCCAAGTTTTCCGCTGTTTCAGCAAGGCCCCGCAGTCGAATATTAGCCCGCCGGGACCGGTTTACCATATCTCCTCTTGTTCCCCCTCCAGACTCTCCATCTGCTCTTGCAGCTTTTGTAACGTGCTGTCCTGCACTTCTACTTTGCCCTCCAAATCTTCCAGGCGTTGGCCCACCTCCCGAATTTCGCCACGCAGATCCTCCATCCAATCCTGGACATCCGCCTTAAACAGGGACATATCTTGCCTGAGAGTGGTAAACCAATTTTTCAGCTCACCCCGGAGTACCTCCACATCACTGCCCTTCGATTTCTCAGCTTTGGAGGCCTCCTCGTCACTGCCCGCATGTGTCGTCGCCATCTTGGATTTTCCTGCGGCTCTAGCCGCCGACGTGCTTTTGTAGGCAAACGCCTATAAATCAGCGCTGCTTTTTTTCATCGCCGGGCAGCCTCACGGTTCACCCAGCACTCCACCGTTTCTCCAGCTCTCCAGACCCTGCAATTTGGGAAGGGGTACCGCTCAAACTCACTCATGGAGCCCTGTATTTTTGCTGCTTCTCAGGCTGATGATGTCATTTCCTTCCCACCTGAGATTTTTTTTGAGCCCTGGGTTAGGATTAATAAAATACTATATTATGTATTTTTTTCATCTCATATGCACCAGGAAAATGTACATAAAGCAATTCAACATTGTAAGTGGCTTTCTAGTGTAACACACATCATCCCAAGCTGTAACAGACTGAGTCCTGGGTGGGTAATAACAAACTGAACATAGTATTCAAGCTTTAAATTTTAGGCTGAGATCTCACCTCTGCTCCAACAAGATGTGTTTAATCAGAAGTGCCCTTGAGTTTATTCCTATCCACACCATTTTATCAAACTTACATTTTCCTGTCCAAAATTCATCCCCTTAATTGCCCTCCTCTACCCCCCTTTGTTCTGAACAACATACAAAAGTACTTACACCACATCTACCCTGGACACTCCTTCATTCAGCCTATGTGTATGGATTTCCCAATCCATCATCTCTGCAACAAAATGCTACCATTGTTGAATAGATGGTTCCTCCAAACTCAACCAGTTTTTCAAAATTAACTTTTGCTAACATAACAGCCACATGCATAAATTTCCTTTGTAGCTTTAGCATTTGCCTAGTGTCCATTTCAGAAATGCAGAATAAAAGTCAGTATTTTTCACCAAGGCATCCTTTCCAAAGAAGGATAAAGGCAGGTCTTTCCAGGTTTCACAAAGGTTTTTTGTTTGTTTCAGATTATCACCAATGGGTTTTTTTATACATAGTTTGAAAGTTAGTGCTAACATATATACTTAAAACTACTCTTAGCCCATGCAACTAGACCACTTCCTTATTCCTGTGCCCCAGAGCCAAGGTTTCTGATTTAAATGAATTTTTTTCTTCAGGCCTGAGAATGTACCAGAAAATCCACAAGTCTCATTCCTTATCATCCCAAACCTCTGGGGTAATGCACCCCTTCCAGCAGCTTGGAGACGGAGTATGTCATCATTTGATGAGATCAGTACTAGTAAAGCGAGCACTGCCCCTTCTGACCAGTACACATAGTCTCCAAGCAGCTTGAGGTGGTGGGCCTGTTGGCTCTGCTCACTGAGGACAAATAAGGAGCTGAGCTTAGTTAGTTTTTTGTTTGGGGTATTTTTCTTTAAATTTTAAGTCTGCTGAGAGCTATATTTTTTTTATTTATTTAAAGATTAGGATTTGTTTTTGGCTGAAAGGAGGCCCCCCCCCTCTTCTGATTTAGTGGGGTGGTGAGATGAGATTTCCTGAGGAGGAGGTGTACCTGTTCCTGGTGGGAGAGTGCACAGCCCCGCAGGCTTAAATGGCAGTAGTGTTCCCTGAGAGGCCCCAGTGCCGATGCCTTCACTTCTGGTTGCGCGCAGGGGAGGAGAGAGCTCACTGAAGGATCGCCCCTTGTCTTGCCAAAGTCACAGCCCATTCCGGCAGGTTTCCCATAGCTTGCAGGGGGAGGCAGGTGATTCTGGTGGTGGTTTGTCAGTGGTTTTCCCATGCAAACAGCCGTGCAGGAAGGGTTCTCGCCTGTGCTGCCCTGTCGGGGAACAAGTAGGTGTTCAATTTTCATTGTTTGTTTTTGTTTCTTCAGGCTGCAGTCTTAGGGGGCAATTTTAACTGAAGGCTGTTTCCAGTTCATACTGCTAGACCAGTCCAGACAAACGGGTTGTGTCCCCCTGCCAGCAGATTTTGGAGACAGAGAATTCTACCAGAGCTCTGATAGGCTGGACTCTGGTGATATGGTCCTACCCCTAGGGGTCTCCCTCAGTATTTCTCTGGCTCCAGCAGATCTGGTTGCTTTTGTTGTTTTTTCCCTCAAAATCTTTAAAATTATTTAGAATCCCTTTGGGGACTGATATTTCCACTTGCCTGTTGCTGCCAGTATAGTTTCACTGTGCACCAGGGTGTTTGCAGCTGAGCTCCTGGTTCTGACACAGTAGAGCTCGCTGACAGGAAGAATCCCCAGCATCTGTCCATGAGGGCTTGTTAGCTGGACGAAGGCCTCCCTAAAATCAGGTTTCTCTGTATCTTGTCTTGTGTATTCTGGGTGCATCCAGGAGCCTCAAGAGGTGTTACTCTGGGTTTCCCAGCAACTTGATTCCCCAGATAAACTTGTGGAGCTCCTGGGCCTGGCTTCAGTAGAGCTCCTGATTTTCTTTAAGCAGCGCTGAGTTTTTGCCATGAGAGCTTAGACAGCAGGAGGATCAGGTATCAATTTCTGAGAGAAACTAAGTAAACTCTTTTTCTTACTTGCCTCAGCTGCCCTGGGTTTATTTCAACTGCATTGGGACCGGCTGTCTCTGACCTGATTCCTTCACTTCCGCTTTCATCAGGGTCTGTTCAACTTGGTTTTGAAGTTCCTATTTTCTTTTATTTCCTGGATGCACCCAGAGCACACGAGAGGTGTTTCTCTGGGTTTCCCAGGCTTCCCTCCTTAACAGCTGTATTTTCTGTAATCAGCAATACAACAGGGTTTGAGCTGATTTCACTGTCTGTGCAGCTCCCCTTCTCTCCAGAAACACCTTCCAGCCCCTGCCATTAGGGTCTAAGTGGCTGCAGAGAGATCAAACTCTAATTTCTCTACCTTTCAGTCACTAATTACCTTACACTGACTTTGAAAGTTTCTCTTCTCCATGGGAACTCAGCTCCTCCGTACCAGCACAGTGAATAACTGACAGTTTCCTTCTCCTCTCTGTTTCTGGTGATTCAGGGTTCATCAGGATTTGATTTTTAAGTTACTAGCAGCACTCCTTGCCGCACAGGGAGTTTCAAAATCCCTTTGAAGAGTCTTATGTTTCCCTAAGCCTACCTTGATCTCTGCACAGCTGTTTTATATGTAATGATAAGAAAAAGAAGTGTTCCACCTGCATGCTGCATCCAGGAGAATCATCTTCCTCCATTCCCACTGTGCTGCCAGCTGGGGACATCAGCACCTTAACTTCTCAGAGCCCCTGCAGCAGGATCTTCCTGCAGAAAGGATTCAGTCAGCTCCCATTTTGCTTCCACAGCCGCTGGAAGCCACGGCAGCCTTGGCTGACAGTGAGTTCCTGATGCTCTTCCGCTAGGCATGGCACCTGTGGCGTTCTGAGTCTTCTGGTATACCTTCAGCACCCGCCCGGTAGCACACAAGGATATGGTGGGGTCTTGCAAGCGGTCCCGCAAGTCCTCGGACCTTAAAGCAGTACATCCTTCTAGGAACGTTGCATGTGGCTTGCGGGACACTACGGATATTCCAGAAGACTTTAAATTGTTGGAGGTGAGCCCTGACTCGTTGGAGAAAGAAGATGGGGAATATTCTCTGATTCTTTGCTGACAGTTCACGAGGGCTCTCAAGATGTCAGACTTTTTCGGAAAGAGGCGTTGCCGGCCCTAATCACACAGCTGATGGAGTTGCTGCACCTAGTCGACACGCCTGATCCTCAGAGTTCTCAAACCCTGTTGCAGCCAGATCTCATTTTACAGGGCATTCGTAAGCCTTCCAAAGCTTTTTCCTTCCAGCCGAGTTACAGCATATGGTATCTCGAGAGTGGAACTCTCCCAGAGTCCTCTGTACGGCACGCGGTATTGGTCAGTTATACCCCTGGTCTCCTCCTGACTTGGACCGTTGGCTGACATACCCGAAAGTTGATGCGTTAGTGACTGGGGTCACCAAGCATACCACAATTCCGGTTGAGGGCGGAGCGGCACTCTGCGACCAGCAAGACCAAAAACAAGTTGAGAGTCTGCTAAAGACGGGTTTTTCGTTGTCCACTTTTTCCTTTCAAGCAGGGGTGTGTGCAGGTCTAGCAGCATGGGCCTCCCTTCAATGGATTCAGCAGCTTCCAGGTGATCCCGAGTTGGCTTGTTTAGAATCCATTGCTGCATTCCTGGCAGAGGCCTTCTCTGATCTCTTGCGGCTGTCAGCTCGCACCGTAGCACCGATGACAGTAGCTCGGAGATGGTTCTGGCTGGGTCAATGGGCAGTGGATGTTGATTCATTCAAAGACTCCAGCGTTTAGCTGCCATTCGTCCAGTTCCACCGTTGGAAAGAGGACTAGGCCGTTACTCTAGTTCGTGGTGCCAAAAAAAAAAAGGCTCCTTTCTTCCTTTGGATCTCAAAGGTGTCAATTGCAGTCTGCGAGTACCACACTTTCGAATGGAGACTCTGCGATCCGTTATTCAAGTGGTACGCAAGGGGGAATTCTAGCTTCCCTCAATCTCCATTTGAGAGGGGCATCAGCGACTCGTTCGATTCGCAGTACTCGGTTGACATTTCCAATTTCGGGCGATGCCCTTCGGTCTAGCTTCGGCGCCAAGAACCTTCTCCAAGGTAATGGTGGTAGTAGCTGCGGCCTTACGCAGCTGCGGCATCAGAGTTCATCCTTATCTGGACTTCTGGCTCATTTGCGCAGACTCTCTCTCCCCGAGGCTTGCAGCACAGTCTCGGTGGTTGTTGCCTTTCTCGAAAGCAGCTGGGTAATCAACCATGACAAGAGTTGTCTTCAGCTGTCCCAGGAGATCTAATTTTTTTGGGGGGGCTTGATTTAATACAGCCTTAGGTGTCAGGTGTTTTTGTCAATGGCTCGATTGCTCAAGTTTAACTTCTCAAGTTCGCAGTCTCCTAGCACAGGTCTTGCCTCGAGCATGGTGTCCAGAGGATTATCAAGTTCGGTTGCCTCTACTACCGACGGTGAGACTTTGCCTCTGTTGGTGGCTCCGGCCCCGCAGTCTCGTCTCCTTCGAGGGGTTCCCTTGGAGACTCCGCGCTGGGTGTTGGTAACGACAGACGCCAGTCTCTCCGGTTGGGGAGTGCATTGCGGCTCGCATTCAACGTAGGGGATTTGGTCTCCTCGGGAGGCCCAGTGGTCCATCAATCGCCTTGAGACGTGAGCGGTGTGCTTAGCCTTGCGAGAGTTTCAGCCTCTTCTGCGGCGTCAGGCGGTTTGAATTCTGTCCGACAACGCTACGACAGTGGCATACCTCAACCGCCAAGGGGGCACAAAAATGTCCAGGTGTATCGAAGGAAATGGGTCTTCTCCTGTGGGCGGAGAAGCAGGCAATCTCGGCGCAACACATCGCGGGGGTAGACAATGTAAAAGCCGATTTCCTGATCGTATCTCCAGTCTAGTTCCGGACCTCTGGGTTGTCTGCCTTAAACAGCAGCTTGGAGACTGAGGAACCACCTTCTTTTTCTGATGTCACCAGTATATGATGCTGGGATCCGCCTTCCCTCTCCAGTTACCTCAGTCTCCAAGCAGCTGAAGGGAGTCAGCCCGGGGGTCCGGGCTCTCTGGAGGAACGATTAGGAATCTTTTGGGATAGTGTTTTTTACAAAACACCAGGGGGCACTCTGGTTATTTTTCACCAGAGCGTATAGTGCAGTCTGTGCCTTTAAATTTTGCAGGAGTCTTCCCCCCTCCCGTTAAGCCTTTCAGGTTACTGCGGGAGGGTGAGGGTAGCGCTTTGAAAGGGGCTGCAGTGGCTCCGGGTCTGTGCCGTTTGGACGGTGGCAGACCAGAGTCCTCGGAGTGTGTGGAGCCGGCGCTTTGCAGACGCTCTGCCAGCGCGCCTGGCTCCCGGCAACATTTCCCCTTCTTTGCTTTTCACGCTTAGTCCCGAGGCAGCATCCGGTGAGGTGCCAGGGCGTGTGAGTGCAGCGGGTCGATTTGCGAGGGCCCTATAACGGTGAGTAGATTCGCCAGAGGCTCTTTCTGTGCTCTGCTTTTTTAGGCGCAAATTTGGTGTGTGAGGCCTACAGCGCGACACAGTGTATCGTGTGTTTCGGGGGGGGGGGGGGTGTGGCGTAGCACATCCTGTCGGGGTTTTTCTGAGCGTTTGGTTTGTTGTGGGGGACTATATTTAGGATAGCTTTGCTCATTTGTGAAAAAAAAAAAAAGGAATATAAAAGCACAAAGGGAAGGAGCCCAACAGAGGGTTCAGGCCTGAGAAGGGGGCCTGTCTAAGGGTACCAGGGCCTTCCTTCTGGGCTCTCTTGCCTAACTGAGGGGCTTGGGTGGCCGCAGCAGACCGAGGGCCTGCTGCTTGTGCTTACAATGCCTTCTAGACCCCAGTGCTTTGTGTGTGGGGCTAGGAAAGGCTCTGTGGCAGAGTCCGGTGTTTGCAAGGGGTGCGCAAAAGAGGCCGCAGTAATGGATCAGGGGAGGAGGGAGGCCAAGAACGGGGTCTCCAGAGCTGATCCAGAGCTAGGTACGGATCAGGCTCTGTGTTACCCTCGGAGGAGCCGGTGGCAGGTCCCTCCTCTGCTCCAGACATTTTTCCAGCTCCGGCGCTCTGGGCCAAGGGACTGGCGTCTATTTTTTTCTAATGACTTTCCCTCTCTGCTGCAACAGATGATGGGAGGCGTTCCTCTATCGCAGCAAGTGGGTATTCCAGTCAGGTGTGGTGTGAAGAGGCTCTCCTCGTCTGTCCCCGCAGCGGAACGCCAGGACAAGACACGATGATTGGAGGATGAGGCGTCTAAGGATCCATCGGAGGGGTGGCTTTCCGAGGACGAATGCCAGAGTGTGGATCTGGAGGAAGAATTGGAAGAAGGTGAACTCGTGGAGAAGGAGGATCAGGTGAGAGTGGTGCGGGTGTTCTGAAGGGAGGAGCTCCCGGCGCTGATTGTGGAAACGCTAGGGGCATTAAATATGCCAGTCCCGGGTTCATCGGAGGATGACTCTCTGGAGGACCCTTTGTTTATTTATTTAGTATACATTTGTATACCGCTACTTCCAGCGATCAGCAGCGGTTTTGATTACAGATTGGAAATTGTCAAATCATGACAGGAAATTTTTTGAGGTATAAACACATTGATTAGACAGGAAAGCACAGCACACAGAGAACTATTTTACAGGGAACATGGGCTATGGAGGGTTAAGTGGCTTGCCCAAGACCACAAGGAGCACCTGTGGGACTAGAAACCCCAGTCCTTCCGGCCCAAGGTTGCTGTCCTCCAGTGGGATTTGAACCCCCGACCTTCCGGCCCGAAGTACCTTGCCCCAACCACTAGGCCACTCCTCCACTCCTTGTTACAAGTCTTTCGGAAGACTCAGCCTTTCCGGTTCACAGGGTCTTTCAGGAGAAGATTCAAG
This sequence comes from Ichthyophis bannanicus, assembly GCA_033557465.1. Taxonomy (NCBI): domain Eukaryota; kingdom Metazoa; phylum Chordata; class Amphibia; order Gymnophiona; family Ichthyophiidae; genus Ichthyophis; species Ichthyophis bannanicus. Next base: position 994,571,012 of record CM066031.1, on the reverse strand, counting down.
AGGAATGGAATGTCCCCGAGGCACCGTTAAAGGGTGCGAGAGTGATGCGTCGGCTCTATCCGCTTGTGGATCGGGATAAGGAAGTCTTTCAGCCACCTAAGGTGGATGCAGCGGTGGCAGCGGTCACGAAGAAGACTACGATACCAGTTGAGGGGGGGTGTGCAGCCCTCAAGGATGCACAGGACAGAAGATTGGATGCCATGCTGCGTCAAATTTATGACGTGAACGCCTTGGCGCTCCAAGCGGCTATTTGTGGAGCATTGGTGGCCCGGGCCTGTCTTCGCTGGTCGCAGCGAGTTCCAGGAGAGCGGAGCGGCGATGGTATCGTAGAGGCCTCCAGACTGGAGTCAGGGGCGGCCTATCTGGCAGATACGCATTATGATCTCATGAGAAGTTTGTCCAAAAGCATAGCTTCGGCGGCCAGGCGCTACCTGTGGCTTCATGATTGGGCGGCGGACAATTCGTCTAAGTCAAGGCTCAGCAAGCTGCCTTTTAAGGGGCATCTGCTTTTTGGTGAAGGACCTGGGTGAGTCCAAGGGCGGTAGATTGCCTGAAGACAAAACTAAGCAAGGTCGGCCAGCTCCCGGGAGAAAGGGCCAGTTGTGGGATTTTTGCAGGTACCGCTTTCAGAGATTTAATTTCCCTCAGAGGTAGATTCCCCGGAAGAAATCAGGGCTTTCGGGGGCGGGAAGAGGGTTTGGGGCCTCTTCCGCGGCTTCCTCGTCCAACGTTAAAAAGTCACAATGATGCCAGGGGGCCCAGGCTCCCCTAACTTCGGTAGGGGGAGAGACTGCAAGAGTTTTATGCAGCCTGGGTCCACATCACGTCAGATCAGTGGGTGCTCGAGGTTATTCGAGAAGGCTATGCCTTGGAATTCTGCATGCCGGTTCGGGACGCTTTTGTAGTGTCTCTCCCTGCAGGTCGCCAAGCAAGCGCGAGGCGGTGGGGGAGACAGTGCGGAGGCTCCTCGAACTCGGTGCCGTAGTTCCCATCCCTCGCGAGGAACTCGGCTGCGGTCGATCCTCCATTTATTTTATAGTGCCAAAGAAGGATGGCGGTTGTCGGCCAATTCTGGATCTCAAGGGAGTGAATCGCCGGCTCTGCATGTCCCGCTTTCACATGGAGACGCTTTGGTCAGTTATCGTGGCGGTGCAAAAGGGCGAGTATCTTACGTCACTGGACCTTGGGTAGGCGTACCTTCACATTCCCATTTGACTGGACCATCAGCGTTTTCTTCGCTTTGCGGTCCCTTCAGGGCACTATCAGTTCCGAGCATTGCCTTTTTGGCTAGCGACGGCGCCTCGTACATTCACCGAGGTCATGGTGGTAGTCGCTGCGGCGTTGCGGAAGGAAGGCATTCTGGTTCATCCATACTTGGACGATTGGTTAATTTGAGCAAAGTCCAGGGATGAGAGAGAAAGGGTGACTGCCAGAGTAGTGTCCTTCCTGGAAAGCCTGGGTTGGGTGGTCAATATGGGAAAAAGCCATCTCCTTCTCTCGCAGAATTTGGAATACCTCGGAGCTCGATTCGACACAAGGTCAGGGGCAAGTGTTTCTACCGCAGCGGCGGGCCAGCGTTTTGAGGATGCTGGTGCTGAGGTTCCTGAGCCTCCGGGCGCCCATGGCCTGGGAGTACCTGCAATTGCTCGGCACAATGGCGTCGACCATAGACCTGGTGCCGTGGGCGAGAGCAAACATGAGACCGTTGCAGAGAGCTCTACTCAGGCGCTGGTCGCACCAGCGGGATTCTCTGTCCAGAAAGCTTCCTTGCCCTGGAGAAACGCTTGTAGCCTTGTGGTGGTTGGAGCCCACAGTGTTGCGAAAGGGGAGACCGCTGGAATCGCCAGTTTGGGTCCCGGTGATGACGGATGCCAGTCTAATGGGCTGGGGTGCGCATTGCCGGGGTCGGTTCACCCAAGGACAATGGAATGCGCAGGAGCGGACCTGGCTGATCAACTGGTTGGAGCTGCGGGCTGTGACCCTGGCCTTGCAGAGTTTCCACGGGCTTCTGGCGGGGTCGGCGGTGCGTGTGTTCTCCGACAATGCAATGGCGTATGTGAATCGGCAAGGGGGTACCAGCAGTGTGGTGCTGGAAGAAGAGGCAGAGGCCCTGTTTGCCTGGGCCGAAGAACAGCTAGAGACCTTCTCGGCGGCACATGTGGCAGGAGTGGACAAGGTGCAAGCGGATTTCCTGAGTCGCGTGCGGGTGGACCCCGGGGAGTGGGTTCTTCAGCCGGAGGTGTTCGACATGCTGGTGCGGCGCTGGGGGGCCCCGGTCATGGACCTCATGGCGACCTTTCAGTCGGCAATGGTCAGTCGGTTTTACAGCAGAAGAAGAGAGAGGATGTCAGAGGGTCTGGATGCGCTAGTTCAAAGCTGGCCAGAGGGACAGCTTCTGTATGTTTTCCTGCCATGGGCGCTGATAGGCAGAGTTATCCAACGCATCGAGGAGTACCAAGGTCAGGTGATTCTCATTGCCCCGGATTGGCATCGCAGGCCCTGGTATGTGGACTTGGTGTGGCTGTTGGTAAGAAGACCCTGGCGACTTCCGCGATGGGCGGATCTGCTGTCGCAGGGGCCGCTGTGGATGCCCCACCTGGATCGGTTCTCTCTTACGGCTTGGCTATTGAGAGGGCGCGGCTGAGAGCAAGGGGCTATTCTGCGTCGGTAATCAGTACTTTGTTGCGAGCTAGGAAAAGGTCTACGTCCCTGGCGTATGTTAGGGTCTGGAGAGTGATGCCTGGAGTGCCGATCGCTCGGGTGTGGCTCTAGAGGCCACCGTCCCGCAGGTCTTGCAATTTCTACAGGACGGTTTTGATAAGGGGTTGGCGGCTTCGTCGCTGAATGTTCAGGTCGCAGCCCTCGCCTGTTACAGAGGTAGGATAGGTGGTCGCCCCCAAGGGGGGCATTGTGACATTAAGCGGTTCCTTAGGGCGGTTTCGCTGCTGAGGCCTCCCGGGCGACACTTGTTGGCTAAATGGAGTCTCCCGTTCGTGCTGGAGGCCTTAGAACATGCGCCCGTTGAGTCGGGCGTCGCTGAAGGATTTGACTTTGAAGGTGGTTTTCCTAGTGGCCATTTGCTCGGCGTGCAGGGTCGCAGAGTTGCAGGCCTTATCTTGTAAGGAGCCATACCTGTCGTTTTTTGAGTCTAAGGTAGTTTTGAGGCCAGTGCCAGCCTTTTTACCCAAGGTGGTATCGGCTTTCCACTTGAATCAGGTTGTGTCCTTGCTGGTTTTTTGGGGTCCGTCGGAGGGCCCTTCCGGCACTGTTCGAAGTCCGCTGGACGTAAAGCGGGCGTTGAAAAAGTATCTGTGCCAGATGGCAGAGTTTTGTAGATCGGAGAGGTTGTTCGCAGGTCCGCGTAGGGGTGAAGTGGCGTTGAAGGCCTTCATTTCGAGATGGATTAAGCAAGCTATTGTTTCGGCATATGTTCTGAAGGGAAAGCCGGTGCCAGAGGGGCTGCGAGCCCACTCTACGAGAGCGCAGGCGGCATCTTGGGCGGAGTCTCGTTTGGTTCCGCTGCTGGAAATTTGCAAGGCGGCGACGTGGTCTTCCTTGAATTCCTTTGTGAAGCACTACCATCTGGATGTCCAGACACAGCAGGACGTGTGTTTTGGAGTGGCGGTCTTTCAGGCTGCCACAGAGGGTCCCTCCCGTTGAGTACTGCTCTGGTACTTTCCCAGAGGTCTGGGACTAGACTGGAGATACGATCAGGAAGGTTAAATTAGACTTACCTGCTAATTGTTCCTGGAGTAGATACAGTCTAGTCCCGTATCCCTCCCTGGTGTGGTTGCGTCTCGACAGGAGCAGTCTGAAGGACAAGTCAGCTGTCACAGGTGAGCATGCAGAGCTCTTTCTTGGGTAATCTTGCGAGGGCGGGCTTCTCCTGGGTTTAACAGGGGGAAGATTCCTCGCACTTTTATGGGCTACAGTCTACATTTGCCTATTATTTCCTGTTAATTGTTCTCTCTCTGTTATTGTAAGATGGGCATGGAATAGCGCTGGCTAGGCATGCTATAGTTGCAGAGATATTTACTTGTTGCTCCGGTGAATCTGCTTTGTCAATAGGTAACTGGGGAGGGAAGGCGGATCCCAGCATCATACACTGGTGACATCAGAAAAAGAAGGTGGTTCCTCAGTCTCCAAGCTGCTGTTTAAGGTAGACAACCCAGAGGTCCGGGACTAGACTGTATCTACTCCAGGAACAACAATTAGCAGGTAAGTCTAATTTAACCTTCCTCAGCCGATATGCTCTGGATCCGGGGGAGTGGGCTCTGGCGTCAGAATCCTTTCAGTCCATTGTTCGACAATGGGGTCTACCGGCAATGAATCTCATGGCTACGGTGCAGAATACCAAGGCACCGATCTACTTCAGCCGTTGGAGAGACAACAGGTCGCACGGGACAGGTGCTCTGTCTCAAGTGTGGCCAACCCATCTACTCCTGTATGTCTTTCCTCCCTGGTCCATGATTGGCAGGATTCTCCAAAGAGTCAGGGAGCATCACGGCCCGGTGATCCTAGTGGCACCGGATTGGCCTCGCAGACCGTGGTATGTGCATCTCGTCCTGCTCCTCTATGCCTGAGGGCGTTCCCAGGGATGTTGCTCCAAGGGCCGGTGGAAATGGGAAACCCGGCTCCTTACTCGCTTATGGCCTGGCTTTTGAACGCCGCAGGTTCAGAAGGGATATTTGTAGAGTGTGGTGGCGACAATGCTTAAGGCATGGTGGTCTTAGACGTCGCTGGCTTACGCTCGTGTGTGGCGTCTCTTTGACACTTGGTGTTCGCTACGTCACATCTTGCCCTGGTGTTGCAACATCCCAGATATTCTTTCCTTTCTGCAGTCCGGTCTAGATAAGGGTCTGGCGCTCAGGGCCTTGCGCGTGCAGGTTGCCGTGCTAACTTGTTTTCGAGGGCCGATAGTGGGGCGTTCTCTTGCCTTGCATGTGGACGTTTCGTGTTTTTCTTAAAGGGGGTTCAGACGTTACAGCCTCCGATATGTCCTTTAGTTCCTTCTTGGGATCTCGCTCTCATTCTCCATGCCCTTGTTGCTCCTCCCTTTGAGCCCCTGAAGGCATGTTCCCTTAAGGATTTAACGCTAAAGAGTTTTCCTAGTGGCCATAACCTCGGCACGTCGGATTTCTGAACTTCAGGCTCTCTAGTCGAGACCCCTATCTCTCGTTTTTGTTCGGCGGGAGTTTCTCTTTGAACTGTTCCATCCTTTTTACCTAAGGTGCTTACCCCGTTTCATGTCAACCAGCCTCTTTTCTTGCCTACCTTTTGAAAGAGAGCAGTGTTCCGGTCACCTTCGTCAATCGCGTGCTGTGGACCTGAAGAGAGTGCTTTATCAGTATCTTAAGATCACAAACGCCTTCCGTAAGACCGATCATCTTTTTGTCCTGTTTGTGGACCCTCGATGGGGGTCCACAGCCTCCAAATCCACCATTTCTAGATGGTTGCGTGGAGCTACTGAGGCAGCTTATATACTGCAAGGCAAGCAGGCTCGAGCAGGGCTCCGAGCTCACTCCACTCAGGCTCAGGCTTTGTCTTGGGCCGAGCGGTCTCAAGTAGCCCCTCTTGACATTTGCCGGGCGGTGACTTGGTCATCATTGTCCACGTTTGTCCATCAGTATAGATTGGATGTTCACGCTTGGCAGGAGGGTCAGTTTGGAGCTGCAGTGCTGTCGTTGGCATTGATGACCCCCCTCCCCCCTCTGAAAGCAGGTAGCTTGGGTACTGCCCATTTGTCTGGACTGGTCTAGCAGTATGAGCTGGAAGGAGAAATTTCACTTACCGTTTAATTTCCTTTCCTGGAATACTGCTAGACCAGTCCAGGACCCACCCTGCTGTCAGTTACGGTGCTGCTAGTGCGGTGAGGCTGCTGGCCTCTGTTCCTTCCTTGTCAGTATGCCTCACCATGGGGGCCCGCTGGCTGCGTTATCGGTCTTAGCAGCCTTCAATTCTGGGGATACTTTCAGCTCCCTTGTACATAGTTGAATTAAACGGCCACTATGTGTGGTCTTATGGTTTTAGTTGCGTTACATGTTTGGGTTCGCTTTACAGACAATACGGAGGGAGACCTCTAGCCTGGACTCTGGTGATATGGTCCTACCCTTATCAGAGCTCTGGTAGAATTCTTTGTCTCCAAGATCTGCTGGCAGGGGGACACAACCTGTTTGGACTGGTCTAGCAGTATTCCAGGAAAGGAAATTAACAGTAAGTGAAATTTCTCCTTCTCTGCTGCCTTTTTTATTTACTCTTTGAGTTAAAAGAAAAAAAAGGGAAAGGGGAATTATAATAGTACAACAATAATTAGACCATATATAGACAAGGTTTTACAAGAGGGAAGGGGGGTGCGCTTGACTCTAGGCCCAGGTTAGAGTTAGGAAGCTGGTATCTTGAGCCCAGGTGGGGGGCATGCCTCCCAGACTCCGCAGTTTCTGGTTTGTGGGACCAGGCGGGGCACCATTTCAGAGGTGGGTGTCTAGGGGGTGCGCTCAGGAGGCCACTGTCATGGAACAATCTCTTCAGGAAGAGTCCACACGGAGGGGGGGGGATCATTGTGGATCCATCTCTGATTATGCGGGGTGGCAGGGCCTGGGATTGTGTCTGCCTCTTGAACTACCCTCGGGCTCCCAGACCTTCCTCCTCTTTAGGGTTGTTTGGGAGGAGGGGTTTTGGGGTTCTTTTCAGCCGATTTTGTCCTATTTCTCCACCAGGTGTTCTGTTTATACCAATGGGGCAGGAGGAGCATCTTCGGTAGTGAAGCAGGGCAGAAAGCGTCCGGGTTCTCTCTGAAGAACCGGGGTTAGTTGCACCTTGTTGTCACAGAGTCAGTACATTCCTTGGTGATACCATGACTGTTCGTCAGGGTCTGTCTGTTGCAGTACACGGCACCCACCTACACAATGCTTGACCCAGTACAAGCATTGTGGAACTTGTGGCTCTTGGGGAAACTGCTAGGTACATATGACCTAGATTGGCCACTGTTGGAAACAGAATACTGGGCTTGATGTACCTTGGTCTGACCCAGTATGGCATATCTTATGTTCTTTTCTTTGCTGGCATTCAGCTCTGGCTTATAAAGGAATCTTTCCTTCAAGACTTCCGGGATCATCCCCAGGTGCAAATCATTAGCCCTTTTAGGCTCATTAACTCCTGTATGGTCATTCCTGCTCCCTCTAGCTGTGCCTGGAGGTAACTGCACATCTAGATTCCTAAAAGAAACAGGATTTCTTTTCAAGTTTTCATCTTTATTGATACCCACATCATGACAGTAGTCAATGTGTCCAAGAGTAACTTGCACCCGTCTCAGGTGATGGAATACCTCTGAGCCTGGTTTGACACTAGGGTAGAAAGTTTTCTTGCCGGAGCCGTGAGTATGAGAGCTTTGGTACCTGGTGTGGGAGTTTCTAGGGTGGACAGAGCCTACAGCATGGCACTATCTTTAGCTTCTCGGCACCATGGTGGTTACCCTTGACCTGGTACCTTGGATGAGGGTTCACATGAGGCCCCTTCAGCAGTCCCTGCTCTGTCGTTGGTCACATCAGTCCTCCCTAGCCCAGGTGCTCCCCTGCCCGAGGGGGGTCAAGTGGACTCTGGTGGCTTACAGAGGGGCAGCTGGAAAGGGGAATGCCCCCGGATTGTGTTCCATTGGTGATGGATGCCAGCCTTTTGGGTGGGGGGGCTCATTGCCAGAATCATTTTGTTCAGGGGCAGTGGTGTCCGCAGGAGGCTTGTTGGTCCATCAACAGGCTGGAGACGCGGGTGGTGTTCCTGGCACTGCGAATTTTTGAGACCAGGTTGCAGGGGAGAACGCTACAATGGTAGCCTACATCAACCGGTAGGGAGGCACGGGAAATGCAACCCTAGAGTCAGAGGTCGAATCTCAGAATGAGCGGAGGTCCATCTCCAGGTGTTGTCAGTGACTCGTGTAGCGGGAGCCGACAATGTCACGGCAGATTATCTAAACTGGGTGAGGATAGACCCAGGAGAATAGGTACTCAACCAACAGGTGTTTGGGTTAATCGAACATCGCTTGGGGTTGCCAGTCATGGATTTGATGGCAAAGTTCAAAGGCGCCAAGGCAAGTCAGTTCTTCAGCAGGAAAAAGGAGAGGATGTTGAAAGGTCTGGACGCTCTGGTGCTGAGGTGGCCTTCCAAAGGTCTCCTTTACATGTTTCCGCCCTGGCCGCTCAGCGGCAGGGTGTTGCAGGGGATAGAATCTCATCGCGGAATGGAGATTCTCATCACCCCAGATTGGTCGAGATGTCTGGTTTGCAGATCTGGTAAGGAATCTTGCAGATCAGCCATGGCGTCTCCTGGCGCGAGCGGATCTCTTGTTGAAATGGCGGGTGCTGATGCCTCAGGTGAATCGATTCTTGCTTACGGCATGGCTTTTGAAAGGGCACGGTTGAGGCGCAAGGATTATTCAGGACTGGTGATTGCGACTTTGTTAAAGGCGAGGAGAAGATTGACTTCATTGGCATACATTAGAGTCTGGCATCTGAAGCGTGGTGTGCTGATTAGGCAGGTAAGGCCAGCTTCGGTGCCCGTGATTTTGGAATTTCTTCAGGCAGGGATCGATAAGGGTTTGGCCGCTAGTTCTTTGAGGATCCAGCTGGCAGTGATTGCCTGTTATCACAGGAAGAGCCAAGGTTTGGTGTTGAGCGCACACCTGGATGTGGTGTGTTTTCTGAGGGCGGTTCTTCGTATTCGTCCTCTGCACAGGGTGCTGGTTCCACCATGAGATCTTAATCTGATACTGTCAGCTTTGTGCGGGGAGCTGTTTGAGCCTTTGGCTTGGGCTTCTATTAGGGATCTGACCCTTAAGAATAGTATTTCTGGTGGCTATCTGTTCGTCACGTTGGATTTCTGAACTTCAAGCCTTGTCACGCAGGGAACCGTTCTTGAGTTTTTCAAAGGAGAAGGTGGTGCTCTGCTCTGTTCCTTCTTTCTTACCTAAGGTGGTGTCGTTGCCAGTGTTGTCTGGGAGTAGAGGAGTCAGGTGCTTGTTTACCGTTGCAGTTCTTGGACATGCGGTGGGTCCTCTGTCGGTATTTGAAGAGCACTAAAGAGTTCTGTAGGTCGGATTGTCTTTTTGTGCTGTTTGGTGGTCCCCGCAGGGGAGAAGTGGTGGCTAAGGAGACGCGATCTCATCGGTGTATCTCCTCAAAGGGCAGATGGTGCTAGTGGGCTTACGTGTGCATTCTGCCAGGGCACAGGTGGCTTCTTGGGCGGAATACAGTTTGGTTCCGCCAGTGGAGATTTGCAGGGCAACAACCTGGTCGACCTTGTATATTTGTGTGAAACATTACCGTCTGGACGTCCAATCGGTGGGGGATGCTTGATTTGATTCAGCGGTGCTCCGGACTGGTGCAGCAGGTCCCTCCCATTTTACTTAACTGTTCTGTTACATCCCAGAGGTTCAAGACTGGACTGGAGGGACGATAAGGAAGACAAAATTAGACTTACCTGCTAATTGTTTCTTGAACTCCAGTCCAGTCCTGCATCCCACCTGTTTTTTGCACCTGTCAGGAAATTGGTCTGTGGTGGGTTGGAGGATGCTTTTGCCCATAAAGTGCTTAATCTCAGAGCTATCTGAAGTATGGTAAATTCTCTCATGGGGGGGGGGGGGGGGAAGAGAAGAGATTGGAGTTTTTTTATGTATTTAGTTAGACTGTTAAAGAGACTTCTGCTATTTATATTAACTACTTATTTGTTGCTCCTGTGAGTCTGCTTTGTCAATAGATACAGGTCAGAAGGGGCAGTGCTCGCTTTACTAATATTGATCTCATCAAATGATGACATACTCAGTCTCCAAGCTGCTGGAAGGGGTGTGTTACCCCAGAGGTTCAGGACTGGACTGGAGTTCCTCAAGGAACAACAATTAGCAGGTAAGTCTAATTTCGTCTTCTGGTAGCTCAGAAGGGACATCACCCCCCCAAAATCAACATAATCTATGAAAAGATTATACAGCCCAAGCTGGATCTTAATTGCCAGGAGTTCCAGTACAAAGAGATGAGGGTAGCCTTGTTCAGTACCCTGGCCAGAGGAGAGCTTTCTGTTCTTTTATTATTATTTAGTTGAGCTTACAGGCACTGAGTGAGGGAGCCATGACCCAATGGATATGCTTTGTCTATCTCAAACTGTTCAAACACTTATCCCAAATATTCCCATGAGATCCTATCAACACCCTTTTATGTGTCTTACTTTACCCCACTCACTCCCCTTGCCTAAATGGATCTCAAGAGATTAGTTGACGCATACCTAACCCCTTACAAAACTAATTCAATTAGGGTGAACCAGCCACAGAAAGATTCAAGCTAAACTGCTCTGCCATCAAAATTTTAATATTTTGATTTAATAAGGACGGTATGATTCCACAAGCTTTGTGTCCTGTCCTGGCTTTGGGAGGAAAATATGTGCCAAGTTAGGTAGAGCCTGACCCTCTTCACCCTCCAACCCCCCCCCTCCCCCTAGCCATCCCATCACCGATGCTACCATATTAAGATTTTATAGAACTCCACTGGCAGGCCATCATGGCCTGGGGCCTTTGCCAGTTATAACTTCTTTATAGCCTGCCTGATTTCTCCATCTTTTACAGACTGGTTTTATTTAGCCTGCCACACCTTATCCAATCTGGGCAAGTTGAGAGCAGCACAAAAGCTATCCAGGTTTCTGCATTCATATAGTCTCAGCCATGTTATGTTTTTGATAGTAATTCAAAAATTCTTTGGCTATGTCCTTCACTCCCACTTTCATCTGCCTGGTTCCACTATGAAGAGCAATAATCACTTTCTGTCCCCCTATATGGCACTATGAGTCTTGAGCAGCTTCCCTGTTTTGTTCCCTCCCCCCCCCCCCCCCCCGCCTTATGTAATTTGAATTTATATATGGCAATAACACTTTCCTCCCTGGACTGTAAGGCCTCACTGACTTTCTTTTTAGCAGCCAAGAAGTCCCAATGTGTCTCATCAGAGGGTGGCAGCACAAAGTGTCTGCAGAAGCTCTGGCACCAGTGGCAGCTCCTTATTCAAGGTTCTCTTCTGTGCAGTGTATCCTAATATCTAACCTCTCAGTACCACCTTAGTTGCCTCCCAATATGTGTCCAGTCACATGGCATCATTTTACTTTTCATAATTCTGCCACTCCTGTCACAAATATGTGCAAAAGGTCATACTTAATACAGAGTAGGGTTCATTCTTTGCATCCTGTCCACCTCCCCCATCCTTAATTTCATCCACACCGACACATGGTCTGAGATGACATTGGGATGAGCACTTCAGAGTCAAGCCTGGTATGCACACCTTGCAGTGCATTGAAATGTGTGTAATCTACTTTATCCAGATGGAACGTTTGCCAGATATCCATAGACTCCAATCCTGATATCAGGAAGTTACCCCTTTTAGGTGATAACCCTTCATCAAGGGCTGAGCAGGCCCTGTGTCTGTGTTGTTTTCAAGACCTGGAGAACTTTGGTATGCTTTACTGCTGAGTTTAGGCCACAACCCTTCCACTTACCACCCCAATGTCAGGCATTTACCTTCACAGGAAAACACTGTGTCCTCGCACCTGGACTTTGCCAAGATGCAGCATTCATGTTTGAACTCCCAGAGTTATTTACCATCCCTCCTAACTTGACACATTCAAAACCTATGTCCCCCCTCCACCCCTCTTTGCCATGCACATCATATACATATCATCTGACACGTACTTCCCTCCCCCCCCCCCAAAAAAAGTATATTTAAAGCTATCAATACTTGTATAAAAGATTGAACCTAGAAACATTTTATAATGCAATCTATTTGGGATTCACATTCATGATCTAGTATAAGGGTTTTAACTTTTCTCAGTAAATAGAGTGCCTTTTAATACTCCCCTATGTCTCCTCCCTTTGCAGCCTCCATTGTAGGGTGCTGAGGAGAAAGAGAACTTGCCCTTAACTGTTTTTCTGGGCTGCATGACTCAGGGATGTGTAGTTGTTTTAAAAATTGTATGTGGTGTCTTTTCAAAGTAGAATAATAGAAAAGAAACCCTGAAAATTATTTTTTTTGTTATGTGCTATATCTAAACCGTATATGTGAATAATGAAAAAAGACCTTAAAAGTCTTAACAAAAAATAATAGGGGAACTTGGAAGTAGATGGGAAAGTCCCCTTACATTGATGCACCAAAGTCAGAAGAATGGTTACTAGCAGGTTTATCTTCATGCCAAGGCTTTGCCCAGTAGTTTGCTCCTGTGCCTTTGGGCTTCCTGCTGACCTGGAAACCACCCCAACTGAGACTGTTTACATCCATCCATCTCAGTTTTTCCCTCACCACACTTAACCTCCCTCCCAGCTGGCCCAGTCATCACAATTAGAATCATGCATGAGCATACAGTGAATCTGGGCACTAGGTGTCATCACTGCATTAGGACTAGGACCATCTCACCTGTAAGGGCTATGAATGTTGCCTCTACAGCACCCTTAGCCTCCGGTCTGCAAACCAGCTGTTTTTATTCCAAAGTTTGAAGAACATCTCACTAAATAAGTTACTGGGAAATGGACCAAAAGTGCATTACCTATACCCGCGGTGGTCAAAAATATTAGCATAATATTAGTTTATGATCCATTACAAGAAATGGAAACGATATATAATTGGTATAAAAGAAATTAATCTCATAGGTATACCAGAACCTTTCCCCATTACTAGACTGGACATAACTCACACTGGGTTTTTTTAAACTGCAAAAAGCTAGGTAATGTAGTGTGACATTCAAAAGGAAAGAAAACAAAAATAAAACAGTCTCATCAGATAAGAAACCATGCCAAGACTGTAATAGACAAATACACCCAGCCAAAGTGAGAAACAAATGTCTTTTACATAGAGCTCCACCACCACCATCTACTGGCAATAGCATATAAAGGCTCAAATTTAGACGAGTCGCTTTTTACTTGTGCAGCTGTTTTGTTGCTGTCTAATCTGGTGGAAGATCTTTGTGTTTAGCAGGATCTCAAGCATAACTAGGATCAGCTACTCTGTGTTGCTATTATCTTCATTATACAGCTACATACCAGCTGCAAAACTTAACAAAAACACAAGGGGGGGGGGGGGGGGGAATATAAATATAAAAAAAATTGAGACCCTGCTATTTCACTTATCTGCATCTTTTGTCTTAATTACACAAATTTACTAACTAGAGGACAGGTCTGATATTTATTTAAAAACATTTATATGCTGCCATTTGCTAAAGCATTCACAGCAGTTTACAATAAAGTAAAAATACAAACCCAATGATCCCATCCAGCAGGATCCCTACCCTACCATATATTGTAAATCCTCTTCAGCAAGGGGACACCTACTTTATCCCCTTGAGCTCAGATTTGGAAAGGTCTGCAATCGAACCTAAAATCCATTTCCAAATGCACAGTTCTAGACACTATTAAGACAACTTGGTTCAGGTAAAGCAGGGTCATTCTCTCTCACAGCACATCATCCCACCAGGCAGACCCTGGTAGTACTGACTGCTTATTTTTTCTGGCATGTTTGCCTCATCCATCAGGCATAGCAGTAGGTCAAGCAAATTCTCCCTGAACTGCAGGGACATACCCAAGGAGCTTCCAAGGCTGTTTTTTAAATTCTTTTGTTTACTCTTATCTCCATGGAGTGTTCACTGAATGAAGCACAGATAGAGTAGTTACTCACCTGTAACAGGTGTTCTCCAGGAGCAGCAGGAATCAGTCCTCACATATGCGTGACGTCAATGGAGCCCCCATGCGGAGCATTTCCCCAGCTTTCAAAGAAAGCCTTTGGGAATGCAGGCACGCATGCGCGGTCCCCTTCCTGCCCAAAAGGTGCAATCTTGCTCAGTCAAATGACATAGCTAAAAGACAGTACAAAAAAGAAAATGAACTATATGCAACTGCAAGTGGAGGAGGGAGGGTCATGAGGACTGATTCCTGCTGCTCCTGGAGAACACCTGTTACAGGTGAGTAACTACTCTTTCTCCAGGACCAAGCAGGAAGTCAGTCCTCACATATGGGTGACTCCCTAGCTCTGGGCTACCAGGAACCCAGGCTGAAAAATATAGCTCCCTCTAGAGCCCCAGCAACAGTGAGAGAATCTTCTCTGAGACCACACCTGAACGGTAGCCCAACACCAGGGCCGGAGGGTAGGAGTTGCCTAAACCTCAAAGAGATTACAGAGTACCGCTTGCCCGAAAGCACTGTCCCTACGGGACTCCCTCTCGAGGCAGTAGTAGTCCGCCAAAGTCTGGCTTGAAGACCAAGTAGCGGCCCGGTAAATGTCTGCCAGCGGAAGTGAGCTACTGATGCGGCCTTCGCCTGAACTCGGTGGGCCGTGACTCGACCCTCCAGGGAGAGGGCGGCTGACCTGTATGCCCAGGCAATACAGTCTGCTATCCAGATGGACAACGTACGCTTAGTGACAGGCAACCCCAATTTATTAGGGTCAAAGGAAATGAAGAGCGGAGAAGCCGTTCTATGCCCCTGTGTACGTTCAAGGTAAAAGGACAGCGCCCTTCTACAATCCAGGGTATACAAGACAGTCTCTGCTCTACTGGCATGCGGCCTGGGAAAGAACGTTGGAAGAACCACCTCCTGGTTGAGGAGGAAGGAGGACACCACCTTTGGAAGGAACTTAGGATGAGTCCGCAAGGACTACCCTGTTCTTATAGAACCTGGTATACAGCCTAACCAAGACCAGGGCCTGAAGCTCACTCACCCTCCTAGCTGAGGTGAGTGCCACAAGGAACAATACATTCCAGGAGAGGAAATGTAAATGGCAGGTAGCCATCGGCTCAAAAGGTGGGTGAGTCAGTTGCTACAAGACCACATTGAGATCCCACGCAGGAGCAGGTGGACGAATAGGAGGCTTAAGCAGAAGCAGGCCTCTTAGAAAGCGGGACACCAGAGGGTGGCCTGAGAGAGATTGCCCATCCACCTGCAAGTGGTGAGCTGAGAGGGCACTGAGGTGAACCCGGGCAGAGTTGGAAAGGTGGAGCAGGTATTGAAGCACCACCTGGACAGAGCAGGAGAATGGGTTCTCTTGCTGTTGAGAACACCAAATAGAGAACCTATGCCACTTCAGAGCATAGGCCTTCCTGGTGGAATGTTTCCTGGAGGCCAACACCACCTCTTCAACTTCCCTAGATAGGAGCAACGACTAGCCTTTCAGCAGCCACGCCATCAAACTGAGAGATTTGAGGTTGGGATGCAAGAGGGACCCCTGGTCCTGAGTCAGAAGGTCGGGTTGCAACCCCACAGGAAGTGGAGTATCCACCGCCAACTGCAGAAGAAGAGGGAACCACGGCTACCTGGGGGCTATCAGGATCACCGTGGCTCGGTCCTGCTGGATTTTGAATAGAGTATCCTCCGGGGGGGGGGGGGGGGATCTAGTCCGAGGCTCGGAGCTCAGCGAGTCCAAAGGGACGCACCGAGTCTGGAAGGTGTCCGGGGACGACTCCTCCATCTCCCACGCCGATTCCTCCGAGCGGGCGGGCACCGACGCCATCCGCCCCGACAGAACCGGCATCGGTCCCGAACAGGAAGCCGAGGGTGACCGCGGCAAAGGATCGACTCGAGTTCACATGGTCTCGAGGGTCAACTTGGACATCGATGTCCCGGTGGTCGGGGAAGATGCGCCAGTGAGACCTGCGATCAGCACCTGCTGCTGCTCCATGAAGGCAGACAGTCTGCTCTCCAAGGCCATCAACCTGAGTCCGAGCTCAGGAGACCCAGCAGCCTCTGACTCGGGCCCCGACAGCGGCTCCCCCGGAGGAGAGTCCACGAGGATTACAGTACTCACGTGACTCGGGGCCTCTGACTCTACACGAGGATGCTTGGCAGGCCTCACCGACTCCAAAGACCCAGGACGGCGATCGGGGCTATGCGACCTGGCCCTCAAGGAGCCAAGAGCGTCCACTGATGCCGCCCTCGCGGGTTTCTCTTTCCTTCAGTGCTCCCTAGAGGGGGACTCCCTTTCAGAGGAGCCCCAACGATGCTCGGGGTCAGACTCCCAAGACGTCGAGGCCTCTGACGAAGTCCGGACCCGTCCAGAGGCAGACTCGGAGAAGATCCTCTCACGCTGGTGCTGACGGCTCCGCAATGCCTTGGAAGACATTTTGCCACAGGGACTGCAGACCGTAGAATCGTGGTCTGGACCCAGGCACCAGTCGTGTGTGTCGGTGAGACACATCAGTTTCTTGCACCAATCACACTTCCTAAAGCCACTGGCAGCCAATGGGGGAAAAAGGGCCCCTGCAAGATCAAAACATTGGGCTGCCAGGGAAAAGAAAAAAGGCACGAACGCAGTCTCTAAAGGACAAAAACCGAAAAGGAGAGATCCGGGCTCGGCCCCGGTGTACTGAGTCCAGGCAGGAAGGGAACCGACGTCAAACCAATGAAAAACTCGACCCAACACAGGAAAAATGAACTTTTTTTCACGGGTGACAAGGACAGGCGTCCGTAGGGCTCTGCAGAAAAAAGCAGACTGAGCAAGATGGCACCTTTGGGCGGGAAGGGGACCACACATGCGTGCCTGCATTCCCAAAGGCTTTCTTTGAAAGCTGGGGAAATGCTCCGCATGGGGGCTCCGTCAACACCAACATCACCCATATGTGAGGACTGACTTCCTGCTTGGTCCTGGAGAAATACTATTTCCCAGAACCCCCATTCTCTATAGATGAACAAAAAAATGGATTCTTATTATCTCTTGCCCAGCAAACACAAGTTAAGGTGAATGCCTCCTATGCATATGTATCTACCCACTCTTACCTTATTCCCTGTAGAGGAAACATAGGCACTATTACATCTCACCCCTGCCACACTGGATTGATTAATGCTCAAGGGCACCAAAATCCAAGGGGCCAATATGCAATATCCTGGCCGTTTAAAACACTACAACAGTTGACCAAGGTGTTTATAACCTCTGGATATTCAGTGAAGAGTAGCTGGGTAGTCACTAGCAGTGAAGATCCGGACAGCACCAGTCACTATCTCCATAAACAGAACAATGAAAAAGATGTTCTATCTGCATAAGGCTGGAATTTATCCAAATAGAAGCTGAATATCACTACTATCCGGATAGTGACCTGGACTACCCTTCCTCCACCTACAGATGCCCGACACTGCGCAGATAGTGCTGAGACAGTCTGTAAAGAGATTCAGCAGCAGTAACCAGATGATGCCACTAAATCTCTCTTAACACCTTTATCCAGAGAGCTCCTGTGGTTATTTGGATAAGGGCTTTTTGAATACTGGCCACCAAAATTTTGATACATAGCCTGCTCATAAAGCATAACCTAATAGAGATGTGTATGCTAAAAATTTGTGTGTCCATTAGTATTTGTCACCAAACCCTGTTCTGTCGTCACACACCAACTTAGTCATGCAGTCAACCTGTTCATCTCCACTGAAGTCAATGGGGCAAGCAGTTTTTTGTTTCTTTTTTTAATTTAACAGTAGGACTTTCCATCCATTTTCAATCAAACCTACTTAAAGTTGCTGGTAGGCATCTGTAAACAGAGTCAACGGCATTAAAAGCCAGAAGTGTCAAACACCACGCAGCACCATAAGAGGGGACAAAGGGCACAGACAGTGGCAGGAAGACTACTAGAGGCTGGCAGAAGGGCAAAGCTGCACAATTGGGTTGATGCAGAAAGACCAACATTCCCTTTGCATGCAGATAATGCAACTTATAAGCACAAGTTCCAACATGCAAATGCAGAAGAGACTGACGTTGTGTAAACAGTAAAAGAAAAGCAAGCACACATAGAAACAACAAGTGTATTTAAATTATAGGCAAATGAGCTGCCATGTATTGAAATGGCATGCTAATATTGTTTGTGCTTGATGCAGAGAAACATGTAAAAGATTACATAACCAGCCAAGATGCCAATATCTCTACATCTGGGTCTGAGATGGTTTAAATATCTTGCACATGTCCCCAACACTATTTTGATGGATGCACTGCGTGGTGCCAGACGCCACCATTTTTCAAGATGGCGGCGCAGGAGCATATAGGCAATGCTCCCAATCCATCATAACAATGGTACCAAATGGGGGGTAGGGGAAATCAGGATTTGGTTTCTGTCGAGGGGGAGGGGGGGTCAGTGTTGGGGGCACCAGCCCCTTAACAGTATTTTGATGGTATCAGGGGCTTTCCGCAATGCCAGGATCATCTGAGGGGGAAGTGTCAAACTTACCCTCAGGTGACCCTGTTTCTCTGGGAGAGCATGCCAAACTTGCACCGACTTCTGTGCACGTTTGGTTTGCTCTCCCAGTTTAATGCTGACATTTGTGCCACGATTTAATGCATGGCTAGTTTACATATACGCCCCTTTCTGCATGCTGATGCTGAAGTCACAGAAAATCGGTACACTGCATAGAGGCATACATAGTTAATAGCACGTGACTTCAGAGCTGGCTTTCTGCATTGGCCTGAATGCAGTTACGCACCTATAATGTGTTCTCTGGGGACAGCAGGAATCAGTCCTCACATATGGGCGACGTTGGCACAGACAGAGCCCATGTGAAAACATCTCCTCAGCTT
Organism: Ichthyophis bannanicus; assembly: GCA_033557465.1. NCBI lineage: Eukaryota > Metazoa > Chordata > Amphibia > Gymnophiona > Ichthyophiidae > Ichthyophis > Ichthyophis bannanicus. The sequence goes on along the minus strand of CM066031.1, from coordinate 994,552,461 downwards.
TCAAAGAAAGCTTTTAAAAGATGTACCACACATGCGTGGTCCACTTCCCACCCAACAGTACCATCCTGCCTCAGTCTAGTGACATAGCTAAGATGGCAAAAATTAAAATACAGTAAAGAAGCAACTCCAAAGGGAGGAGAGAGGGTTGTGAGGACAGATTCCTGCTGTTCCCAGAGAATATTTGTTACAGGTGAGTAACTATGCTTTCTTCAGAACAAGCAGGAAGTCAGTCCTCACATATAGGATTCCCCAGCTACAGGCTACCAAGAACCTGTAAAAAATGCTACAGTGTGACCTGAAAAGGGTGAGCCGTGAGCTTGCAACTGTTGAGTCCCAATTGAGAGACTCTCACAAGACCTAAGTGTCCGGCGGGAAACCAGCACTCCGGTAGCCTGTACACAAAAAGGTTGGAGGGCAGGAGTTGCCTACACCCCGAAGAGATTACAGAGTATGGCCTAGCCAAAGGCACTGTCAGTAGTGAGCTGCGAAGGTATGGACCGAAGACCAGGTGACAGACCGGCAGATTTCAGTCACAGGTATGGAATGCAGATTTTCCACAGAGGTAGCTATGGCCCTGATACAGTGTACCATAACCGTTACCCAAGTGGAAAGAGTTTGCTTGGTAACTGGAAGCTCTAGACAGTCATAGGAGACAAAAAGCCAGAGGTGCTTTGTGGTGGGCCCAAGTCCTTTGCAGGCAGAAGGACAGGGCCCTCTTACAATCCAGAGTGTGGCAAACAGCCTCCACCCTGCCAGCATGAGCCTCAGGAAGAAGATGGGTAGCACCACCTCTTGAGTGAGGTGGAAGAGGGGACATCAACTTTGGCAGAAACTTGGGAGTGTGTGTGCGGAGCACCACCCTGTTCTTATAGAACCTCGTGAAGGGAGGCTCTGCCATCAGAGGCTGGAGCTCACTAACTCTGCAAGCTAATACGAGTGCCACAAGAAAGACAACCTTCCAGGAGAGGTACTGCAAGTGGCAGGTAGCCAAGGGCTCAAAACAGCAGCTTAGTGAGCTGTGAGAGCACCACATTGAGATCCCCACTTTGCTGTTGGTGGGTGGACAGAGGGTTTGGACAACATGAGGCCCCGCAGGAAACAAGGGGCTGAGCCGAGAGGGGCTTTCCCCTCAATGGAGTGGTGGTGCGCCGCAATAGCACTCAGGTGTACTCTGACAGAGTTGGACTTCAGTCCTTCCTGGGACAAGTGGAGTAGGTACTGGAGTACCAGCTGCACCAAGCAGAAAGGGTTTGCCTGCCTTTAGCACACCATGCTGAAAAAACACCACAAAGGCCTATGCCCTTCTCTTGGAGGCTTTGTGGGAGGCCACAAGGAGCTAGGCCATGAACGACAGGGACCCCAGGTTGGGGTACAGGAGCGAGCCCTCTTCCTGTAACACAAGTCCTGGTGTGTGGCCCAGGGGAATTGAAAACACCACCGACAGGTGGAGAAGTAATGGGAACCAAGATTGATGCTGGTAGCCCCCAGGTGACCCAGGCAATTGGCCCTCTATCGCTCTGGACTTTGAAGAGGGTCTTGGCAACCAGTGGTATTGGCGGGAAGGCACAGAGAAGGCCTTCCATCCATGGAATGAGGAACACATCCGCTGCCACCCAGGACAGGTGCAACTGGCAGGAGCAGAAGCTGGGCAACTCTGTTGTCTGGGCTGGCAAACAAGTCCACTAGGGGGATGCCCCAGAGCTGGAAAATCTGGGAGGCCATTCTGGGGTCCAGGCACCACTCAGGCAGCTGGGAGGACTCTGCTCAGCTTGTCAGCCAGGACATTTTGCTGGCCCGGGAGCATCCCATTGCTTGTCGCGTATGAGCGGAGTGCTACCACCTCCTGGCAGAGGGCATATGACCCTGTCCCCCCCACTTGTTGACATAGAACATTGCAACTTGGTTGTCTGCCTGGACAAGCACCAACTGGTGCTGCAACAGGTGGCGGAAGGCTCTGAGGACCAGAAATATCAGCCAGAGCTCCAGAAGACTGATCTGAGCCTAGCAGGGATGAGTCCATGGTGGGGACCCTCTGAGGGGTTGGTGCTGGGAAGGGCATCCCAGCTTGAAGGTGACAGGGGAGCTGCCACCAGTTGAGGGAGTCTGCCAGCTGACAGGTCACTCTCACCCTTTCCTGAAGCCTGTTCATGGCTTGTGCCCACTGGGAATGGAGGCACCACTGAGCCACCCTCAAAAGAAACATAGAAAAATGGCAACAGAAAAAGACCACATGGCCTATCTAGTTTGTCCTTCCATATCAACAACTAAAACAGTCCCCTTTTTTCCTTTAGAGATCCTCTGTGTCTGTCCCATGCTTTTTTAAATTCAGATACTTTCCTCATCTCTACCACCTCCACTGGGAGACTATTCCACGGATCCACTCCTCTTTCCATAAAAAAATATTTCCACATATCACTCCTGAATCGGGCTTTCACCTTCATCCCATGTCCCCTTATAGCAGTAGTTGCTTTCAATCGAAAGAGTCTCTCCCCCCTGTGCCTTGATGCCACGGAGGTATTTAAACGTCTCAATCATATCACCTCTATCCCACCTTTCCTCTAAGGCAGGGGTCACCAACCTCCAGAGGGCCGCACAGCCGACTACCGGCAGACTCGCGGGCCGCACCCCCCCCCCCCGCGCGCGAAAAAAAAACAAAACTGCTCATACCTGTACTTTGATTATTCCATGTCAGCTCCCTCCCTTCTTCTGCAGCCGCGGCTCCCTGCCTCTTAGGGAACCGCGGCTGTGCTTGTAAAATCATCGCGGAGCCCTTCCTGCCTTGACGGGCTCCGTGCAGCATTGTCCCGGACAATGCTGCACGGAGCCCGTCAAGACAGGAAGGGCTCCGCGATGATTTTACAAGCACAGCCGCGGTTCCCTAAGAGGCAGGGAGCCGCGGCTGCAGAAGAAGGAGTCGGTGAGTTTGCCTTGGCGGGCCGCACCGGGGTAGAGTCTCGCGGGCCGCACGGAGGGACCTCGCGGGCCGCAGGTTGGTGACCCCTGCTCTAAGGTGTACATATTAAGATCCTTAAGTCTGTCCTCATATGCTTTATAATGACTACTAACCATTTTAGTAGCCACCCTCTGTACCGACTCCAGCTTGTTTATATTTTTTTGAAGGTGTGGTCTCCAGAATTGCATACAATACTCCAAATGAGGTTGCACCAAAGAGTTATACAGAGGCACTATCACCTCCTTTTTTCTAATAGCCATTCCTCTCCCTATGCACCCAATCATTCTTCTGGCTTTTGCAGTCACCTTTTTTTACTCGTTTAGCTACTTTATTTATTTTATTTATTTACATTCTCTTATATACCGCGCTATTCTGCATCAGTGCGGTTTACCTTGAACAAACTGAAATTACATTGAACAGGGCATTATAATTTGGAGATAACTATTTTACAGGGAATATGGGCCATGGAGGGTTAAGTGGCTTGCCCAAGACCACAAGGAGCACCTGTGGGACTAGAAACCCCAGTCCTTCCGGCCCAAGGTTGCTGTCCTCTAGTGGGATTTGAACCCCCGACCTTCTGGCCTGAAGTACCTTGCCCCAACCACTAGGCCACTCCTCCACTCCTTTAAGATCATCAGAAACAACGCCTTGGTCCCGCTCTTCTTTAGTGGACAAAAGTACTTCACCTCCTATACTATATTGCTCCCTTGGATTGCTGCAGCCCAAATGCATGACCTTGCATTTTTTTAAACATTAAATCCCAGCTGCCAAATTCTAGACCATTCTTCAAGCTTAGCTAGCTCCCTCCTCATGTTATCTACATCTTCCTAGGTGTCTACTCTATTGCAGATTTTGGTATCTTCTGCAAAGAGGTAAACCTTACCCGACAGCCCTTCTGCTATATCACTAACAAAGATGTTAAAAAGAATCAGACCAAGGACAGATCCCTGGGGCACACCACTGGTAACGTCCTTCTCCTCAATGTGGACTGTGGAGGTCATGTGGCTGAGCAGGCAGAGGAGAATGCAAGCAGGCACCGACCAGTGTTGCTGCACCTCTGTGGCTAGCGCCCTGAGGCATTCTGACCTCTTGCATGGGAGGAAGGCCTTGGCCTGGATGGTGTCTAGTTGAGCCCAGATGAACTCCAGGCACTGAGCCGGAGGAGAGGTGAGAGTTGGGGTAGTTGATGAACCCAAGGTGCTGCAGGATGTGGATGGTGCACACAGTGGCGTGATGCACCTCTGCAGCTGTGTTTCCCCTTATGAGCCAGTCGTCCAGGTAGGGAAAGATGAAGGCCCTTTGGAGATGAAGGTGGGCTGTGACCACCACTAGGCACTTGGTAAAGATCCTTGGCAATGATGCCAGCCCAAAAGGTAGCACCCTGTATTGATAGTGACCTCCAACTATGAACTGGAAGTATTTTTGGTGGCTGGGATGGATCAGGATGTGTGTTATAAGCATCCTTCAGGTCTAAGGAGCATAGCCAGTTTCCCTTCTGGAGGTATGGCAGCAGTGTTCCAAGGGACAGCATTTTTGAACTCCCTCACCAGGAATCTGTTCAGGTCCCGCAGGTCCAGGATGCGCCTAAGGCTCCCTGTTCGCTTGGGAATGAGGAGCATAAGAATATGATATTTGGGCACTGGCTCTACCACCATGTCCTTGAGGAGGCCTGCGAGCTCAGTGAGGAGTACAGTCTGTTGAGAGAGGCCTGACTGGCTCTCCTGGGAAGAACAAGGGTGGCATCTGTTGCAGGTGGAGGAGGTAACCCTCCTTGACAGCTTGCTGTACCCAGGAATTGGTAGAGATGGAGGATCACCTGTGGGCAAACAGGGCCAGATGCCCCCCTGTGGGCTGCTGAGGGCCTCTTGGGGGAGAAGTGACTATCCAAGGAGTCAAAAACTCCCTCCAGGCTGGGCTGGAACCAGTGCCTGGGTCATAGGGGTTTTCTGCTTGTGAGGGCTGTGCCCTTGCCCCTTATGCTATTGACCTTGCTGTGGGACAGAGAAGGCTTGGTACTGTAGGGCATTGCCAAACCCCCCTTTTTCCTTGGGGCTCTTTTACAGAGAGGTACAGAGAGTTTGGGATTCTTTTTTTTTTTTTATTAAGAGATTTTGGCCCTGGTCAGGAACTGTCTCTCTCTGCATCTGTCTACCACAGGTTTTCCGAAGAGATTTTCTACAATGCAAGGGACATCGCGGCTACTCTGGCTGAGGACTCAAAGCCATTGAATGCTGCTTGCGACAGGAACTTCGAGCGCTCCTTGACTGCAGAGGCCAGCGACTTGAACTAGAGAGGTTCCCCACCAAGGCCTGCAGAGAAACTGGTGAACTCCCTCACCAGCTACTTGAGGTACATACCGACGTAAAACTGGTAAAATTGGACTTGGCACACCAGCATCAAGCCCTGAAAGGCTTTTCGGCTGAGGGTGTCCAGGGTCTGGGCCTCCCTTCCAGGGGGCACGAAGGAATGAGTCTTTTGGATTTTGAGTTGACACATGGCCAACTTGATGACTATAGAGTTGTGAGGGAGTTGGGTTTTCTGGAATCCTGGGCTTCGGCAGTATCAGTACATGCAGTCAAGCCGTCTTCTCACTATGGGCACTGACGCCAGTGTCTCCCATATATGGAGGAGGCAGCAGTGCCCGAGGATCGGAAGTACGAGCACCATGAGGGTCTCCTTTGGAGGGGCCTCGTATTGGAGGATTTCAAGTTCCTCCATGCGGGGGTCCTCCTCCCCCTCAGTATTGAACATGAGTACCTTTGCCATGTCCTGCACAAAGTCAAGGCAGGCAATATCCTCTGGCAGGGAACGGCACTGGGATACCTGCAGAGATGGGTCAGAGGGCATGTCTCGATGTTGCCGGCTGTCTGAGGGACTCCTCATTGGTGGTCTCCCAGTCTGACTGGAAGTCAGAGGAAGAGTCCAAGGCCTCACAGTTCCCATGGTCGAGGCCCAAGCCTGAAGGTCTGTGGCCCCTGGAAGACCTGCAGTCCTAGCCATGTGGACCGGGACCTCATCCAATACCATTGGCTCTCTCGAGGCAGGTGGTGCTGGAGGATCGGCTTGACATCCGGAAAAGCCCTCAATGTCGAGGGTCTGGTCATTGGGATGGAGGAACTGGACATCAGCACCCAATGCTGGGCCAGAAGAGCAGAAATTCTGCACTCCAGGGCCGCCAGTCTGGTCTCCATGCCAGCTGGCTCCGCAGCCTTTGACACGGGCACTGATGGTCTCGGGCCCAGGTCGGTTCCATCAAGGAAGAGCCCAAGACCAGTCACCAGATGCTGATGACTCCTTCCGGGGTAGCTTGTGAGGCCACTCCTGCTCTGACCCCTTGGACTCACGCTGGGGACTGTGGAGCTTAGTGTGGAATTTACTCACTTTTCCAGATCCATCCTCTGAGGTGGCCTTGGAGGTTTTCAAACTGTTCTTGCATTCCACTTCCAGGGATTTCCTCTGAGGACTCGCAGCCATGGAACTCCAAGGTAGCCCAGGCATCGTGGGATACCGAGGTACTGGAGGGGGCCCTGGAGCATGGTGTCACCAGGGACTCCAGTGCAGAGGTGGATTTATGGAAGAACCTTTCCTGCTGCAGTTGACAGCTCTTTATGGCCTTCGCAGTCATGGCCTTGCAGAGTTCACAGACCAAGTCATCACAGTCCGGCCTGAGGCAACAGAGACAGTAGTCATGTGGGTTGGTGAGGAACATCATTTTACTGCACTGATCACATTTTTTAAAGCTGCTGGAGGCCATAGGGGAAAAAAAAGAGGCCCTGCAACCCGGGCAAGGGTCCGAGGCCTGCGGCCAAAAAAAAAGGCACGAAATGCCAATCGAGGGTCACCTTTTGAAAAACAAGGAAACAAACCCAAAGAAGGCTGCTGAGGTGAGCTGGCTCAGGGGCGGGACAGGAACCAATATGCGTACTAGATAAAAATAAGACAAAACCCACCCCACACTTTTTCCCAGTGAAAACGGGACAGATGTCCAGTGGGCTCCACAGAAAAAAGGAGACCGAGGCAAGATAGCACCCTTGGGTAGGAAGGGGACCACGCATGTGTGGTGCATCTCCCAAAGGCTTTCTTTGAAAGCTGGGAAGATGCTTCTGCACAGGCTCTGTCAGTGCCATCACCCATATGTGAGGACTGACTTCCTGCTTGTTCCCAGAGCAGAATAAGCAGAATGAACACCAGTGGAAGGGGGTAAAGCAGCGTCAAAATTGGTATGAGAACATCTAGGCACTTTAAAACAAGTAAAAACAGCACCAACACTGGCAGGAACACTCCCAAGGAATTGGCAGAACAGTAAGGCCGCAGCAAGACTGTCCAGACAATCTAAGGCAGTGTGAATGGGTTAAAGCAGCAGTAACATTTGCTGGAAGACACAGGAACACTGAAAGTGGGTCAATGCAGCACCCAGATTGTCTGGAAGGCTTTAAAGCTCCTGAAGTGTAGTGCCAACAGAGCATCAAGATGGGTGTCTCCCTGAGTTCCAGTCTGAGGAGGGCCAATATAGCAGCAAGATAGGCTGCACAAGTCCATCCAGTGGGACTAGTGTGAGGTCAGCTGTGTGCCTGCAAGCTGAAGTTCTAACACAGAGGACTTTTATCCTACTACAGGAACCTGCAGCAATGATTCCTTGGGTTGGGGGAAGTATTCAAGGACTGCTTGGAATGGGCAGCTGTGGAATTTAGATAGAGAGCAGAGAATGTGTTACGATGAAGGCCCCAGAAGCAGTGGAAAATCAGTTGAAACGGAGACAGCACTGCCTGCAAGAGCCCAAAATGTCAGGAGGGCCAACACAGCAGCAAGGTAGGCTAGAAGGCCTTACCACCCAAACAAGAATACCTGAAAGTACTAAGGAGTTCTGTCATGGCAAACCTCCCCACCTCCCGGTCTCTTCATAAAGGTATGTTTAAAGGATGAGGGGCTGGCTAACTGGCTCTTCAAGCACTCAGTCCCTCTGTCCACTATTACTTGCTAAATCTATCTTCATAGTGCCCACCATTAAATATTTGAGGCTCACACTAGACTCCCATTTAGGGAGGAGTTGCCTTAGGCCAGAGGTTTGAATCCCACTGGAGGACAGCAACCTCGGGCCTGAGATTTCTAGGCCCACAGGTGCTCCATGTGGCCTTGGGCAAGCCACTTAATCCTCCATTGCCTCAGGTACATAATGTAGATTGTGAACCCTTTGGGGACAAGGGAAATATATACCGTACCTAAATGTACACTGCTTTGACCTTGTGAAAAGCAGTATAAGTGCATTGCTAAATAAATAAAAATAAAAGTAACATTTCACAATTACATCAGTGTTGTAGTTAGGCAGTCTCTTTGCTCTATGGAACTTAGATCTTTCCTTCTCCCACCTTACCGATACCTCTGCTGATATTGCGTGTCATATCGCTACTCAGCTATTGTAATGTCATCTTTGCTGGACCTCCAACTTATGTACTAAAACAATCCAGAATACTGTCGTGAGTACTTGCCCACACTGCCCAGTTTGACCATGTCACACCCCTACTTTTTCAGCATCACTGGCTACCGATATCTTTTCCTATCTAGTTCAAAATTCTCATCTTAGTTCAAAATACCCTATACACTGGATCACTTCATTACCTCACCACCTGCATTATTCCCCATGCCCCCCCCCATGTGTCTTCCCCATATTTATGCAAATAGTCTTCATTTTCCTACAGCATCCATTGGCAAGGCTTGAATCCACCCATCACTCCGCTTTCTACTCTTTTGGACCCAGTCTCTGGCACTCTCTTATCTGAACTCCGTCTGGAACCATCCTTTAAAAAGTTCAAAACGCCTACAATTTAGAATGATCACAACCTGTTGATTCCTCCCCTTCGACCCTATCCTACTTTTCTCTCTCTGTAGTACAATTGTTGTGTAACTATCCTATTTTAATTGTAGTTCCTTTCTTTTCTTCTTTTAACTGTTTATAAACTGCTTCAATATATTATTAAGAAGTGGTATATCAAGTTTTAATAAAACTAAGCTACACCAATGATGGCAGGAACCACCTGGCCAGCACAAAAGGACTAAAGCACAATAACGGTATTGTAAACCGCTCTGATGCTTTGGCCTGAGCGGTATATCAAATGATTAAACATAAACACATAATTAAGATTTTAGGTACCAAGAAAGGTGAAAAGGAAGAATGCATTACCTGCTAAGATACTGATCATAGAACAATGCAGCAAGAAGACTGGTGCCAAACCCCCCAGGCATAAAAAGATGGTGAAAGTGTAGAATGAAGACCCCTAGGCACACAAAGATGAAAAAGCAGTGAGGAGGAGGAAGACTGGCACATAAAAAAAAGGCATACAGCTTGCAGAGCAGCACAAAAGAAGGATGGCATGAACCATCCTTCATAACCAAAGAAAGGGAAAAGGCTTAACAGTGGTATGAAGACTGCAAGGCAGAGAAGTTGGGGAAAAAGCAGCAGCAATAGTAGTGCAAAAAGAGGTGGATCACAGACAGAGGCATCAGTGGTAGAAAGAAAGAAAGACAAAGGGAAAGGTAGCTTTTCTTCTCAAGTTTGTGGCCGGGGGGACACTGTTCCCTCTAAGCTGTGCGCGCGCGCACACCTCGCCAAGCAAGCGCACATACTTTACAGCTCTGATTCTGATAGAAAACACCACAGACGTCTTAAAATTTAAAAGTTATGATTGTAATTACTAGAAATTTCCTGCTTCATTTAGTAATCGTCTATTTTCATTTAATTTGATTAAAATCAATGTGGTGTACATACTGTATTCTGACTTGTAGTCAAATTTTAAAGTATATAACTCAGAGTGTCGTTATGTGGCGCACAAAAATTTAACCTTCCTTCAAAAGCTGCACACAGCTGATATTTTACGCGCACACAGCCTACAGAAAATTAGAGGGAACATTGCTGGGGGACTAAAGGTACCACCTGGAAAATAGGCAGCAGCAGCATGGAGACTGCAGTAGAAACTGAAAACAGCAAGAGACTGGAAAGCATAGAATTTGGGCAACTATGTTTTAGTGGAGTATTGCACTCATTCCTTCTTTCAGGTGCATGGACATCAAGGGAAACAAAACAAAGGGAGGTTTGTTTTTAGAAACACTAGTTTTCCCCATCAACTCCAGTGCTAGCCATCAACAGGAGCCCACAATTATCACATACTGTGGAGAATATACATTCACCGGGCACACTAGTTGGTGGATAGGACAGGAAATGTTGCACAACCTTGGAAGTCTGGCCAGATCCAACTTGTATGCCCCCAAAATCTGCAACAGAGTAGACATCCTGGAAGGGTTGGATAACGAAGTAGGATCTAGTGAAGCTTGAAGAATGGCTGAGAATTTGATAGCTAAGATTTAATGCAAAAAATACAAGGTCATCATTTGGGCTGCAAAACCCCAAAGCAGTAGTATGGTCTAGGGAATGAAGTACTTCAATGCATGCAAGAAGAGCAATGCTGGGGGATGATGTTATCTGAGGATCTTAAAGTGGCCAAACAGGTAGAAGAGATGATGGTGAAAGCCAGAGGAATGGCCAGCAGGAAAAAGGAGATGATAGTGACTTTGCATAAGTCTCTATTGAGATCTCATTTGACGTACTGTGCACAGTTCTGGAGACTGCACCTTCAAAAGGCCATAAACGAGGTAGAGTCAGTCCAGAGCACAGCTACTAAAATGGTTAGTGGTCTTCAACAGAAAACATGAGGATAGAATTAAATAGGGGAAATATGAGAAATTTAAATACCTCTGGTCTAAATGCACAGGAAGCAGGCCTCTTTCAATTGAAAGGAAGCTCTGGAACAAAGGGTCATAGGATGAAGGCATAAGGGAATACTCGGGAGTATTCTGAGGAAATATATATATTTTTTTCCAGAAAGTGTGGTGGATGCAAAGAAAAGCATCCTGACACAGGAGACGAGAACTGTATTTAAATTCAAGAAAGCATGGGACAACTACAGAGGATCTTCAGGGGAGAAGGAACTACAGAGCTTAGTGGTTTGTATGGATGGATAGGCCTTATGGTAGGGCTTTACAAATGCCAAGTGCCAGATCACCATGGCAGCTAGAAATTTTCTTCTGGTGCTTTGGATTTTCATAAAAAATGTCATCGGAGCTTCTTCCTTACTGCATTATATGACTCGGTCTTAACCATGTGGTGCAGGAACTCTTGTGCTGGTCCCATGCGTTGCATAGCCGAAGCTCGCACAGAGCCATTCAGTGCAAGAAGGAAAATGTTCCTGCTTCAGCTGCAAAAGAAGGTGACATTTTACTTACCAGATAATGTCCTTTCCTTGTGTCCTGCTAGACCAATCCAAACAAGTGGATTGTGTTCCTCTAACAGCAGATTGGTGGAGACAAAGAACCAACAAAAAGCCCAGGGTTCAATGACAATCACTCCTATGCCTCAGCCACCAGAGGTCTATTCAATATCCGTCCCAAAGCATATGGGAGAACATCACAGGCCTCACCCAACCTCAATGTGAGCAACAATGAGCAAACAGTAGAAACCTATGTACAGAAAAGCATAAAGAGAAGGCTGTTTGTAGAAGATGAACCTGCAGAAACAAAATGTAGAAATCATAGTGGACCCAAGGGCACCGCTTCAGAAGAACAGAGCAAACTGTTCCAGGGGCGGGCCCTAGACTGGTCTAGCAGGACATTATCTGGCAAGTAAAATGTCACCTTCCATATCCTCTTGCTAGACCAGTCCAGACAAGTGGGATATACCAAAGCTAAGCCACCACTGGACAGGAAAAAGACACAGCAACTTGTAAAACCTTAGAGCCAAAAGCCGTGTCTGCTTGAGCGTGGCCAGTCAAGTGGAAATACTTGACAAAAGTGGAAAGTGATGCCCAGGTTGCTGCCCGACAAATTTTTGAAAGAGCTACTGAGCTCCACTTTGCCCACAAGGATGCCTGCGCTTGGGTAGAATGGGCACGCAAACCCTCTGTACCAGCTGGTTCCGCAACAGATCTGCCGAGGCAATGGTCTCCTTAACCCAGCGCCCCAATGCAGACTGAACCACCGCATCACCTTGTGCGTGTCAGCAAACAGCACAAAAAGAAGGTCTGACTTAAAGGAATTCATAACCTCCATGAACACGAGAAGTACTCTCCGGACATCTACAAGGCCAAGATCCTTACTATTCCCCCAACACTGCTCCTCAGAAGGAGGGCAGGCAAAGACGCCTAGTTCATAAGAAAGGGAGAAACCACTGCAGGGAAGAAGGAAGGCATTTGTCAAATGGAAGCAGCTTCAACAGAAAAGATAGGTAAGGATCCCAGTAAGACAGCCACCAGCTCGGAAAACCACCTTGCAGAACAATTGCAAGCAAGAAGACTGTCTTGAGCGTCAAGTCCTGCAGAATAGCATACTTCAACAGCTCAAAGGGCTCTGACATTAGGGCCCCAAGCACCAGACACAGATCCCATACCTGGGTACAAACTATATTGTAATGATAGAGTGGATCAAATTGGTGGAGGGGTTGTGCTCTATGTTAGAGAGGGCATTGAGTCAGAAAGGATTAAAGTTTTGCAGGAAACAAAATTTGCTGTAGAATCTCTATGGACTGAAATTCCATGTAAAAAGGGGAAGGCGAAGGCAGTGGGGGTGTACTATCGACCACCTGGCAAGAATGAACATATGGATGATGAAATGCTCAAAGAAATCAAGGAAGCTAACAAAAGTTACAGCACAGTAATAATAATGGGTGATTTCAATTACCCCGGTATCGACTGGGTCAGTGTCACGGCAGGACATGCTAGGGAGATAAAGTTCCTAGAAGAAATAAATGACTGCTTCTTGGAGCAGCTGGTTCATGGACCGACCAGAGGGGAAGCAATATTAGACCTAGTCCTTAGTGGAACACCAGATCTAGTGCAAGAGATAAGGGTGTTGGGGCCACTTGACAATAGTGATCATAGCATGATCGCCTTTCATTTAATTAGTGGAGGAGGGATAGTAAGGAAATCCAGTTTTAACTTTTGAAAGGGAGAGACTATGATAAAATGAGGAAATTAGTTAAAAAAAAAACACTAAAAAGGAGCAGTTGCAAAGGTTAAAGACTTACATCAAGCTTGGATGTTGTTGAAAAATACTATCTTGGAAGCCCAAACCAGCTTTATTCCACGCTTTAAGAAAAGTGGAAAGAAGTCCAAAAAACTGCCAGCATTGTTTAAAGGTGAGGTCAGAGAGGCTGTTGCCAAAAAGCATCTTTCAGGAAATGGAAAAAAGAGCCAAACGACGAAACCTGGAAACAGCACAAGCACTGGCAAGTCAAATGCAAGGCATTGATAAAGCAGGCAAAGGGAGAATTTGAGAAGCAGCTTGCTGCGGAAGCAAAAACACGAAATAAAGATTTTTTCAAGTACATTCGTAGCAAAAAACCTGTGAGAGAGTCAGTTGGTCCATTAGATGAGAGTGGTTAAAGGGGCACTAAGAGGCGACAAGGCGATAGCGGAGAGACTGAATGAATTCTTTGCTATGGTCTTTACTGAGGAAGATGTAGGGATGTTACCCATGACTGAAGTGGTGTTTAAAGGTGCGGAAGAATTGAAGGAAATATCGATACATCGGGAAGATGTATTACAACTATTAGATAAAATGAAGAGTAGCAAATCACCTGGGCCGGATGGTAAACATTCAAGGGTGTTGAAAGAACTTAAATATGAGATTGCAGACCTGCTATTAGTAATCTGTGAACTATCATTAAAATCATCTCTAATACCTGAAGATTGGAGGATCGCCAATGTAACACCAATTTTTAAAAAGGGTTCCAGGGGTGATCTGGGAAAACTACAGACCGGTGAGCCTCATGTCAGTACTGGGAAAAATGGTAGAAACCATCATAAAGAATAAAATTACTCAGCATGTAGATAGTCATGGCCTAATAGGAGACAGCCAACATGGCTTTAGACAAGGAAGATCCTGTCTTACTAATCTGTTATGTTTTTTTGAAAGTGTGAATAAACAGGTGGACAAAGGTGAGTCGGTTGATATAGTGTATCTGGACTTTCACAAAGCCTTTGACAAGGTCCCTCAGAGACTTTTGGCAAAACTAAAGAGTAATGGGACAGTGTACTACTGTGGATCAAGAACTGGTTAAAAAGATAGAAAGCAGAGGGTTAGGGCTAAATGGCCAATTTTCCCAATGGAGAAAGGTGAATAGTGGTGTACCCCAGGGATCTGTGCTGGGTCTGCTGCTTTATGACATATTCATAAATGACCTGGAAAGTGGAATAACGAGTGAGGTTATCAGATTTGCAGATGACACAAAACTATTTAAAGTTGTTAAATCCCAAGAGGATTGTGGAAAATTGCAAGAGGATCTTGATAAATTGGAAGACGAAGGCGTGGAGGAGTAGCCTAGTGGTTGGGGCAAGGTACTTCAGTCTGGAAGGTCGGGGGTTCAAATCCCACTAGAGGACAGCAACCTTGGGCCGGAAGGACTGGGGTTTCTAGTCCCACAGGTGCTCCTTGTGGTCTTGGGCAAGCCACTTAACCCTCCATAGCCCATGTTCCCTGTAAAATATTTATCTCCAAGCTATAATGCTCTGTTCAATGTAATTTCAGTTTGTTCAATGTAAACCGCACTGATGCAGAATAGCGCGGTATATAAGAGAATGTAAATAAATAAAGACTGGGCATCAAAATGGCAGATGAAATTTCATGTGGACAAGTGCAAAGTTATAAACCTAGGGAAGAACAACCCAAACTATGGTTACATGATGCAAGGTTCTACATTAGGAACAACCACCCAGGAAAAAGATTTAGGCATCATTGTGGATAACATGTTAAAACCCTCGGCCCAGTGTGCAGCAGCGGCCAAGAGAGCAAATAGAATGCTGGGTATCATAAGGAAAGGAATGGAAAATAAAACAAAAAGATATTATAAGGCCTCTATATCACTCCATGGTGAGACTGCACCTTAAATATTGTGTGCAATTCTGGTCGTCATATCTTAAAAAGGATATAGAGTTATTAGAAAAGGTTCAGAGAACAGCCACCAAAATGGTAAAGGGGCTGGAAGGATACTCCTATGAAGAAAGGCTAAAAAGGTTAGGGTTCTTTAACCTGGAAAAGAGATGGCTGAGGGGAGATATGATAGAAGTCTATAAATTAATGAACGGAGTGCAACGGGTAAACGTAGATAGACTGTTTACGTTATCAGAATATAGAAAGACTAGGGGACATGCAATTAAACTACAGGGTAAACTAAGACTAATAAAAAAATATTTTTTCACTCAACATGTAATCAAATTCTGGAATTTGTTACCAGAGGATGTTAGTGTAGCTGGGTTTAAAAAAGATTTGGACAAGTTCCTGGAGGAAAGGTCTATAAACCATTATTAAGAAGGGACCCAGGATATCAATGCTTGACCCAGTACAAGCATTGTGGAACCTGTGTCTTTTGGGGAAACTGCTAGGTACGTATGACCTAGATTGGCCACTGTTGGAAACAGGATACTGGGCTTGATGGACCTTGGTCTGACACAGTATGGCATATCTTATGTTCACTGTTCTAGGACCAGAGAGTGCTGGCTGAGAAAATCTATTTCCACAGTATCCACCCTGGCAATGTTCGGAGCCAAAAAACTAGGAGGCTCCTCGCCACCCAAGAAAACAGGAGAGCCATCACCATGGCTACCTGGCACTCCTTGTCCCGCCTTGCTGATTGACATAAGCCACCACCGTGGCATTGTCAGGGAACATGTGAACTGCCCGGCCCTCAACCGGGGCCAGAAATGCATTAGAGCTAACCTGATGGCCCTCACATCAAGGATGTTGATGGACCACACTGCCTCCCTGTGGTTCCAATGGTCTCAAGCTGTTCGGCCTTAGCAATGGGCTCCTCAGCCTGAGAGACTAGCATTCATCACCAGAAGGATCCATGAGCATTCATCCAGTGGCATGTAAGCTGGCTTTCACTATCATTATGAGCAGGAGCCTGAGTTCGAACTGCTGATAAAGATCAACTCGGACTTTGGGAGCCTGCTGTGAACAGAATAGCACTAGGCAATCCAACAGCTTTGACTTTCTCCACTGGCAGAAAGACTTCACACATGAGTATCGAAAATATGCTCCCAGGAACTCCAGGGACCAGGAATGCAACAATTGGCTGTTTCCCAAATGATCACCCAACTGAGGTTCATCAGAAAGGACACCATTTTGGAAGCTACTTGAAACACATCTGAAGGAGAATGGGCTCAAATGTGCCTGTAGTCCTGATATGGATGCACACAAATCCCTTGGTGCTGTAGCATCGCAGATACCACCACCACTTTGGAGAACATCCTTGGGCAGTGGAGAGTCCGAATAGGAGGTGGTGAACTGAAGGTGAGAGCTAAACATGGCAAAAACACAGATACTTGCTGATCTCCTGGACCAGGATATGAAAATAACACCTCAACCAAAACCGGAAATGCTGGGAAACCCCCTCTGCACACCACCTGAATCCCAGATTGCAAAAGTTCATCCAGAAATGCATGACGTGTAAGTGCTTGTCGACACACTTGAGGTCCAGAATGAGCTGGAATGTTCTTCTGTGTCAGCCACCATAAAACAGATGGGATACCTGCCCCTGCCCCAATTGTCCAGGGGAATGGGTACCATTGCCTTCAGGAGAGGCAACTTGTCCAAGGAAATCTGCACAGTGGCCCTGTTGTTCGCAGACCCACAAGGGGAGAAGCAGCAAGCAGCCGGAATTGGCACTTTGCATTCCAGGCCATAGCCATACTAAAAGGGGACTAGCACCCAGCAATCCTTGGTGACCCAGGTCCATTCCTGAAGAGGCAAAGCCTGCCCACAACCAGAGGAACCAGGTAATGGCCCCCAAACCTTCATGGTGCAGCCCGGTAGGGTCCTCCTATGGATGAGGCTGGGTCCCTTGGGCCCAAGTGCTCCATGAAAGGGATGAGAATGAATCCAAAGACCATAAGCAGAGGGGAAGAAAGGCTTTCCAGGCCAGTAGCAAGGGGAGTCCTAAGATTTCAACCAGCGTGTCTACAAGGAGCAGGAAGAGGCTGATTGATAAAGGGCTTCGGCTCACTTCACAGGCCCCTTAGATCTGTCCTCCAGAAAGCAGGAAGATTTCATCTCACCCAGGTCCTTCACCAGCTTCTCCAATTCAGACCCTACAGAAGCATCCGTCTAAGACCAGATAGGTGACGGGGCTTTGGAAGATGAGTCCGCTGTCCAGTGTCTGAACCAAGCCAACGCCGTTTCACCATCGACAGGGCACAATCCCAGGCTGCTAGACATACAAGGCTGTACATGGCATCAGAAAGGATGGCCGTAGCAGACTTCAAAAGATGGGTAGAATCATTTGGCAGAACAGTCTGAATCCACTGGAGCAGGGCTCGAGATGTCAGGGCTGCACATACTGCCAACTGAAGAATAGCAGTTGTCGCAGTGAACTAGATATTCAACATGAATCCACCTTTTGGTCTAGAGTATCCATTAAGGCTGTTCTGTCTTCCACAAGAATGGTGGTCCGTCTGGTAACCGTTGTGACCAGCGTATCCACCTTGGAAACAAACCACACAACACACTCCTCCTCCAGAAGAATGTGCATCCTCTTATATACACTTAGCGCCTAAAAAGAGGAGTTGGAAGAATCCTACTCTGACCAGAACAGGCCCTTGAGCACCTCCAGGAACAGGAAGACAGTAGTGGATTTCCACATATAATGCAGGAATGGATGTAGCCTCAGTTCCTGCTTCATGCCTGGGGCAACCGCAAGCTCAAGGTGGATGAGATCCTGGGAAACAATGCCTCCAGTTCCTCCTTCCAGAGCAGACAGATAATATCAACTTCCTCACAATCCTCTGTAGGCGAGAGTACTACTTTGTTCACATCTGACATCTGAATCCAAGCCACATCCAGATCTCTGACAGATCCCAGCTGATCCCCATCTCCAGGGCTTCCACTCTCAGCCTGCCCCTCACAAGACTGCTCGAGGGAACCTAGAGACTGCAGGGACTGAATTTCCATGTCAGAATGACCAGGCTTGTTGTAAAAAGGAAAAGAATTCCGGGGAGGACAATCCGCACTCTAGAAGCTCACCTCATGGACATGAACCCCCTACACTAGGGAATCAAGTCGCCATCGATCCCCTAGAAGACGAGGAACAACAGCAAACAGCACAGTTGCTGGAATCTCCAGCCAGCTGGTCAACCTTACCCACAGCACCATCCACTTCCTCCTGCCCTTAGGAAGGCAAAGTCGGACTAACCACATACTCCAGCATAGAGAGGTGCAACAATCCCTCCAGGGACAACTCAAGCTACCACTCTAAAAGAGCAGTGTCCAGAAACCAGAGATGAGGCACCTTGCTTGCCACAGGCCAAACGACGATTCCTGGAAAAAGAAAGAGACAGTTAAGGCAAGTATCACAACAGCGCACACCAAGGCCATGGCAGGCTGAAGTCAGGCATTAACTGTGCTTTTACAGCAACGTACATTACAGGTGCTAGGGTAGGAACGCATATTGCAGCCACTTGGGCAGAATGCGCATACAGACCGCATGACTGCTAGGCACACAACTGGAGAAAATGCTACTAATGTGTGCAGAAAACAGTGGGAACCCCCCACACCACCCCAACGATCAGCAATTTACCCTGAATTGCGTCCCAGACAGACAGCATCAGGAGCCCCCAACAAGGACAAGGTCAAGCCTTGATACTCACCCCTGGGCGCCCCAGGCAGAGGATCCACGCTAGGTTCAGCACTACTCCCTTGATACTGTTTCACTGGATTTTGCAGTATTGCATTTAAAAAGGTGGCTGGCAGATAGATCCCTCTAAGAGTCTTCTGTAATCTTCAAAAGGGGCAGGAGGAAACAGAGGAGGAGGAGGAAGCAGCACTGAAGTCATGAGAGACTGCTGCACTCTTCCAGACCCTTCCAAATCTCTCTAATATTTGGCTGCTCAACAGGCTCTTCCTATGGCTACCAAAAAGACCGCAATCTAGTGGAGCCTTCCACGTCGCACTCAAGTGAGAGAGTCACCCTCAAGGGGGTCATTCACGAGCTTTTAATCAATCTTGTTCTCTCAAACTGTCAGAATTTTCTTCAGAGGGGAAAAAAATCCATCCACCATCTGCTGAAGACAAAGAAATACTTAAGAGACCTCTGGTGGCTGAGGCATATAGAGGCATGGGAGTGATGTCATTGAAACCTGAGCTTTCATTGGTTGTCTCCACTAATCTGCTGGTTGAGGAACACAACGCACTTATCTGGACTGGGCTAGCAGGACGATTAAAAAAAATATATAAATAAAGTTTCTGTAAGGACAGAGGACTTTCAAAAGGGGTAAGGATCAGTAGTACTAGAGAAGGAGAAGAGACTGGCTTGCAGGAAATGGCAGACAGACTGTATGACCATCTTACAGGAGCATGGGAAGGGGCTGACTTGCTTTCAGGGGTGGAGAGAGGCTGGGGGGGGGGGGAATTTACTGGCTAGTTGGAAGGGTTGGCTTGCAGGGATGGAGGAGAGGTTGGGGGCTGACTGGCTTGCTGGCTGAAGAGGGTTGGGAGTGGCTGGATAGCGTCTTGGGTGATGGGGGCTGGCTGGGGAGAGATTATGTGACAACCGATTATGGGGAGGAGAAATCAAGCATGAGACTGGTTGATGACAGAATGGAAGGGGAAGAGACAGTAAGAGTGGGTGATGACATGGTTGCGGGATGGGGCAGCTGGATGTTTATTTCTGCCAGTGACCTGCTGGTATACATCAAGAGCCTGATATACTAAGCTTTTCCCCCCTCTATTCATTTAATGGGGAACCCCCCCAAGCCTTAGTAAATAATGAAACCCCAATGGAGATTTAGTACACCTCTGTAGATGTCTCAACCACACCCCTACCCCACAGATTTTCAACATCAGCAGAGGCAGGGGGGAGGAGATTTCAGCCACTGGCTCTTAAGTTTCTGGGTTGGCTCCTAAATCTAAAGGAAATTTGTAGAGGGCCGTTTTATGATCTTTATATAGAAATTACACTTACCTGGTAATTGTAGTTCCTGGAGGATCCAGTTTAGTCCTCCACATCCGGGTAGTGCACCTCCTCCTGCAGCTTGGAGACTGGACCAATCAGAATCTTCTCTTGTCAGGATATCTGCTGCTGGAGCTCCCATCAGCCCCCAGTGAACTATTAACAAAGCAGACTCAAAGAAGCAACACATGGAGATCCAAGATGGCGGATTGAGGGGGAGCTCTAGCAGCAGCGTTTTTTTACCTCTTTGAAATATGGGCAAACGGAAGGCTAAAGGGGCTAAGAAGTCCTCCTCTAGCCTGGCAGCCTCCTCTGCTTCTTCCCTGGTTGTTGGACCGATTGACGCTTTTGTAACGCCGTTGCGGCAATCGCAGATGTCAGTGGTGCAAAGCCCAGCTGATCCCTCTTCGGAGCGGGAGTGCTCGATTCCGGGTTCTGGGCCGGAGATCTCACCGCCGGAGCAGTGGCGACCTCCCAAAGATCCTCTGGTGGGGCGGAGTCCTGTGCAGTCAGGGGTTGTGCTTTCTTCCGAAGTTGTAGAAGGCTCGGACCCTGGAGGAGCGGCAGCACAGTTGAGGAGCATGGAGCTTCGATCCGCAGATATTTCCAACCCTGAGGATGTGGAGGGAGGTTACTGTGGGCAAACCGGATACCATCTTGGGTTTGTCCCGGTCTGGAGAATCATGGAGTGAACGCCGTACAGCAGAGGGCTCTCTGGGACAGGTATCTACGTTTTCTTTACAGCGACCTGCTGAATTTACCCTTGAATCGATATGGACTGCTATAGTCAAGCTTGGGGAAGCGTTTGCTCCCCAAGTGGCGGCTGTGGCAGCACAGGTACAGGGACATACTGTTTTGCTCCAACAGCATACCCTGGAAATATCAGCATTGCAAACATCGGTTACAGAATTGCAACAGAAGGCTACTTGTTATTTGGAAGGTGTTTCATCATCTCAGAAGGACATGGTGGCTTTAAAAACTCGAATTGAATTCCTGGAAAATAATTCCAGATATTGTAATTTACATTGTATTAATTTTCCTAGAATACCTAATATTTCATCTAAGGACATGTTTAAGAAGTATTTGTCAGAAGTACTTAGCGTTCCAGTTGACTCCCATCCCCCTATGCTTAAAGTATATTATTTACCATCTGGGAAGAAAGACCCTGGGGCTGGAGTTATTGAAGGGGTGAGTCAGGCAGATGTGTTAAACATTTCAGCTCTGTTGGAGTCCTCGGTTGAGGAGGTGGTTTCTCCCTCTACATTGATTGTTGTATTTGCCTTGTCATCTGATAGGGATTGGTTTTTACGAATGTTTTTTAGGAAACGTTCTGTCCAATTCTATGGTTTGTTAGGGTCTTCCCAGATCTTGCAAAGGAAACTCAAAAACGTAGGAAGGAGTTTCTTCTCCTTCGACCTGGGGTTTTGCTGTTGGGAGGGTTATATTTTTTAAAGTACCCCTGTAAATGTATGGTAAAAATTAATAATGCCTCCTATATTTTCTATGAACCGTCTCAGTTATTGAGCTTTCTAAATGCCCGACGGACTCCTAATGAGACCCCGGACGCCCTGCCTACTTTTTAGGTTTGATTGCTTTAATGCTCCCTTTCTTATGCTTCTCTGTTGTTTGGTTATTTGTTATTTCCTACTTGGATCTTAGTGTGGTGGGCTATAGTAGGACTTGGAATTGTTTTCTCCTAGTATTACTTTCCTGTTAAAAATTGATTTATCAATGTTTTTCAGACCATTTGTCCTAATTTCCATGAAGCTTGTGTAATTCTGCTTCTTTATGTAAAAATTAATAAAGATTAAATTTAAAAAAAAAAGAAGCAACACATGAGATAATGAAATATATATCAAACCAGAATGTATCCCCCTAACGGATAAACGACCCCCCCCCCCCCCAAACGAGGGAGCCAACTCTGCACAGCACCTCTGCCTCCACCCGAAGAAAGAAGCAGTCCTAAGCCAGCCATCTGAACAGAAACTGGCAAAAAAGGAAGTAGAAAGTAGACAGAAGAAACCCCTCGTCGTTCACCGCAAGCGCGCCGCTACTAATCACAGTGACACTTGGGAGGGAAGGAGGACTAAACTGGATCCTCCAGGAACTACAATTACCAGGTAAGTGTAATTTCTATTTCCTGAGCGGTAATCCAGTTTAGTCCTCCACATCCAGGATGTAACAGAGCAGTCAACACCGGGCAGGACCCTGCCATCCGGCGCGCAATACCGCCGAACCAAAAGCAGCATCCTGAGCGGCGAGGACATCCAACCGATAATGTTTACTGAAGGTATGAAGAGACGACCAAGTAGCCGCCCTACAAATGTCCGCAGGCGGAACCAGACAATGCTCTGCCCAGGACGTCGCCTGAGCTCTGGTAGAATGGGCTCTCAAACCCACCGGAACCAGTCGATTTTGCAAAATATATGCCGAAGCAATCGCCTCCTTAAGCCACCGAGTGATTTATTTATTTATTTTATTTAGCTGTATTTATATCCCGCTTTTCACTGGGTCAAAGCGGTCAATTGGGGGATACATTTAACACATGAGACACACATGCTAATACTTACAGGGAACATGGGCAATGGAGGGTTAAGTGGCTTGCCCAAGACCACAAAGAGTGCCTGTAGGACTAGAAATCCCAGTCCCTCCGGCCTGAGATTGCTGTCCCCAGGTGGGACTTGAACCCCTGGCCCTCCGGCCTGAAGTACCTTGTCCTAACCACTAGACCACTCCTCCCTAGTGGAAGCCTTTGCCGCCGCCGCCGCCTCTCCTTTGCGGGTTCCGCCAAAAAGCACGAACAAACGATCAGACTTACGGAACGTTTCCGACACCTTTAGGTAACGATGAAGGACTCGCTTCACATCAAGATAATGCAAACCCCCGTCCGCAGAACTTTCCGCTTCGGAAGAAAGGACTGGAAGAAAAACAGACTGATTCAAATGAAAAGGCGATACTACCTTAGGCAAAAAGGAAGGAACTGGCCGCAGAATCACCCGATCGCATGTAAAAGACAAAAACGGCTCTCGACACGAAAGCGCCTGCAACTCAGAGATGCGTCGCGCCGAACAGATCGCTACCAGAAAGACCGTCTTCAGTGTCAAATCCTTAACCGACGCACTTCGTAGGGGCTCAAAGGGTTTGCGAACCAAGGCCTGCAAAACGAGATTCAAATCCCACGAAGGAACTGACGCTCTGTGCGAAGGACGCAACCTGAGAACCGCTTTGAGAAAGCGTTGAACGTCCGCATGCGCCCCGAGGGAAACCCCCAGAACTCTGCCGCGGTAACACGCCAGCGCTGCCACCTGCACCTTCAAAGAGCTGGCCGCTAAGCCCTTGTCGAAACCATCCTGTAAGAAACTGAGAATCACTGCCACCGAGGCCGTAGCCGCACGAACTCCACCTCGCGAACACCAATCCTCAAACAACCTCCACACCCGCACATACGCCAGTGATGTGGAGGGTTTCCGAGCCCGGAGGAGCGTGGTCACCACTTCAGGAGAATAACCTTTCTTCTTCAACCGAGACCTTTCAATGGCCAAACCGTAAGCGAGAATCGATCCACCTGAGGCATCCGCAACGGTCCCTGGAGAAGCAGATCCGGAAGGGAAGGCAGCCTCCAAGCCACTCCGTGGCGCAAACAAATCAAGTCCGCATACCACGGCCTCCTTGGCCAGTCTGGAGCCACGAGCAAGACCCGCCCCTGGTGCGCCTCGATGTGCTGAACGACGCGACCGATCAACGCCCACGGGGGAAAAACATACAGAAGACCTTCCGTCGGCCACGGCTGAATGAGCGCGTCAATACCCTCGGACATGCGTTCTCTCCGCCTGCTGAAGAACCGCCCCGACTTTGCCGACTGAAACGTTGCCATAAGGTCCATGATCGGCAGCCCCCATTTGCGAACTATCTGCGCGAACACTTGAGGGTTCAGTTCCCACTCGCCAGCATCGACCTGCACCCTGCTGAGAAAGTCCGCCATCACGTTGTCTTTTCCAGCGATATGCGCCGCTGAAAGGGCCAGAAGGCGGGTCTCCACCCAAGCGAACAAGGCCTCTGCCTCGCTCGCCATGGCTACACTGCCCGTTCCGCCTTGGCGGTTGATATATGCCACTGTCACCGAGTTGTCCGAGAGAACTCACACTGCACGCCCCTGGACCAACGTCTCGAGGGCTTTCAACGCGAGTCTCACCGCCCGTAATTCGAGACGGTTGATCGACCAAGTCGCTTCGAGGGTGGACCAGGTCCCCTGTGCATATCGACCTTCGCAGTGGGCTCCCCAGCCCAACAGACTGGCATCCGTGATGAACGGGACCCAAGAGGGCTGCTCCAGAGGAAGCCCCATCCGGAGGTTCTTCGCACACAGCCACCACCGGAGGGACAACCGGACCGATTTTGGGCAAGGCAACCGCTTGTTCAAGGAATCCAACTGGTTCGACCAGCGACGCAATAGCGCCCTCTGTAGCGGCCGCATGTGGAACCTGGCCCACGGCACCACATCCAGCGTCGCCGCCATAGTGCCCAACAGACGCAGGTACCACCACGCAGACGGAGCGGGAATCCCCAAGAAAACCTGCACGAGTTTCTGCAAGGCAAGAATTCGGCGCTCTGGTAAGCACACCAACCCTCTCGCCGTGTCGAAACGAACGCCGAGGTACTCGAGAGATTGCGTCGGCAACAAATGACTCTTTTTCTCGTTGACCACCCAGTCGAGGGAACTCAACGCTACCACCCTGGCCGTGACTTGCACACTCTCGTCCTCGGACTTGGCCCAAATCAGCCAGTCGTCGAGATAAGGGTGGACTAAAATACCGTCCTTGCGCAAAGCCGCCGCCGCCACCACCACCACCATGACCTTGGTGAAGGTGCGCGGCGCTGTGGCTAAACCGAAAGGCATTGCCTGAAATTGAAAGTGGCCCCACGGAAAGGCGAACCGCAGGAAATTTTGATGTACCGTTCGGATGGGAATGTGAAGATAGGCTTCCGAGAGATCGAGAGAGGTAAGAAACTCGCCCTGATGCACCGCTACAATGACGGACCGCAAGGTCTCCTTCCGGAAATGTGGGACCCGGAGAAAGCGATTCACACCTTTGAGATCGAGAATCGGACGTAAAGACCCGTCCTTCTTTGGCACCACAAAATAAATGGAGTAACGACCGACGCCGCGTTCGGAAGGCGGAACGGGGTTCACTGCTCCCAAATCGAGGAGCCGAGATAACGTCTCCCGAATAGCCTGTACCTTCTGTGCGCTCTTGCAGGGGGAAAGGACAAAGGCGTCGGGAATTGGAAAGGCAAACTCGAGAGTGTAACCCTCTCGGATTATCTCGAGCACCCATTGATCTGATGTTATATGGGCCCAGGAAGGAAGAAAATCCCGAAGACAACCTCCGATGACTAACCCCCCCTTCCGGGGCCTGCCTCATTTCATTGTGGCTTTCGATTAAAGGAAGAGGACGCCGAAGAGGACGCTGCGGTGAAACCTCTACCAGCTCCTCGAAAACCTCGAAATCCGTGTCCTCTGGTACCATACCGACCGCGCTGGGAAGGCCAAAGGCGGGACGAACGAAATCTACGAAAGTCGCGAAACTGACCCCGCACCGTCGGCCCACCTCTACCCAGCTTAGGCTTATCTTCGGGGAGTCTACCACCCTTGGACTCCCCAAGATCCTTTTTTTTTTAATGCTTTATTTTCGTTTTATAACAACAAAGGAAAGGAAGACATACAGCTAAAAGACAAATACATACATAGAATGCGATACATACACCAAAGTAAACCCCTACCACCCCCCTCCCCCCTGCTTCTTCTCTAGAAACTAATCATTCCCGAAAACGGGCGTGTACTGACATTATTGTGGTACAAGACCTAACGGTGATCTGAAACATGATGAGTATACATTAAACAGACATGTCGGAGCATTGAGCAGAGTGTACATAATCATTGAGCATCTGCCATTTAGACAAGCGAGAGTGAGTTTGGATATGGGGAATAGCTCTCCGAGATATCTGCTCATATTTACTATATAAGCAGACGAGGTTCCACCATTCATTGGCAGTAATTCGAGAGCTATCCTTCCAATTCCTCGTGATTAAACATATGGCTATACCCAGCATGAAATCAAGGAGAAAGCGACCCTTCTGAGGAAGAGAGGGGACCTCCGCCACTGAGCGGAGTCCCACAATCTTCCAAGAAAGAGGCTCGTGGAAGTGTAAGATAGATTGAATACGACCCCAGACCCGCCCCCAGTAAACCTGCAGTTGAGGACATTCATAAAGAACATGAGCAAGGGTTCCCACAGCAGTATGGCAAGACCAACACTGGTCCCTAGCAGTTGTGTTCCATTTGGCTATTCTTTCTGGAGTATAAAAGCATCTATGTGCAAAAAAGAATAGAGTTTGGGTTACAGAGGCAGATCGGGAAACCCGCACTACTTTGCTCCAGAAAACGCTCCATTGCACAGGGGTTAAAGTGGTTTGCAGTTCGCGTTCCCAGGCTTGTTGAGCTCTACAAGTAGCAGTATCGGTACTCTGACATAATAATTTATAAAAGTTAGAGGCTACCCCATGTGTACTACTAATAGAGTGAATTAGTTCTAATAGCCCGTCCTCAGTAGGGGCAGAGGGCGGCAGGATTTGAGCACTTTTGAGGCAGTGTTGAAGCTGCATCAATTGAAAGTAATGTTTCGCTGGTAACGCAAATTCCTTTTGTAAATCAGAAAAGGTCTTCCAACGAGCTGCAGAGAAGAGTTGTTGGGGTGTCCAGATCCCCCTAGAGTACCAGGGTTTCCATGCAATCGTTTTATTTAGGACTTGAATTCTGGGGTTATTCCACAGCGGGAGTCCGTCCGGAGGACATACGTTTGGACCCAGTGACAGAATGAGAGTGTTAAAGGCCGCAAGAGTATCGACAATCATTGGGGGATGGCGTGTGTCTACTTGATGGGACATGCCGGGGAGATGGATCAACGGAATTGGGCTACTTAGCTCCTCTTCGATGTCAAGCCAAACTGGTCTGTTGTCTGTTGAGGCAGCTAGCCATCGGGCACCTTGTTTAAGTAGGAAGGCTTGATGATATCTAAGAAAATCAGGAAAGCGGGTACCCCCTAGTTCCTTCGCAGACTGTAGTTTTTGTTTAGCTACTCTTGGTGGTTTTCCCTGCCAGAGATAACGGACGAGAAGGCCCTCTATGTCTTTGTAGGTGTGTAGCGGGAGGAAGCAGGGCAGCATTTCTAAAATATAGTTCACTTTGGGGACTATCATCATTTTGACGGTTTCTAGGCGGCCCCACCATGTAAGGGATAAGGGAGACCACCGATTTGTGAGCTCACGGACTTTGGAGACTATCTCCTTGGCATTAAAACTAATAGTGTCTTCTAAAGGAGAACAGTAGTGGACGCCAAGATATTTCACCATGCGGGATTGCCAAAGGAAAGGAAAGGCCTGCATGTCAGCCTCATGTACCCAGCGGTTCAGTGGGAATGCTACGGATTTGGTCCAGTTTATTTTATAGCCCGATAATTGCGAGTATCCATCAATCAGGTCCAAGACAGCCGGGACCGAATCAAGGGATACAAAGAGCATAAGGTCATCTGAATATGCAGAGAGTTTAATCTCTCTGTGACTGAAGGGGACACCTTGAATACGTGCGGACTGTCTAATAAGGAGGGCGAGGGGTTCAAGAGCTAGATCAAAGAGCATTGGTGATAGGGGGCAACCTTGACGCGTGCCTCTTTGAAGATTAAAAGGCCGAGACTTAATGGCATTTACACAAATACTGGCAACGGGTTGAGAATACATGACTTGGAGGTATCGGAGGAAGCCCTCCCCAAAGCCATACCATCGGAGAACTGCAAATAAGAAGGGCCATTCCAAGCGATCAAAGGCTTTTTCAGCATCTAGGGAAAGACCCACCCATGGGTGGTCTAAAGTGGCAGCACTGGATAGCACATGGCACAAGGTCCGAGCATTGTCAGCGGTGGAGCGGCCGGGTATAAAACCACATTGGTCGGGATGGACTAAGGTGGCCATCCTGTCAGATAGCCGGTTGGCCAAGATCGTTGCGAAGATCTTATAATCGGCATTAAGTAGGGAGATTGGACGGTAGTTGGCGGTTAGCAGCGGGTCTCTGCCTTCTTTCTCAAAAACTACCACATTAGCTGCAGAAAAGGATCCCAAAGAGGATGTATCTACCGCAAGGGCAGTAAAGTAAAGTTTTAAGTAGGGAACTAAATCTGCACTGAACGTTCTGTAGAATTCTGTCGGGAGACCATCAGGCCCAGCGGCTCGACCCGAGGCTGTTCGTTTTAGGGCAGAATGGATCTCTGAAGTAGAGAAGGGTTCATCCAGCGCATCCCTATCAGCTTCAGAAAGGGTCGGCCGCTGAATACCAGAAAACAAGCGCTCGAAGGTCTCAGATGAGAACTCACATTCAGATTGATATAGACGGGTATAGAAATCCCGAAAAAGTTCTACGATATCGGAGTCTGTGGTCAGTATGCCCCCTCCCTGTGGGGCGCGAAGGGCCGCTACGCGTTTGGCTTCTTTTTGACCTTTCAAGGCATTGGCTAAAAGTCGACCGGCTCGGTTGCTTTCACGGTAATATGTCCCTTGCTGAAGTGCAATACTCTGAGAAGCTGCAGTTGAGAGGATTGCATTATATTGAAAACGGAGACGCTGTAAGCGAACTAAGACGCATGGATCAGTACGTGAAGTTAGAACTCGTTCGCCTGCTTTGATTTGTTGGTCTAGTATAAGGAGCTGTAAACCGCTCTAATACCTTTTGGTCTGAGCGGTATATCAAATTCAAATAAACATAAACATAAACATAGTGATCGTTGCACGAATGGCCGCTTTAAAACCCTCCCACCAAGCCCAATTTGCAGTGTCCTGGGGTAGATTAAAGTGAAAGTAGTCCTGTATGGCTGCACGAATTTCTAACTGGAACTCTGGTTGAGTTAATAGGGCTCTATCAAAGAACCAGGCCCCCGAATTCCCTTGGGGCGCAGTGGTATGTAATTGAAAAGAAATAGCAGCGTGATCTGAGATATGTTGGGAGTGAATCTTTGCAGTGTCTACCTGAGGAACTAACAGTTTTGATATTAGAAAGAAATCTATGCGAGACTGGGATTTATGAGGGGAAGAGAAGAAGGTAAAGTCAAGCTCATTGGGGTGTAGTAACCTCCATAGATCGACTAAAGCAAGATCTTTGATCATAGAGGTAAGCGTAGTGTGACTCTTGGGGGGACCACTCGTCCTAGGCGGCTGTTTGTCAATCAGGGGATCAAGAACTAAATTGAAATCCCCCCCAGTTATCAATGAAGTATTAGCAGAGGCCTGCGCAACCTGAGCAATGGTAGCAAAAAAGGCAGGGTCATCTACATTAGGAGCATAAAGGCATATACATGTAACTTCAAGGTTACCTATCTTGAGGTGAGCCCTGGACCATCTGCCTGCTGTATCTGAGCTAGTCGCAATAATAGTAGCATGCAGAGATTTCCTAACCAGTATGGCAACCCCACATTTCTTAGAAACAGCTGGGGAATAGGCGGCCACCATGTAAGGTTTAACATTGAGTTTAAGAGTTTCCTTCGAATTTAAGTGCGTTTCTTGGAGGAAAATCAGGTCCGCAGCTTCATGACTTAGGTAGCTCAGGATTTTCTTCCGTTTTATCGGATTATTGATGCCTTTTACGTTCAATGATAAAATCTTACATGGTGCCATCAATCGGTAATAGACATTTTAGGTAAGGGCGCTTGAAAACATACAACATAAGCAGAATCTGTACAGCAATGACATAATCACCGAGTATGCTGGCTAATACACCCCATATTGAAAAGCATGTACCAAAGTAACTTAGAGAAGAAGCAAAACCCCCAAAGAATATGGCGACCATATGTCTGCGGGAGGAGGCCCTAGAGAGGAGGATGAAGTCATGAAAAAAAAGAGAAGAAACACCAGAGTCCATAATTAACACTGTCTCTGATATTCATCGAAGCTACTCTGGGTAGATGGAGTCGGGTCACAAACATCATCAAAAGAAGGCAACAAACCGCCCTCGACAGACTCCTCGCTGGACCGTGGCAAATCCAAGATGGCGGGTACAGCGGATAGGAGAACACTGGTAGGAACACTCTGGAAGTCAGCGCATCAAGTCGGCTTCTTTAGCATCCAAAAACTCCGCTAGTAGATCAGGGTCCTCAAATGTTCTTGTCTGATTGTGTAGCGTGACTCGAAGCTTGGCCGGGTACATCAGGCCATAGCGTGCTTGTAATTGTTGAAGCCTCGGGTGGAATTCCAGAAAGCGCTTTCGGCGATCAACCGTGGGTTTAGCCAAGTCAGGATAGAAGGAGATCTTGTGGCTCTCAAACTCCATATGGCCCTTTGCCCGAGAGGCGCTGAGAATTTGCTCCACATGTTGATATCTCAAAAGTCGAAAGATGATAGGCCGCGGGGTCTTCCTGTTGAGCGTTATGTTTGTGGGTACACGATGAGCGCGATCGATCTCCAATTCTTTGGTAAAGGTGATTTGGAGCAGAGAAGGGAGGATTTTATATAGAAACTCCTTCATGTCTCCCGATTCCGCTCCCTCCGGTATGCCCACTAGTCGCAGGTTATTGCGGCGCGCTCTATTATTTCCATCTTCCACTTCTTTCTGCAAGGCCCGCACCTGACGTTCAACTTTGTCGAGTTTGGACAGCCGGACCACATGGGAATCTAATATGCTCTCCATTTTGTCCTGACGCGAGGAGAGCCCCTCTAGCCTGCCTTGCAACACACCAAGGTCTTCCCGCAGCGCTCGGAGTGCTTCCCCGTTTGACTGCACGAGGTCTTTAACCCCTCTGATCTCTGCGAGGATCTCCTGCTGCATTTCGGGGCCCTCGCGTAGAGCCAGCCCCTTCTGCGGGGACGGGGGTTCAGTTTTGGAGCGTTTGCCGTGAGAAGCCGCTGGAGGTCCAAATTCCAGGCGCGTAGGTTTGGTCCCCGCCATCTCACCAATGTGCCCCGGTAAGATCAGAGCAGAAATTCAAGAATGTCCGGTGTTAATTCAGGAGTCTGAGTAGGCCTCTCGGGAGCCTCAGCGTTATGCGACCATCCCGCTGGACATCAGGCTCCGCCCCCCCGGACTCCCCAAGATCCTTAACCAATTTATCCAAGTCGTCCCCGAACAACAACTTACCCTTAAAGGGAAGCTTACTGAGCCGGGACTTGGAAGAACCATTGGCCGCCCAATGTCGCAGCCAGAGAGACCTGCGAGCCGCTACCAAAGAGGCCATACTATTCGCCAATGTCCGAATCAAATCATAATGGACATCCGCCAGATAAGCGGACCCTGACTCAAGCCGAGTCACCTCTAACAAACCCTGCTGATCTAAGCCAGGGCCCTGACGCAAGTGCTGAGCCCATCGCAAGCAGGCTCTAGCCACCCAAGCCCCACAAATGGAGGCCTGCAAAGACAAAGCATTGGTCTCGAAGGACTGTTTCAACAATCCATCCATCTTCTTATCTTGCGCGTCCTTTAAAGCCGCACTGCCTTCCACCGGGATAGTGGTTTTCTTAGTGACCGCCGACACCACGGCGTCAACTCGCGGCAATTTAAATCTTTCCTTGTCTTTATCCGACAACAGATAAAGGCAGTGCATAGTCCGAATCCCCTTAAGGTCGGACTCGGGATGATCCCACTCAGTCTGAATCATCTCTTGCTCTGCTTAGCTCCAGGAGGAGCTGAGCCATCTACCCGAGTCGAAGCCTCATCGAAGGGAGCCTGCCCTGCTCCAGAAGATCGGCGGCAAGAAAAGAGCAAGCCAGCTACAAAAGACCTTGCTGCACACAAAAGAGCTCTTCGGGGGAAGCTGCTTTTTGGCTCCACCCCTCCAGCAGCGTGTCTCAGAGCATCTCTACCCAATCGGGGCACAGCTCTCCATTTAAAAGGAGAACGCCACAGGCACAGGATCCTCTCTTGCTCTGCTTAGCTCCAGGAGGAGCTGAGCCATCTACCCGAGTCGAAGCCTCATCGAAGGGAGCCTGCCCTGCTCCAGAAGATCGGCGGCAAGAAAAGAGCAAGCCAGCTACAAAAGACCTTGCTGCACACAAAAGAGCTCTTCGGGGGAAGCTGCTTTTTGGCTCCACCCCTCCAGCAGCGTGTCTCAGAGCATCTCTACCCAATCGGGGCACAGCTCTCCATTTAAAAGGAGAACGCCACAGGCGCACCCGCGCCTTGCGGGCCCGCGCCTGAGGGCCGCGCAAGAGGGCCCTTTGGCACGGCCCTTAGGCAAAGGCACCCCCAAGATCGTCACAGAAACATAACAGAAAAAACGACGCTGAGACTACACCTCCCTCTTGGTACAGCTGAGCTCCCTCGGGGTCGAGCTCGCGTACAATCAAGGAACTGACAATCCACCAACTCACAGTGGAAACGCAGAATACCAACTCCGAAGACGCCGAACTGCCTAAAGAGCTGAACCTCTGGGGCACGTAAGTCACACTCATTTGAGTGATTTTTAAACTATCAACACTGCTTCATTACTTATATGAATTAACTGCACTCCTAACAATAATTGAATGTATAGTTCTGTTCAAATCATCTGATTGCAGCAGCACCACTCTCTACAGCTAGGATTATCCTCCTGCCTCTCATAAAAATACTAATTTAAAGGGTAGAAATTCATGTTTGGGACTAGAATCCAAGATCAGTGTTGGGCACTCTAGTGACTAGTTCCCTCTGGATACTGTTGTTAGCTTCCAGCGTTTACAGGCCATATTAGGTATTACCATGTTTGTCCAGATCGATACTGTAAACCCAGGGATATGCCAGTGTTGTTAACTACCATCGTTTATAGGCCATATTTGGTATTACCATGTTTGTCCAGATTGATACCTTAAACCCAGAGATATGCCAGTGCTGATGCTATGTTAGAGCAATGTCATCTTTAGCTAGATAAGAACATAGGGACTTGGGATGTACCATAGTGGGTCAGACCAAGAGTTCATCAACAGATCCAGCTGCACATACACGAAACAGGCTCCCTCCACGGGACAAGCTCCCGCACCGCGACAAACCCAGCTCCACATCCACGGGACAGACCCCCGCAACAGGGCGACCACCACAGATCCGGCTCCACCTCCACGGGACAGGCTCCCGCACCGCGACAGATCCAGCGTCACATCCACGGGACAGGCCCCCGCACCAAGACGACCGCCACAGATCCAGCTCCACATCCACGGGACAGGCTCCCTCCACGGGACAGGCTCCCGCACCGCGACAGACCCAGCTCCACATCCACGGGACAGGCCCCCGCACCAAGGCGACCAACACAGATCCAGCTCCACACACACGGGACAGGCTCCCTCCACGGGACAGGCTCCCGCACCAAGGCGTCCGCCACAGATCCAGCTCCACATCCACGGGACAGGCTCCCTCCACGGGACAGGCTCCCGCACCGCATCAGATCCAGCTCCACATCCAAGGGACAGGCTCCCTCCACGGGACAGGCTCCCGCACCGCAACAGATACAGCTTCACATCCAAGGGACAGGCTCCCTCCACGGGACAGGCTCCCGCACCGCAACAGATACAACTTCACATCCCCAGGACAAGCCCCTGCAACAAGTACAGCTCTCCTCAAAAAAGCAAACAACAGACGAAAACCTAAGGACACAGGCGTCGCCCTATCAGAACATCACAAGCTATCAACATGCACACCACATACTTCCTCCCACTATACCTACTAGTCACACAACTCCTCCCACCAACTACACACCCCCACTACCCCCAAACAAACACACCTTGGTACCCACCAACTGCACTGCCATATCTCGGTCCACAACACACACACAAAGAGATACTCGCAACCTCCCAAACAAAGAGACAAAACAGACACAAATCAAACCCCAACACCGGCCCTAAGGAAGCACACGTCGCAACAACCTCTTCCACAAAGAAAACATCATCAATTGAGCTCATAAACGCCAGATCCATCTGCAACAAGATACACACTCTGGTAGACCACATTGAAGAGCGACAGCCAGACATAATATGCATCACAGAGACATGGCTCAACCCTACCGACAGTGTACTACTCAACCAACTAGTACCGAACAACTACTCAGCATACAACTGCCCACGCATCCACAAGCGTGGAGGAGGAGTCCTAATAATAGCAAAAACAGAACTCAAGTTCAAGACACTGAATCTCACAGATACAAAGCAGTGTAACACAA
The DNA here is from genome assembly GCA_033557465.1 of Ichthyophis bannanicus. NCBI lineage: Eukaryota > Metazoa > Chordata > Amphibia > Gymnophiona > Ichthyophiidae > Ichthyophis > Ichthyophis bannanicus. Next base: position 994,518,308 of record CM066031.1, on the reverse strand, counting down.
TTAGCATCAAGAACAAGAATATTGCAATCTGCCTAACCTACAGAGCACCCCGTGCTCCACCCGACGAACTAGCCTTCATACTCGAAGAAGCCTGTGCCATAACGTCAAACAACAAACCAGCACTACTAATCGGAGACTTCAACCTCAAGTCCGCCAATACAAAAGATGCAGAGGCCTTCCTTCAGGCAATGTCATCACTTCAATTCACACAGATAGTCAATGCACCAACACACAGACTAGGATCATCCCCAGACCTCATCTTCGCATCAAACTACCTAACTTCAAGAGACCTAATCTCTACACCCACCATCACCCCAGTACCATGGTCTGACCATTACTTAATCGAGACAAATCTGCAATCACAAGAAGACTGGACAAGCGAAAGAGCGAACTTCCCACACACACAAAGACGATTCAAGTCCTTTGACAAGGACGAATTCATCCAGGACACAATACAACACTTGAACATTGACTCAGAGGACCTGGAGGAACAAGTTTCCAACTGGAACAATGTCCTAGCTAACGCCGCCAAACCATCCGTTGACAGGACCAAGAAACAACACCACAACAAGAGACAAAACAAACCATGGTACTCAGCAAAAATACGACAGGAAAAGAGGGAGCTCAGGAAAATTGAACGGAGATGGAGAAAAAACAAAACTACTTCCGACCAACATCTTTACCTAACAAAGCAAAAACAATACAATGAACACATCAACCAATCAAAGAGAGAATTCCACACAAACCTGATAAATTCTTCCATCAACAAACCCAGAGAACTTTTCGAAATAGTAAAAACCCTGACAAAAGAGCAAGCAGCAGAAAGAGAAATACAAGTGGATCCACAGATATTCGCCGACCACATCAAAGACAAATTTCACTCCACAGAGCGCACAACACCCAGTAGAACCAACAGAACGAACGTCCACCCCAAAACCTGGGGCACATTCCACTCACCCTCAAAAGAGCAGATATCAGACATCATCTCCACAATCAACACAAGCACTGCTCCTACAGACCCTTGCCCAGTGTCATGGGTCAAAGCCACCAAAGCAAGCCTCATACCAAACATTCATAAAATGGTACACAACTCACTCACTCAAGGACTCATGCCACAGCAATTAAAGCTTGCCTCAGTAAGACCAATCACAAAGAAAACTTCTCTCGACAAAAAGGACCCAGCAGCATACCGACCAATCTCCAGCATACCCTTCCTCGCAAAAATAATCGAAAAGACGGTTCAACTACAACTTCAGGAACACATTGACGAACACGGAACTCTCGACGACAACCAACACGGATTTCGTCCCAACCATGGAGTCGAAACTCTCCTGATCTACCTCTTCGACAGCATCATAAGAATAATTGACGACATCAGGAATGGAATTATAATGATCTTCATCGACATCTCCTCCGCGTTCGACACAGTTGATCACAATATACTCCTGGAGAGACTGAAGAACACTGGTATACACGGTACCACTCTAAAATGGTTCCACTCGTACCTAACAGAAAGACAGCTACAGGTCAAGGTGGGACAGGACACCTCCCGGCCCATAAACGTCCAACAAGGAGTACCACAAGGATCCGCACTCTCAGCACTCCTTTTTAACATCTACATCCAACCAATATGCAACATTATGAAAGAGAACAACATCCAATACACAATATACGCAGACGATATAATGGTATACTCCCCGATATCAATCGAAAACCCGGACTTCTCTAAGATAGCAGACTGCCTTACCCAAATGGCGAAGTGGTGCCAAAACAACAATCTAGCTATAAACTACAACAAGACTGAAGCTTTAATCATCACTCGAAACCAAAGCTTCACACACCCAACAAACATAAAGATACAAAGCACCACGATACCGATAAGATCGGAGGTGAGATACCTTGGGGTTACTCTGGACAGTAAACTCAACCTCAAACCACACATAGACAAAACAATCCAAAAAGCATATTACAGGATGCGAATCATCAGGAGACTGAAACCACTCCTCGCTCCAGAACACTTCCGTACAGTCTGTCAAGCACTGATAACCCCAATACTGGACTTCTGCAATCCGATATACCTCGGACTACCAAAACAAGCTCTCAAACCACTACAGCTGGCACAAAACACTGCAGCTCGAATCATATCCGGAGCCGCAAGGCAGGAGCACATCACACCTACACTAAAGGACTTACACTGGCTCCCAATCATTGCTCGCATCAGATACAAGACTATCATAAACCTATTTAAGATAAAAGAACACACATCAGCCAACAGCCTCCACCTGCTCATACAACCGGAAACCAGCGCACGTCCCAGAAGAAGTCAAACACGCAACCGAGTCAGCACCCCAAATGAGTACAAGCACACACGCAAGGACACAACAGACAGAGCTCTCTCCATGGCTGCTCCAACAATATGGAACAATCTACCGGACGATCTAAGGGCAACTCCAGACCTCAAAGACTTCAGAAAACAACTGAAAACCATGCTGTTCATAGAGCACTATGGTCACATCACATAACCTAAGAGAATGGATAACAGCACTCCAATCCTCCCAAACAACTGAATATATATAAAATATGATTCTAGCACCACTGTAAATAGCCCACCCTGTATATAGCTCAAACAAATCAAGCACCCAACACATCCCTCACACAACTAAGTTTTATCCTCACTGCATGTACAACACACACACTTTACCTGATTGCTTGCTGTGATACCACCTTGATTATTAAGATAAGGCGGTTTAGAAATACTGTTAAATAAATAAATAAATAAATAAAATAAATAAATCTGTTCCACTACACGGTGCACTGGAAATACCACTTGGGAGTCCCGCACCGCTTGAATAAGGGGATCCTCCAAGCCGTCTTCCTCGAGAGGACGAGGAGCAGCGAGATTGAGAGCGTGGAGAGAGTCTGTAATTAGAGGTACTAGCTCCTCCTTACGGAAGACCCGAATAATCCGGGCTTGATCCTCAGGTTCTGGAATTTCTCCATCCTCTAATTCGTCCATAGCACCTTCTAGATCCCCCTCAGCATCAGGATCCTGCCAGCCCAAGTCGTCATGGTCGAGATCCAAGGCGCGGAGGCGTTTGGCCGAAGGCTGACCGTCTTGCTGGACCTCCACACCCTGAAGGGATGAAGCAGACGCCGGCCAGGCGCCAGGGAACTTACCCGAGCGGCCCAAGCGAAAGGCCTGGTGCATAAGCAGAACAAAGTCAGGAGAAAAATCCGGGAAGGCAGACTCCGCTGTCGCCATCGGCCACGATCCCCCCTGCCCTTTAGGAGGGACCGTAGAGCCAGACGCCAGGGGGTCAGGAGGAGGAGCGTCGCCCGCCGGACTCGCAGGACCGGATAATGCCTTGTGTTCCATTTGATGTTCCAAATCGGTGGAGACGGAAGCGCAGCCTCTGCAGACGCCAGAGTCATCCACCACTCCCCTGCGCGATCCGCAGATGACACACTGCAGTCTGGCAGCCATGTCCAAACAGACCCCACAAAAATAGACAAGGCAATAAAAAAGGAGCAAAGCTCCCTAGTAGCAAAGCTGTCTGTTATTTCCCTTTTTTTTTAAATTTTTTATTAAGAACCAGCAACTGGGAACTGCTAAGGCCCCCTCCCCCAGCAAAAACGCTATGTTAAAATAGCCGAAAAAAAGAAGGCCAAGTCGTTGCAGCCCACAATATGTCGGGCGGGAGAAACACCGGGGCTTCAAAATGGCCGGCGGCACAATTAGCCGGCAGGAAAAAAATGGCGCGAAAAACCCCGATGCGAAGGAAATCAAATCAAAATAAACTAAAAGCAAAGAAAATAAGGTAAAGGTAGAGAAGGGGCAAGGAGCAGCACCGCACCCAGCAGAAACTCACCGCACCTCACCAATATCACCGCCGACACGCTGAGGGAGTAAAGTATGACACCGGCTGTCAGAGACCAGAATGACTGCAGCACGGAGTGTAAGGGAAGCCGGTCTGCTGCTGAAAGGCTGCCCGAATGCCTTCAGAGGACCGGAGAGACTGAGCCCTCCTCCGAACAGTCCTGGAGGAAGGTGCTAGTCTCAGACTGCAGGAAGGGTCTTCAGAACAGAAGACAGCAGTGCAGTGCAGATCTGTGCTCCCAATCGTTTTGAGCCGGCTCTCTGTACTTTCTTTAATATAAAGAGATAGCTACCTCAAAATAAGTAAGGGAAATTAAAACCAAAATATATCAAAAGAAATAGCAAAATAAACTCTCTAGTGTTGCCTCTAGCTGTCCCCAAGTGCGCCTAAAGCCAGGCACACACGTCATCCAGCTGCGAGGAGACTGGACACACTGGGGGCTGATGGGAGCTCCAGCAGCAGATATCCTGACAAGAGAAGATTCTGATTGGTCCAGTCTCCAGGCTGCAGGAGGAGGTGCACTACCCGGATGTGGAGGACTAAACTGGATTACCGCTCAGGAACTGCTGTTTTCTATGTTTTTGTGTTTAAATCAGGGTGGATACAATTCTGTGATTATTTTTAAATCAAAATAATCAGATTTTAAAATTCTTAAAAAATTTTGAAAAACAAATAAACCTAGCTCAAAGATATCATGAATAGAAATCAAAACTTCTAATTATACTCTGTGAACATGCTGGTTAACAGCAGTATATGGAGATGGAGAAAACCTGATTAGTTTATATACATGGAGGCTAATTACAGTCTGCGTCCCCAAGCCATCTGGACATCCAGGCATCTAGATGGCCAGGAGATGCACCCAATTCTGCTCCCGCAGGGGCTAGACGACCCTTCGGGAGCAGAATCACATCACAGTGGCTGGGTGTCCAGGAGGTGCCCCGATTCAGGCATCCCGGACGTCCAGCCACTTCCCTAGCTAGCTCATCCAGGCTCCTCCATGGAGCCGCAGTACCACAGCATCTTGTCGCCATGGCACTGCGATCCCTGGCAGCAGCAGTATCTGGCCTGTTCCCTGCAGCCCGACCCCTAAAAAGGGCCTCCCATGGCCAGGATTGGGCTGTGGAGAACCCCCTGTACCTCTTTCCTTCCTTCTGCTCCTCAGCACCACTGTCCCCCGTCTGACTGGCTCTGTACGTACAGGGCTGACCTCAGAATCGGCCTTGTACATCCGGAGTTGCTTTCCCACCCACAAATCAGCTATATGTGTGGGGAGCTCTGTGGCTGCCAGTGCAATCCGGACTTTTAGTGGGTCTGGACATTCAGATCGAATGTTCAGACCCGCTACACAAGGATCGGAATGATCCCCATACTGTACATGCAAATACAGTCAAGCCCTTACCCCTCTGTTTAAAAATGCAAAGATAACAGTGATCAATTAGAGAATTTTGGGAGAAAGAGTTGGTCTAGTGAAGTAGTGTATGGCTACAAATGCCAGAGACAGGGCAGAGGACTAGAACAAGAAAGTAAGGAGCAGAATATATTCCTGAAGCCCCGAGGAATAAGTTTCTGATTCTGAATGTATCTTCTTTTTATTTCTGAGATCTACTAAAGAAACTGCAGAAGAGAAAAAAAAATTAGAATAGACCATTTTACGATTTTTATTTTTTAATTTGAAAAGTTTTTATTAATTTGCAAACATTTACAGTGTGTCACCTGCAATCTCCCAGCATTCTCTCAGGGCAGACTAGCTGGTAATGTCAAAAACACATTACCACACACTGTACAGATTAATCAGTCATATGTGTGTGGTTGCATGTGCAGACATTCTATGCCAACATGGCTCCTAGGACTTTCAGAGGAACAGCTTATACCTAGGCTGGTCTTATAGCTCAAGCCACAGTGCTGAGTACTGTGGCAACAGGATCCATATTCAGATGGGACCAGTCAATTCTGGGCACACTGTAGCAGTGATACACTCAGGCCTAGAAAGGAAGCATGAAAGATAGACATCTCCACCATAGTGGTGGCCCCAACTGATCAAGAAGCAGCACCAAGGCCATTATTTAGAAGATGTGCATCTCCAGCCCTGGGGCCATCAAAATATTTATGGCCACCTAAACAAAATAATCTGGGAAGGGGTGGAAGCAGCAGACACCATTGAGGGCACAAAGGGTAATATAAAACAAGTGATGAGACCAACTTCAAAATGGAAGCTTTAATTGCTGCAGGTCATGGCACTGAAGTTCTAAGTTCTATAGAAGCACTTGTGCTCCCAGAGCTTGACTTTTATATACAGCAACGTTCGATGGGGCAAGCTACTCAGTGAGCAAAATAAAACAGCTGTAATGAAAAACCTCTGTACACCTCCCTGTTACCCCCCCCCCCTCCCCCAAACAAAAAACAAAACATAAAAAAGGTCTTTGGACAGGAAAGAAGAAGCCAAGAACCAGCTCTTTCCCCCTCTGAAAACCCAGTTTTATACAGGTGAAGTTTCCTTTTCCTCAGATGCCGCCTACCCCTCCACCAAAGTATTCTCTCTGAAAGCGCAGAAAATCAGACTCGCTGAAGATGCTCTTCTCTTCCTGTTTTTTCTTTTCTTTCTCTGCTGGGCGATCTCTTGACTTCCTGCCTTGGTTCTGGTTTAGGATCTATGCAAAAAAGAAGAGCAGTGACGCAAGAGTTTAATGAGTTTTCCCCTTCCTCTCCTATCAAACAGGACTTATAGACCCTGGACAAGAGATGTTCCAATGTTAGCTAATCTACTGTGAGCTTGACACACTCTAATATATTATCAGTTCTTCATAAGCAGAGGCCCTCCCACCCCCACCCCCCCCAAGCGTTTTCCTCCTGCTCCTCTGGTCTTTGGGCTCAGAACCATGCCTGGGATCTGATGCTTTGAGCCTTCATTTGCATCTACCCAATGAATCGTTCCTGTTATTTTCTCCTTCTACCCTCCTCCCCACCCTAAAACACAGCCTGGTCAATGCAACAGACATTGCCCAAGGGGCCGCAATTATGCTCAAACCCAACTACTAGACATCACCCTTCAATGAGGACCATGGACTCCCCTTCTCCTGCCCCATGCCCCCAGCTTTAAGCACTGTTTCCACAACATCCCCAGTTGACCCAAGGAACAGAAGGCTCAAAGGGGATGTGGGGCAAACCAGGGACTTTTCATCTGACAGTTCACATCCCAATAATGAAGCCTTCGAGTGGTCACATTGGCTGCATAGAAAAAGTGAAAATTAAAACTTGCCTGTTAATCTCCTCTCTGAGTCCTGCCAGACAAGTGGGTTATGTCTCCCTGCCAACAGATGGAGACTAATAAAACAAAACAAATACAAACAAACCAATCCACATCTCATAACAGCCTTCAACTCCCCCTTATACTGGGCTAGTGCTGCCTTCTGCTTTTCAGTATACCTATGTCAAAACTAAGAACCAGGATAAAAAACACAAATATGGCAAAAAATTGTTTTGAGGAGTTTCCAAAAGACCACCTAAAGGTGTCCAAGGTGGGGGACTCTCCCAGTCTGAACACTCAAGCTTAAATGCTTAGATTTGAAATGTAATGGGAGGTAAGGTCTCTGTCATCCCATGATCATCTGCAGAAACATTCAGGCTCTGCCTACAAAGATCCCTGCATCCTCCTCAAGCTTGTCAGCCCTCAGGCACCTGAAAACTCTCATTGGCGTTGCTCAATGCCATCATCTCTTTGACTCCTCCAGAGATCAATACCAGTGATCTCTAAAAGGAGGCCTATGCACAATTTGAGTAAGACAGTCCCTTTTCTCACTGGACCTTCCTACAATGAGACGTAATGAGCCTGAATTTGGACAGAAGGGGTTTATTACTCTCTGCAGGCAGATGAGAGGACGGGAGGGGGTCAGAGCTCCCAGAACTAAACACAGGTTCCAAGAGGACACCACTTAACGTGGGGATTCTCATGTGATTTCCTCTCTCAAGAAATATATCCCCTTTGAGAGTAGCTAGGGAGCTCCTCTGTCCATGTCCTGTGAAACAAGCCAGAACTCGACTCTGCCCTCTATAAGTGTAGATTATGCCTCCATCCAGTTCCCTATGGAGAAAGAACCAGAATGAAAGAACGAAACCCTCAAGGGGGAAAACATTGCCTCCTCCATGAAGCTGAACCCACAGAGGCTCCAAAGTCTAACTTAGATACATATGGTGGACCTATCACTAACCAAAGGCTGAAAACATTAACGCTGAGAAGAATCTCTATCAAGGCTGAGCCTCTCAACAGCCAAGATCCCAAGATGGAATGGAGGGGGGTCTTACAAGAAAGAGGGCTCTGACTGAGGGGAAGAGATGGAAATTCCATGCTTGCATCAGTTTCCTTTGGTTGAGGAATTTCTCCACTTACTGTTTTGGTTTTTTTTAGGTCGACTCAGAGGAGCCCTGTCTGACCTCTAGTACAGCAAATGGTGTTTCTTACCAGTTCCAGATTTTCAATAATAGTCTGTTCAAACAAAATTCTGCTCTACCGATGGTGACGACTACGCAAGCTATAACTAAGTTCTACACAGAAAACTCCATCCTGGCCCAAGGTCTACTTCCCCCAGTAGCTGAAGTGTAGATGGGAACATGCTGGAAAGCCCTTCAACTAATAGTGTTGGCATAGATTGATGTCTCCTGAATTGTCTCATCCCAGGCCTTCCAGAACACAGACAGCCGACTCTATCCCTGGCATAGCAAAGACCATGTTGATATCTCCCCTACTCACTGCTATCTCGTCACTTGCCCTGGACAAGGATTCCCCCCTCGACAAGGATTCCCCCCCTCGGCCTACAAGCCTTGCAGCCAAGGACAAGACAGAACTAAACTAGGAGGGCATCTCCTGTTCCATTTTCCTCAGGAGAAATCTGTGGAAAAGTCACTTACTTGGTGCTTCTGAATTTCATAGTTAGAGGAAGAGAAGTTAGAGGAGCAACAAGCTCTCCTTCCCCACCTGGTAGCTGTAATTCATAGAAGGCCTAATGTATTCACTCCGCTAGGCACTTTTTTTTTTTTTTTAAATTAACTTTGAGAATGGCTTCCCAATGAAAACAATTCTCTTGAAAGAAGTAAAGATGTCATGTTGCAGAGGGAGGGAGGAGGTGGGGGTGGATCTGATCCTTCTGATCCAGCTGTGCGCTCTGCCCCACCTTAACAATAGTGTTGTTGCAGACAGAAGCCTGGTAAACACTTATCAAACACCTACTCTACCAGAAGCACTGAAGGCTGAACCCTGCCTAACTGGAAGCCAGAGCCCAGGGAGCATACTTAGCAGCACCAGGCCTACCAGAGTCAGCTGAAAGCCAAACCCTAGGAACTCGATAACATCAACAAAGACCAGACCTGGAGCACACTGTGGCACAGGTCACTAACTACTAGCATGCAAACTCAAGCTAAAGTTGAAAAAGAGCAAGCCAATCATGAATGAAGCAAAATATGACCTTGAGAATATATAACTGGAATTTAAAGACTGCCTGCAAAATCAATTTGCTGCTTTAGATACAAATGACAGGATCCAGAAAAGTTATGGAACGACATCAAGAAGGTTGTGTTGGAAGAAAGCGAGAAGTCTCTACAAAAGGTGAAAAAGCAAAAAAACTATCAAAATGGATGACTGAAGAAACATTGAAAATTGCCCAGAAACAGAGAAGCTAAAAACAGAGAAGAAAGAGGCAATCACAGAACTCGGAGATTTCTAACATGCAGCAAGACAAGACCAGAAGTACTACAATGATGCATGCAAGGAAACAAACAGAAACGATTAGAAACTAATTATTCCCTTTACTCCTACTAAAATTATATTTAATATCCCATTGTGAACCATTTTGATTGAAGGAAAAGGTAGTATATAAAACTGGAGAAATAAGAGGAAGAACATGATCGGCTTTCCTAAAGCTGCGACAGTTAGAGAAAAATTCCAACCTAGAATTGGAATGCTACAGGATGATCAAGGATCCATATTGAATGATGCTGAGAAGATCAAGAAAAGGTGGAAAGAATATAGAGAAGAAGAAACCACATAAAGATCAAGTAGACCAATAGCCATTTCAATCTGTACTGAAAGCCTTAAAAAAACAAAGCAACGGGCACTGATGGCAATTCCATTGAAGTATTACAGCAAACTGATACAGCAGTTACCATACTTACAAGGCTCTGCCAGGAAATCTGGGAGACAAATTCATGGCCGACTGGAAAAGATCTGTGTTTATACCAATACTGAAAAAAGGTGACCTGACTGTGGAAATTATCGCACAATCACTTTGATCTCACATGCCAACAAGATTCTATTCAAGATCATTCAGCAGAGATTACAACCATACCTGGAATGGGAACTGCCTGAAGTGCCAGCAGGGTTCAGGGAAGTGCCAGCAGGGTTCAGGGAAGTGCCAGCAGGGTTCAGGGAAGTGCCAGCAGGGTTCAGGGAAGTGCGAGGAATGTGAGATGACACTGCGGATGTGAGATGGATCCTTGAACAGATCGAACACCAAAGATATCCATATGTGTTTTATCGACTACAGCAAGGCTTTTGACGGTGTAAACCATGAGAAACTCTAGGTCACATTAAGAAGCATGGGTATACCAGAACACCTGACCGTTCTCTTGCACAACCTTTACACTGATCAAGAAACAGTTCTAACAGAACAAGGAGAAACAAAATGGTTTAAAATCAGCAAAGGTGTACGACAAGGCTGCATACTTTCCCCCCTGTTTAATTTATGTGCATTACAAATCAAAGGAGAAACAGGATTGTATGAAGATAACAGAGGTGTGAAGACTGATGGAAGACTAAACCTTCGCTAAGCTGATGATACCACATTACTGGCTGAAAGTGAAGATGATCTGAAACCTTTGCTTCTCAAGATCAAGGAACAGTCTAAAAATGGGTCCGCACCTTAATGTTAAGAAGGCAAAGATCCTGACAATTGGCAAATAAGTTCAACATTGATGGAGAAGAAATTGAAATAGTTAACTTTAACCTACTTGGATCAACAACCAATAAAGACAGACAAGCATTCAAGAAATCTGACAACACATTGATCTTCACAGAATGGCTATGAAAGCCCTAGCAAAGATTCACAAGAGCAGAAAGTTGGACAGTGAAAAGACAGACAGGAAGAAAATTGATGCCTTTGATGATGCACCAAATATGAAGAAAAAAAAAAAAAATCACAAAAACGGGAAACTACTACTACTTGGAGGAGATTACATCAGAGGCACCAACTTGGGAACACAGTTCAAAGGAGAGAAGATGGTCAAATGCCTCCCAGATCTTCAGTCAGCAGAATATGAACCTAATTGTTGGTATAGTTAATGCAGAAAGTGAGCACTCCAAAACTGACATTGTCATCCACTTGGGTACAAATGATCTGGCTAGAAACAGTGCTTCTGCAGTTCAAAGAGACTTCCAGACTCTGGGAGAGAAACTCAAGCCCATTGTTAATACTCTAGCATTCTCAGAAGTTCTACATGTTCTTTGTAAGGGGGCAGAAAGGCTACATAGCATAAGCAATTTTAATACATGGCTCCAAACCTGGTGCAAACAAGGATTTAGATATATAGGAGACTGGGGAAACTGATGGATCAACAAGAGACTATACTGTACTAATGGACTACATCTCTGTTGCAGGGAAAAGGATGCCAAGTGAAAAACTCAGGCAGTATGTGGACAGGCATTTAAAAACTAGGGAAATGGGGTGATGTATAGAGAAGAACAAGTTCATGATGTCATTCCCAGCAAAAGCATAACATTGGAAAGAACCACACTATTAACCCACACATCATGGCAAGTGGGAAGAGGCATGTAGAACAAAATCCATGCAAAATACAGGCAAGCCAGTCAACAAATGCTGGAAAACAATGAGCACAAATGCTTGAAGACTAAGCAACAAAGTACCTGACCTGGAAGCCCTAATGGTGGAAATGGACTTGTGACTCATTAAACCATGTTTCTGTAATGGCCACAATGTCCATGAATGGAATATAGCCATAGCTGGCTATAATTTATTTAGGAGAGATAGAGAAGGCAGAGAAGGAGTAGCAGCCGTCCTGTTTGTCAAAAGCAATATTAAAGCTGCTGAAATGCACGGGATGTAGGGAAAAGACGACACGCTGTGATTGTGTTGGAAAGAGGAGATGGTACTATTATGCATACTGGTGTAGTCTACAGGTCTCCAACTCAAACCGAAGAAATGGATAGAGATGATTGATATTGCAAAGGTAGCCATGAAGGGGGAAGTGATCATACTGGATGACTTTAATCTATCCAATGTGGATTGGAATATTCCTTCTGCATATCTGGAAAGAAGCATTGCTTAGACAAATGGTGATGGAACCGACCAGGGAACGTTAGATGCTGGATTTAGTACTCACCAATGGAGAATGTGTGTCGAATGTCTGGATGGGTGCCCATGTGAGCAGCAGTGATCACCACATGGTGTGGTTTCAGATAAAAGCCAAGGCAGTCCCCTCACAGCAAGCTCAAGTCCTAGACTTCAAAAACGCTGACTTCAGGAAGATGGCCAAGTGCCTGAAGGATGAGTTGGCAGGGTGGGAGGAGGTAAGGGAAATGGAATTGCAGGGGGCTAAACTAAGGAGGCAATAAAAAGGGTAACAGATACATATGTAAGGCAAGTAAATAAAAACAAGAGGAAAAGGAAAAGCGGCGGCAGTACAAATAAATGCAAAAAAATGTAAAATTACACTTACCTGGTAATTGTTGTTCCTCGAACTCCAGTTCAGTCCTCCACCTCTGGGTTGTGTACCTCCTCCTGCAGCTTGGAGACTGGGCATGTCAAAATCATGTAGCCTGCTGGTCTCTCCCATTAGCCCCCAGTGAACTATTGACAAAGACTCACCCCGGGCAGGAATGAGGACTGAACTGGAGTTCAAGGAAAAACAATTAACAGGTAAGTGTAATTTACATTTCCTTATCGTTCTCCAGTTCAGTCCTCCACCTCTGGGATGTAACAGAGCAGTAATCATCGGGAGGGACCTTTCCACCCAGATCGCAACACCGCTGACCCGAAACAAGCATCGTTCGATGCTAGAACATCCAAGCGGTAGTGCTTATTGAAAAGTATGAAGAGACGACCAGGTAGCCGCTCTGCAAATTTCTACTGGCGGTACCAAACTGTGCTCCGCCCATGAAGTTGCTTGCACCCTAGTAGAGTGAGCCCACAAACACACTGGCACAGGTCGACCTTGCAAAATATACACCGACTCAATTGCTTCTTGAATCCACTTGGAAATTGACGCTTTCGCTGACGCTTTGCCCTTACGGGGTCCTCTGAACAGCACTAATAACCTTTTTGGCTTACGAAAAGTTTCCGATACCTTTGAATACCATCGCAATACCCTCTATGTCCAGGCGGTGCAAACTACGATCTGAGGCGTCATCCGTCGACTAACACTGGCAAGGACAGATTGATTCAGGTGAAAACTGAGAAACTACCTTCGTCAAAAAGGACAGAACTGGTCGCAGCACCAACTTTCCCCTGGAAAATGACAAAAATGGCTCTCTACAGGACAAGGCCTGTAATTCCGAGATTCGTCTCGCCGAACAAATGGCCATCAGAAACACTGTTTTTAAAGTTAAATCTTTAACTGACGCCTGGTATAACGGTTCAAAGGGCTCCCGAGCTAAGGCCCTTAAAACCAAGTTGAGATCCCACGGCGGCACCAGTATTCTACTGCTCTAAGAAAATGTAACACATCTACGTGAGCCCTTAAGGCCACTCCCTGGACCTTACCTCTATAGCAAGACAGAGCTGCCAATTGAACCCTTAACAAACTGGCAGCCAGTACCCTATCAAATCCATCTTGAAGGAAACTTAACACTACAGGAATGGAGACCGTGGCCGCTCGCACCTGACGCCGAGTACACCAGTCCTCGAAAATACACCATATGCACACATATGCTAGTGATGTGGAACTCTTTCTGGCTCGAAGCAAGGTCGCAAAGACCGCCCCGAATAACCTTTTCTCTTTAACCTCGCCCTTTCAATGGCCAAACCATAAGCGAGAACCGATCCACCTGAGGCATTCGAAGCAGACCCTGAAGCAACAGATCCTCCGACACTGGCAATCTCCAAGGATCCCATTGATCAATCGAATTAGATCGGCATACCACGGATGCCTTGGCCAGTCCAGAACTACCAACACCACCTTTCCTTGATGAGCCTCGATGTGCTGAACCACTCGCCCTATGAGCGCCCATGGGGGAAACACAAAGAAGTCCAGAAGACGGCCAATGCTGAAATTAGAGTGTTGATCCCTTCCGACATCCTTTCTCGCCGCCTGCTGAAGAAGCAACTGGCTTTCGCTGACTGGAAGGTTGCCATGAGATCTATAATTGGCTGCCCCATTTGCAGACAATCTGAGCAAACACCTCTGGATGTAACTCCCATTCCCCGGCATCCACCCGGACCCTGCTGAGAAAATACGCAATTACATTGTCTTTTCCTGCAACGTGCGCTGCCGAGATCACTTGTAGGTGTGGTTGCACCCAAGCGAACAATGTCTCGGCTTCCTCTTCCATGGCCACGCTTCCCAATCTGCGTTGCTGGTTGATGTAGGCCACCGTCACCGAATTGTCCGACAGCACGTGCACCACCTGGTTCGTCACCGTGGCTTCGAACGACTAGCGCTAGAAACACTGCTCGTAGCTCGAGCCGACTGATCGACCAGAGACCTTCCTGGTCGGTCCAAGTCCCTTGCACGAAGAGATCCCCACAATGCACCCGCAATGCACTCCCCATCCGTCAGTAACGGGAGCCACTGCGGCTGCTCCAGGGGTATACCCGCCTCCAGAGATCCTGGGTGAAGCCACCACTGAAGGGACTCCCTGAGTCGGAGGGGACAGGGAAGATGTTTGTTTAGCGAATCAGTCTGGTGGGACCATCGGCACAGGAGCACACTTTGCAGTGGCCGCATATGGATTTTGGCCCATGGGACCACCTCTAGAGTTGCTGCCATTGTCCCTAGAACATGAAGATAATGCCACGCTGACAGTGCTGGAGTTGTACTGAATCTGCGTACCAGCTGCCATAGCGCTTGAGCCCGTCTCTCCGGTAAGAACACAGCTCCTCTCCGAGTGTCCAAACGTACCCCCAAGATAGTCGAGCACCTGGGACGGGACCAGCCGGCTCTTGACAGGATTGACTACCCATCCAAGACCCTGAAGAAACTTCACCACTTTGTCCGTAGCCTGCAGACTTCCGGCCTTGGATTTTACCCAAATCAACCAATCATTGAGATAAGGATGAACTAGAATGCCTTGCTTTCTCAATTCCACTGCCAGAACCACCATAAATCTTGGTGAACCTGCGTGGCGTGTCACCAGCCCGAATGGCAACGCTTGAAACTGATATTGTCCCCAGGGAAGGGCAAATCTCAGAAACTTTTGATGAGCTGCTCCGATTGGGACATATAAATACGCTTCCGTGAGATCGAGGGATGTCAAGAACTCTCCTTTGCAAACCGCCACAATGACCGATCGCAAGGTTTCCATCCAGAAATGTGGGACCCGCAGACAACGATTCACCCTTTTTAGATCTAGAATTGGCCGGAGGGATCCTTCTTTCTTTGGCACCACGAAATAAATGGAGAAACGACCAACACCGTAGTCTAACAGCACTGGCACCACCGCTTCCAATCTTAGTAGGCGATCCAACGTTTAATGTACTGCCAGCGTTTTCTGCCGCCCTCTGCATGGTGAGAGCACAAACGAGTCCCAGACTGGACGAGCCAGCTCAAGGGCGTAACCCTCTCGGATTATTTCTAACACCCATTGGTCAGACGTTATCTGGGCCCAGGCAGGAAGAAACTCCCGAAGACGCCCCCAAATCGGTTGGCTTCTCACCGGGGCCCCACCTCGCTTCATTGCGACTTCCGACTTGTCCCTGCGGAAGCCACTCCTAAACTTCTTCCTGCTCCACAAAACCTCTGGGCTCTAGGAGCAAATCTGCCTCTCTGGAATCCTCCTAATCGAGATGTACGGAACCTCCTGAAAATCTCTAAACTGACCTCGAAGTGATGGCATAGACTTCCCCTGCTTAGGCTTATCCTCCAGAAGTTTGCCCCCTTTGGACTTACCCAAATCCTTGACTAACTTGTCCAGATCTTCCCCAAACAAGAGCTTACCTTTGAAAGGAAGCTTGCTAAGTTGCGACTTGGATGAACCATCATCCGCCCAATTCCTTAACCACAGGTAATGCCTGGCGGCTACCAAACGACAACACACTATTCCCTAATACCCTAATTAAATTGTAGTGAACATCAGCGAGATATGATGATCCTGATTCCATACGAGACACCTCGCACAGCGCCTGGAGGAGAAGATTGCTGTAGACGTTGTGACCACCGAAGACACGCTCTCGCTACCCAAGCTCTGCAAATAGACGCTTGTAAGGAAAGAGCATTTGCCTCAGAGGCCTGTTTTAGCAAACCATCTATTTTCCGATCCTGTGCATCCTTCAAAGCAGCACTTCCCTCTACTGGAATAGTTGTCTTCTTCGTGACCGCCGAAACTGCCGCATCAATGCGTGGGGAGCAAAACCTCTCCTTGTCCTTATAAGCTAAAGGATAGAGCTTATTCATGGTCCTGACTACCTTTAGACCCGGTTCGGGTAGATCCCACTCATTTGTATCATCCGATCAACTACCCGGTGAACAGGAACTACCACCGCTTGAATGAGAGGGTCTTCTAACCCTCTTCTTCTACCGACTGCACCACAGCTAGATTGAGCGTCTGAAGGGACTCTGTGATAAGTGCCGAAAGTTCGTCCTTCCTGAAGACCTGAATGATTCTCGCCTGATCCTCAGGTTCCGGAATTTCACCTTCCTCAAGCTCCCCCATTCCGGATTCAATCTCGGACTCGGCCTCCTCCGCCTCCGCCCACTCTGAGGCTGTGGGCGGATGATCCATTGGCCTGTGATAGGCGATGGCCTATGTAGATGTGAAAGGCCTGTAAGATAGGCCTGGATTCTAACCCCCACCTTCCTGTTAGAGTAAAGAATTAAAAGTTAGAAAATCAGTTTATGACAAAGCTTGCACAATACTTCCATACTAAATGGATACTGTTGCATTCCTTGAGCTAGATATGACCTTGCAGTAGACATGTACTCATAACATAGAACTATGCCTTTGTTAGACTAGTCTGAGAAGGGTGAACAGGAAGCAATAGCCCAGTGATGGTCCCCGATTGGATAGGTGCAGGGGGCGTTGGGACCAATAGAAAGTCTGCCTGTATCAAACTGTGAAGCTTGTATATAAGGAAGTTGTTCCTGTTCGCCATTGCTCAGTCCTTTGAT
Source organism: Ichthyophis bannanicus (assembly GCA_033557465.1). Classification (NCBI taxonomy): domain Eukaryota; kingdom Metazoa; phylum Chordata; class Amphibia; order Gymnophiona; family Ichthyophiidae; genus Ichthyophis; species Ichthyophis bannanicus. Next base: position 994,501,104 of record CM066031.1, on the reverse strand, counting down.
GCTTGGGCCTTGTGCACAATAAATTGGTTTGGATCCTTGCACTGACTCCGGGTACTATTTATTGCATGCTATCAGTGCTGCCACATGTCTTGGTGCGTTGTCCGGGAAATGTGAGTAGTGTGATGGTGTTCAAGTAAATATGCCACGACTTCTTGCCTCAAAAGTTTTTGTCCAGCCTGGAGCCGCCCCTGGCTGATTGCAGAAGAGCCTTCGGCGCCACCCATCCTCTTGTATCGGGGAGGGCTCCTCCTTGCCTCCGCAGGTGGCTGGTTCCGGCCGGCCTACACCTCGAACCCGAGGGGAGTCCAGGATCCCACCCATGATCCAGTGAGTAGAACTGTTCTGCTAATCAGTCAGTCGGGCTAGTCTGTCAGTCAGTCGGGATTCTGGAATAAGCGCTTGAGAGTCTGATCACCTCTCTCGGGGCGGTCCTAGTAAGTCTTAACCCTTTGAAGGCCCACTTTAAATTTTTAATCCACATTCTGCAGCCGGGTTAATTTGTGCATATTTCAGGAAAATTGTACCCGTCTTATTCAATATGTTCTAATAGTGATGTTCCTTCTGCTATGGTCATGTATTACATACCATTTGATAGGAATATTTAGTCAGATTTTTGGATCCCGACAGTTTTGGGCTCGGCCTGGAAAGGGTTAAAGGTATAAGCAGAGACTGAACCCACCCAACCCCCCAGTCAGTCAGTCCAGTTTTTTGGGAATGTGGGGATTTTATTCTGTCTTGGATGCCTGCTTGTGTGAATGAGAGGTCTTGAGAATACAGACCGAGCGAGGTGCTGGCTCCTGACTAGTGCATTGCCAGGTCGCGAGAAAGAAAGGAGAAAGTGTTTGGTGTGTCTCCCTTATTGTCTGTTGTGTTTACCGATTAGGGAATAGTATTAAAGCAACAACTCAGAAGTCACTTTTACAAAGACAGCTGTCTCACTGAGCGTGAGTCTCTCTCTTGCAAGCGGGGAGAGAAGGGTGCGTGTCTTTCACACAGCCCGGAGACAAAGACAGGAATGTATCCTTTACTTAACGCTTTGAAGGTTTCAATTATTCTACGATCTGCAGCTGGGTTAATTGTGCTTATTTCAGGAAAATTGTACCTGTCTTATTCAATATGTTTTAATAGTGATGTTCCTTCTGCTATGGTCATGTATTATATATCACTTGATAGGAATGTTATTAACCCCGTTCGAGTTCCTCAATGCATTTATGGGCTTAGCCTTGTCTTGTGTTTTTTATGTTCCAGTCATTAGCAAACACTATTCAAAAAGAAATGATAGAGAAATTAATGAGACTGCTTTTGTTTCCCCTTTGACCTACGAAGTGGAGGTTAAGACCCCTGATAGGACTATGAAGCATCCCGAGCCAGTAACTACAAAAATGCTTGAAATTTTGTCTGATATATTTGGTTTTGACTGCATATGCTATCGAGTAAAACGGGGTCATCTATATTATAGCATGCACCGTATAGAGGACATAATTATTTGTTCATAAATTACGGGAACAACAAAACGAGCTGTAACTGTATTTAGTGTTTACAGCCGCTTTGTCTAGTAATTTACGGCTGCTTTGAGAGCCAGGAGAGAGACCTACTGTTTATCTTGTAAAGATAATGCCTGTCTTTCCCGAACTGTGATGGTGTCCAGAGAAACAATGTACTGTGTTTTGAAAGGGTCTTTTAAAGTCTTAGTTTCAGAAGTACAGTCGTAGTTTAAAGCCTTTAAATAGGTTCAGACAGTTATTTAGAATGAGCACACACATCCATTGTGCTTAGTCCACAGGGAAATGCAGCCCGCCCCCTCTATCTGTTGACAGCAGCCCAGGAGAATGTGTGTTTTTGTCAGTCAGTCTCAGAGAGATATAAAACAGAAATTGCAGAACTGGATGGATTTGCGGGCATGAATACAGCACAGTTAATGGAAGTTGTTCAGAAAGTATGTGAATTGTGAAAATGGATGTGACAGAGAAAGTGAATGCAAAATAGAAAAGAAAGCAGATCTTCTTGCAGCTGCTTTGGTTGAACGATGTGGAGGAGGTTTTCCTAATTGAAAGAGCAGAGGAAAGTGGAAGGGTCGTGAAAATGATTAGTCCCCTCTGGGTGCAAATCAGTGCGCCCATTGCAGAGAAGGACACTAGAGAAGTGAATGCCCATATCTTGACTCTACCCCCAGGAGGGGAGGAGGGAGTACTTGATTTCAGAGTCAGAGTCATGGAAGAATAAACCGAGCACAGTGTTCCAGCAAGAGAGGGAAGAAGTTATTGAGGGAGTGGCAGTTGCAACAGGCTATGACATGGATGAAGACTAGGCCAGACCGGACTCCAAGTTCACCCCAGGAGCCTATGGTCAGTCTGAAAATAGGGGACCAATATATGGACTTTATGGGGGATACAGGAGCAAAATACTAAAGCCAGTAGCCCCTTTGTTTTCCCGATGCATCACCATTGTCAGAGCTACTGGGCCACTAAACCTTTCCCGCAGAACCGCATGTGTGAACTAGGAGGACAAAAAATAGCGCACCAGTTCCTGTATATGCCTGAATGCCCTATTCCACTTTTGGGCCAAGATATGCTTGCTAAGCTCCAGGCACAGATACCCTTTGCTGGAGGGGGAGAAATGCAAATGACTGTGAACCCAAAGCCTGCTGGATTGATGGTGCTGACTGTTCCCCCGAGAAGAAGAATGGTGGTTTTACAGCGTATCTCCAACCAAGCCAGCTAGTTCCTGTATACCCACCAACCTTGTAGCCCCCCCGTCTGAAGTATGGGCAGAAGGTAATCCACCTGGCCTAGCGAAGAACATAGCCCCTGTCATCGTCACCCTCAAGCCAGGAGCAGAACCAGTGCATGTGAAGCAGAATCATCTTCCTCGACCAGCTATTGAAGGTATCCACTGCCATCTGATGAAGCTGTTGAAGTATGGACTTCTCAAGGAATGCCAGTCACCTTGGAACACCCCCCCTTCTCCCAGTCAAGAAACCTGGGACAGGGGATTACCACCCAGTACAAGATCTGAGGCAAGTGAATGATGCAGCTGAAACTATACACCCAGTGGTACCAAATCCTTATACTCTCTTGGGACTGATCCCCGCTGAGGCTACTCATTTCACTGTCCTGAACCTGAAAGATGCCTTCTTCTGCATACGCCTAGCCCCCCGAACCTTTGTTTGCTTTTGAATGGCAAGACCCCACAACAGGAAGGCGGGGCCAACTCACCTGGACTTGATTACCCCAAGCTACTATGTGAACCCAGGAGAAAGGGTGGTTCTTCAGTATGTGGACGATCTGCTCAAATGCAGAAAGTGAATATCTACAAGCCACCAGTGAACTCTTGCACCTTCTAAATGAGGCTGGATACAAGTCTCAAGAGCCAAGGCGCAATTATGTTAAGCCAAAGTGAAATATCTAGGATTCCAGTTGACCAGCAGAATACGACACAAAGAAACTGTGTGCAGTAATCCCACCAGGAGGTAAGTGAGAGCCTTCTTGGGGACTGCAGGATATATGGATTCCCAATTTCACCATTGTATCAAGCTAACAAAGGAAGGGAGAGGTCTCCATTGGAATGGGGGCCTGAACAGGATGCAGAATTTCGATCTTTGAAGGCCGCCTTGATGTCATCACCGGCTCTGGGTCTGCCAGACGTCCAGAAAACCTTCTCGCCTCTATGTCCATGAGTCACAAGGAAATGCTTTGGGAGTGTTGACTCCATCTCTTAGAACTTGGCAGCGACCAGCTGGATACAGTTGCAAAAGGCAGACCCCCTTGTTGGAGAGCCGTTGCAGCCACAGCCCTCTCAGTGAGCGAAGCTGACAAGCTCACTTTAGGACGGAATCTTTAAGTCATCGTACCATACTCTGTCTTGACCCTAATGGAACACAAAGGGAACTTCTGGCTCACTAATTCGCAAATGTTGACGTATCAGAGTATGCTGTGTGAGAATCCATGATTGCAATTGATGGTCAGTCAAGCTTTAAATCCTACTACGTTGTTACCAATTGGTCCTAGCCCCCCCGATCATGACTGTCTAGAAATTACGGACACTATATTCTCAAGTCGCCCGGATCAGACTGATGTCCTTTTGGAGGACCCTGAACGGACTCTTTGTGGATGGGAGCCGGACATGCAGTAGTTGAGGCCTCAGCTTTGCCCCCAGGAACTTCAGCACAGAAAGCTGAACTGATAGCTCTTGCTAGAGCACTGACAAAAAGAAAAGGGCTCCGTCTAAATGTGTACCCAGATTCCAAGTATGCCTTTACAACCTTGCATGCACATGGGGCCCTGTACAAAGAATGCGGGTTGATAACCTCAGGAAGCAAGTCCATTAAGTATGATCCCGAGATATTAACATTATCAGATGCATACTGCCTACAGACCTCAGAACTTAGGAAAAGTAGACTGTATGAGTAGAACCCCGAAATCCCAGTTGTCCAAACTTGGCCAAGAAGTTCACCTGAAGTAGCTCCAGTTCTGAGTTCTTCCTATAGCCCTTCTCAGGATATGTTTAGCCCCTACTAAGTCTTTAGGAGTTTCCCCTTTTGAGATTCTGTATAGGCGACCCCCGCCTATGGTACAAGGAACAAAAGGAGATATGAAACAGATTGGATCTGAAATTACTAGGCAAGAACTATTGGTTTTTAAGTTTTGTTTTGCAGAGTCATCAGCTGCCCATCAACCTCTACATCCTCTCAAGCCTGGGGTCTCGGTGTGGATCACAGAGTGGAGAAGGACACCGAATTGGAAGGGACCTTAATAACCCCAACAGCAGTTAAAGTTGCAGAGCTTGAACCTTGGATCCACCACAGTCTAGTAAAGCCAGCAGCCGCTCCTGAACTTGGTCACTGAACTTCCGTAAATTACCCTGAAACTCCACTGCAGCTCACTTTGCGACGACAACCACTACTGTAAGAGACTAAGGGGCTTGTTTACAAAGCCGCGGTAGCGGTTTGCGATCGTAATCGGAGCCGCGGCCCCATTGATTTCAATGGGGCCGCGGCTGCGATCGCGAACCACTACCGCTGCTTTGTAAACAAGCCCCTAAGAATCTACAACCCTACTCCTGTCACATGTTGTGGGAGCCAGGGTGCAGTGGAAGCTGTGGGAGAAAGACAACCCTTACTCTCCCCCCTTGTGCAGCCTGCATCACTACTACTCAGACTGGAATAAAGATTACTCGTCTAAGCCAGAAGTTTTATAATGCCACCACTAGAAAGACGTCCTGGTGGTCAGGTGTAAATGCTCCTGAACATTGTTTAGCACTGGATTATTTGTTAGCAGCTGAAGGTGGAGTGTATGGAAAATTGAATGTAACTAACGTTTGCAGATTGATAATGAAGGCCAAGTTGAAGACATAGCCGAACAGATGCGGAAGCAAGCCTATGTGCCAGTCCAGAAATGGCGTGGACTGGAGCTTGATGGATAGTTTGGTTCCATGTTTTCAGGACTGGGTGGCCTGAAAACTCTTGTGTTAGTTGTATTATTAATATTGGCTGTGTGCTTGTTTATCCCATGTCTCCTACCCCTTTGCTTGCGCACTATAACCTCAGTTATTGATAGCACTGTGAAGCGGCAGTTGCAACTAAAAAGTGTTGGCTATATGGCAGTATCGCCCTATACCCCAAGGTAATGCTTTTCAACGAGTGTATTATGTGATTTAGTTCTCACCCTCTCTTAAGGGTGAGAATAATCAAAGGGGGAATGTGGTAGGCGATGGCCTATATAGATGTGAAAGGCCTGTAAGATAGGCCTGGATTCTAACCCCCACCTTCCTGTTAGAGTAAAGAATTAAAAGTTAGAAAAATCAGTTTATGACAAAGCTTGCACAGTACTTCCATACTAAATGGATACTGTTGCATTCCTCAAGCTAGATATGACCTTGCAGTAGAACTGTAGTCATAACATAGAACTGTGCCTATGTTAGACTAGTCTGAGAAGGGTGAACAGGGAGCAATAGCCCAGTGATGGTCCCCGATTGGATAGGTGCAGGGGGCATTGGGACCAATAGAAAGTCTGCCTGTATCAAACTGTGAAGCTTGTATATAAGGAAGTTGTTCCTGTTCGCCATTGCTCAGTCCTTTGATGCTTGGGCCTTGTGCACAATAAATTGGTTTAGATCAGGGGTCTCAAACTCAAATTGCTTTGAGGGCCAAATGAGGACTTGTAGAGTAACCCGGGGGCCGCACAAGACGCAGGCCTCATTTGCATAAGGGCATCATTTGCATAAATATTTGCATAATGTTACCATACACTAACTTTTAGTAAACATGCCTCTTAATGAGTGTATGGATAAAGAAAGACTAAAAGATTTCTACATTACTATAAACCAGTGCCAACCGCCAGGCACATTAGGAACTACTAGAAACACTGCTCATTTAGAACCCATAGCAAACCTGCCGTGTCCTAACAGCACTACCAGGACTCACAAAGCACCATACCCTAACTATCAAAAGGCAACACTGCAAATATTAAATCAACACATTTCAGAGAATAACAATACATGACCTACTCGGGAAAGAGAACAAGTGGCAATGTCAAATAGGAATTACATAAACAGAATACCTCAGCTCAGTTACACATGCAGAACATACACCATCACCAAACAAGGAATCACAATTTAGAAACAGGAAGACAATTAAACTGGGAACCCCAAAAGCCAAACTTAGAATGTACAACACTGTAGAAATAAAACTATACATTGATTTCCTCTTGTATTAAATAAAGTGCAGACGTTAAAGATGCACATTTCCAAGAGCTGACATATTTCAGTTAATAAATTCAAAATAAAGAGATATTTTTCTACCTTTTGTGCATTTTTTTTCAGTTGCAATTGTTCCATTCACTTTCTTCTGGTTTCTTTGTGTCTTCTGCTAACTCTCCATCGTCTGCTGTCCATTTGTCCTTTCTTCTTTCCTAGTTTTTTTCCATTCTCTCTACATCTGCTTTAACATACTAATCATTCTCCTTTTGCTCTTTCCTCATTCCTATTTCATCCACTCAAATTTTACCCCTCCATCCTCAATCCCCACTTACTCTCCCAATACCCGGCCAATTGTAGATTTTTCTTCCCTCCCACACAAAATATATTTCCCCTCTCCATTTCACTCTCCCAGCCCCATCCCATTCTAATCGTCCCCCAACATCAACTCCCTTCTAGCTCCTGCCCCACCCAGCATCCGCTCCCTTCTAGTCCCCGCATCATCAGCCCATTTCCAGTCCTAGCTCCCTCCCCTCACAGCCCATTTCCTTTCCAAGCCCCCCTCCCCATCAGCCCATTTCCATTCCAAGCCCCCTTCCACTCAGCCCATTACCATTCCAAGACCCTGTCCCCATCAGCTATTTGCAGTTCAAGCTCCCCCTTCTACTCGGCCCATTTCCAGTCATAGCATCCCCCCCCCAGTCCATTACCAGTTCTAGCCCCCCCCCAGCCCATTATCGGTCCTAAGCCCCCCAACAGCCCACTTCCAGGCCTAACCCTTCCATCGCCCTATCTTCATTCTTAGCCCCCCCATAACCCCATTTCAGTCTTAGCCCCCCAATCAGACCACCTCCAGTCCTAACCCCCATCTGTCCATTACCAGTCCTAACCCCCATCACCCCATTTTCAGTACTACCCCCCCCCAGCCACACATCAAGTCCTGCCCCCCCCCCCACATCAAGTCCTGCTCCCCCCCCCGTCCTGCTCCCCCCATCAAGTCCTGCTCCCTCCCTCCCCCCCCCCCCCCGGGAAAATTAAACTTTAAAAAAAACCCAGCTTCTGCTGCTGCTGCCGCCGCTGCCATAGCCGGCAATAGCAGCAATATCGCAAGTCCCGCGGGCTCCGTTCCCCCCCCCCCTTCCTTCCTTCCTTCCTGCTTGCCTGCCAGTTCTCCGCTTCGGCTTTGGCTTTCAGAGCCGCGAAGGGAGAGCTTCTCCCTCGTGTCTCTGTTCAGCCCGCTGGGGCTGTTGGGATCTTTCCCAGCTGCCCCAGCGGGCTGGACCGAGGCGCGAGGGAGAAGCTCTCCCTTCGCGGCTCTGAAAGGCGAAGCCGAAGCGGAGAACTGGCAGGCAAGCAGGCAGGAAGGAAGGGGGGGGGGGAGCGGAGCCCGCGGGACTTGCGATATTGCTGCTATTGCCGGCCACGGCAGCGGCGGCAGCAGCAGCAGAAGCCGGGGTGGTTTTTTTTCCCCCCTATGCATCGCGGGCCGCACAAAGGTCTCTCACGGGCCGCATGTGGCCCGCGGGCCGCGTGTTTGAGACCCCTGGTTTAGATCCTTGCACTGACTCCGGGTATTATTTATTGCATGCTATCAGTGCTGCCACAGGCCGAGCCCTCTTGGCCGCTTTCGCCTCCTTGTCGATGCTCTCCTCTGCCCCTGCTTGCTTCACCGGTGTTGGAAGGGGCATTGACTCAGGCACCTTGCCCTGCTGCCATAAACAATAGACTTCATGCATGATTAAAACGAAACCCAGTGAGAAGTCACCCAGTGGAGGTCCTGCGACCGTAGAGGGCAGAGTCGACACACTGGGCCCTGTGGTCCCCTCTGGTGCCACCAACAGCTGAACTTCCTCCATTATCTCTCCTTCGGCCGTTGCCGCCACACCGCATGACTCCTGCATCTGATCCACTATTTGTTGTTCCATAGAGGTGGAAGCTGCCGCGCACCCCTGGCAGATTCCTGCCTCCGATACTGTGCCTCTACGAGTGCCAAACACCAGGCACTGGGGGCGTGATATCATTTGCCAAATGCGCTAGCACACCACAGGATTAAGAGTCACCTACACTAACCTTCTATTTGCCAGTAAAACTTGGTATCTCAGCAGAATCCCTGAATTTGTTTTTTTTTTAAACCCGAAAAGGAAAAAGCTCAGCCTACAGCTCCCAAATAAATTCTTCTGAGCTTGAACAAACTAAGAAATAAAAGTAAAAATAACTCTAATAACAAATTCAAACTGCAAAAACAAATTAAGCTGCGGGAATCAGCAGCTGCACTAAGCCCCATTGCGAACCGAGACGTGGGGGACCGCCATGCGGCTAAGCTTGCCGAATCAAAATGGCCGCTATAGCAAAAGAAAAAGAAACCTGATTTGGCGCCAAAACCCCGCTCCAGTAAAAGTCCCCACTGCCAGAGTCTCCGACCTGCGGCCCGATCACGGTGCAGTCCCCCAGCTTCAACGTCCCACTCTCCAATTTTAAACAAGTTCGGCTTACCTCGTGTTGGTCTGCTCCTGCCGGCACGGCCCCACTCAGCACAAGAGCGAGCGGCCAGCCGCGATCGGATCTGTCTCCCCCCTGCACTTCACTGAGGAAGAATGGCAGACCGGAACCGGCAGGGAAGCGTGTTGTGGCCCGCAGGGCTCCACTCCATTTAAGCAAGGAGTGGAGAGCTGCTAAGGAAAGCTGGTAAGTAGCCAGAAAAAAAGAAAGTGAAGGAGACAGACAGTGGTCTGTTCAAGCCCTGACACAGGCTCTCCCCCCCCCCCCTTTTTTTTTTTTAAACAGTCACTAGAAATAAATTTAAAAGTAAATTTAAAGATAACCCATAGGATCAAACAAAAAACTAAACCTAAATTTAAAGGGCCACCCTAACTGCTCCTTATCTGTTCCTCAAGTGAGCCCAGCACCTAGGCTCACTGTGTCCTCCTGCTGCATGGAGACTGGACACACTGGGGGCTGATGGGAGAGACCAGCAGGCTACATCCAGCGATGTCACGATTTTGACATGTCCAGTCTCCAAGCTGCAGGAGGTGGAGGACTGAACTGGAGGAACGATAAGGAACATAGCTTTCACAAACAGAGGAACATCAAAAAGAATACCGGCTAAAGCTAAAAGAAACAAAAAACAAAAAGAAAAATAAGGATAGCAAAAAACAAAGGCAGAAGAAAAGATGGCTAAAGACCTAAAGCGTGGTGATAACTTTTTCCAGGTATATTCAGGAGAAGAGGAAGGTCAGATGTGAAATTTCAAGACTCAAAAAGTGCCGAGAACGGATTCATAGAAAGTGACATTGAAAAAGCGAAAATGCTAAAGAAATACTTATATTCTGTTTTTACTAAAGAAAATCCTGGAGAAAGACCTCCTGTGATTGACAAATATACAAAATAAAATGGAGTAGATACTACACCATTCGCAGGAGATGGTGTATTTGAACAGCTTGCAAAACTGAAAGTGAAAAAAAGCCATGGACCAGATGGGATACATCCCAGGATAATGAAAGAGCTCAGAGGTTCTTGCAGAGCCTTTAAAGGATGTTTTTAATAGATCCTTGGAGACAGGAGAAGTTCTGTAGGACTGGAAAAGGGCCAATGTGGTACCTCTTCACAAAAGTGGTAATAGGGAAGAAGTGGCAAAGAACAGGCCAATAAGCCTTACCTCTGTGACAGGAAAAGTAATGAAGGCACTCCTGAAAGAGAGAATAGTGGACTCTCGGAACCAATAGGCTGCATGACCCAAGGCAATATGGTTTTACCAAAGGATGGCCATGCCAAAGAAATCTGATTGAGTTCTTTGACTGGGTGACTAGAGAACTAGATCAAGGACATGCAATGAATGTGATCTACCTAGATTTCAGCAAAGCCTTTGATACTGTTCTTCATAGGAGGCTTATCAATAAGCTGAACAGCCTGAGGATGGGTTGCAAGGTGGTGAACTGGATTGGAAATTGGTTGGTTGACAAGACGACAGAAGATGATGGTAAATGGAAGGAGATTAGTGTCATGCCCCAGGGATCGGTCCTGGGGCTGGTACTGTTCAATGTATTTGTAGGCGATATTGCTGAAGTGTTGAATGGAAACGTTTGTCTTTTTGCAGATGACACGAAAATTTGCAATAGAATAGACTCCCCTGAAGGAGCGGATAACATGAGGAAAGATCTGCAAAAGCTGGAAGAATGGTCTAATGCGTGGCAGTTAAGATTTAATGTGAAGAAGTGCAGTGTCATACACTTGGGATACAGAAATCCAAGGAAATTGTATGAGATAGTGGGGGGGGGGGCAGGAGGTTGGTGTGCACAAACCAAGAGAAGGACCTTGGAATGATTAAGATCCTCAGAAACAAGGAGGCGAAACAGTGTGACAAGGCAGTGGCAAAAGACAGCAGGATGGTGGGTTGCATGCAAAGAGGAATTACCAACAGAAATGAGGAGGCACTAATGCCACTGGTAAGGCCTCACTTGGAATATTGTGTTCAGTTTTTGAGACCATATCTCGCAAAGAATATAAAACTGGAAACTGTTCAGAGGAAGGTGACCAAAATGATTTGGAGCCTGCACCAGAAGACGTATGAAAAGAGATTCCAAGACCTAAATATGTATACTCTAGGAGAGGAGGAACAGGGGAGATATGATACTCCTTAAGTATTTAAAGGTCTGTATTAATGAAAAAACAAATCTTTTTCAAAGACAGGAAAGCTATAATACTAGAGGGCATAACATGAAACTGCAACGAAGTAAACAAAGGCAACGTCAGGAAATACTATGACTGAAAGGGCGGTGGATGCTTGGAATGCCCTCTTGATGGAAGTTGTGGGGCAAATACAGTGATAGAATTCAAAATGATAAGGGACAGACAGTGGATCTCTTTACAAAAACAGGATAAAATCAAAATAAACTGTCTCTGATATCTCAGCAAGGAGAGGTGACCTGCACGGAGTGGTGGGTACACCCCTAAACAAAGGCATGAGGAGGGGTGACATGCACAGAGAAGCGGGTGCACCTACTCTTGCAGCCTTGCTGGGCAGACTAGATAGACCATGCTGGTCTTTATCTGCCATCATATATATGTAATTATGGTGCTCGTGATGAATTCTGTGTATATATCATGGACTGCCTGAAGAATAAACCAGTCAGTACTAGAGGAGATCAAACCTAAGCTTTCCTTAGAAGCTCAGATGACAAGACTTCTACTTTAATACTTTGGACACATCATGTGAAGAGAGAGATCATTGGAGAAAGACATAATGCTTGGCAAGGTAGAAAGTCAACGTAACAGGAAGGCCAGCAATGAGATGGATTGATACAACAAACAGCAGCTATGGTTGCCATTCTATCAATCAACAATGAACTGCCTGACTGAAGACCGAACACAGTTTAGGTCAACTATCCAGAGGGTCGCCCTGAGTCGACACTGACTCTATGGCACTTAAAAACAAGAAGCACATTTAGTTTCAGTTGGTTCTGGTAAGACAGACTATTAAGGCCAAATACAAGTCTTGAGAGCCTGCTCACCAGCATTTGCCCTATCAAAGACAGCTGGAGACAAGCCCTGGGAGCCCACTGTACCAGAGTGGAACTCAGAGCAGTGGGCTCTATCAGAGGCAGCCGAAAGCAGAATCCCAGAACCCTAGGAACACACTTAACACTTTCTCTCCTAGAGGCAGAAGACCACCAAGTTCTAAGAGCCTGTTCTACCATAGGCTAGATCCATGGAAGCATACTCACCAGTTCCTGCTCTACGAGGGGGGAAAAAACTATATTATATATATATATATATATATATATATATATATATATATAAAAATCTGGACCACAAACTTTCATCTGGGAACCTGATTAAAAGATGATGGGCCAGAGGTCACTTCCCCGGGATCTAGCAATCCTACTGCATCAGTCCACATTCAAACTATCAACTGGGGAGAGAGAAATACTGAAGAACTGAAGGCCTGTCTGGACTGGTGTGGCATGGATGATAAAGCAGCTGGCTATTTTGCAAGTTGTGATCATTTTGATCTGATTAAAAAAAATAAAATCATATGATATTGGGTGCATGAGTTTTCTTCATACATTAACAAGTGAAAAGCTCTTTGATTTTCACTGGCAGAAACAAAGCAAGTTATCCAGCAGAAGATTTTTTAATTTTGTGAAGGCCCTGCAGTTTCTACTGCGACTAAAACACCATGAGCTCTTATTCACAACTACCCAGGAATTTCACCTTATTTTTTTAATCTTCTCCTTGATGTATCTAGCCCAGCTGACCCAAGGAGAGAGGGGGGGAGTAGTCCGATATAGGATTCAGTTTGGTTCTTGTCACCGAGGTAATGGGTCAGCTCACTAACAGCTAGCTCATGTCAATGGTTTGTAAATGAACACTGCTCTAGAATGGAGCCCATCAGAGAAATATAATTTTCAACAAAGACGATGCCACTGTCTTAATATATCTGCCATGAAACAAAGACAAGAGAACCGCAAAAGTCTCATACCTGCTGCGTCACTTTGCGATCTGGTATAAATGTGGTTCCCAGCATGTACTTCAGGTTACTTTCTAGCTGATTCTTCTGTTGGTGCTTCCGATACTCCTCTGGAGGAGAGAAGAAAGCATCTAATTGGAGTATGAAGAATGTGTGCTGGTGTGGAAAGCACAACATATGGCACTGCCAACAGCAACCAGTGAGGTACCTGCATTTTCCCCCCCACTGGTAAATACCATGGCATATACACTCCTATCCTCCTGCTCCCCCCCCCTCCGAAGCTGGGACTTAGTGGAGGTTCCCAACTGTGTTTCTGTACCATTCCCCTAGATATATCCTAGCCCCTAGCTGTTGTGTTGTCTGTCTTGACTAAATCGTAAGCTCTGATCAGCAGAGACCGTCTTTCATGTCTCTGTACAAATCGCTGCATATGCCTTGTAGCGCTATACAAAGGATTAGTAGTAGTGATTCCCAACACCGTAGATGCCACCTCATTCAGTAAGCTTAGCTCATATCAAGGAACTGCATTACTTTTGATGTTAAAAAAAAACAAACTTTCACTGTGGAAAAGGCTCTGAAACAGAGAAATGTTTATATAGCGAATATTTATCTTTCACCAATCCAAGAAAATTGTGTATTACAAATCTGAACATAAAATAGCATTTAAAAGAGGGCTCAATAGTCAGTGTAAGAGGTGTGATCAAAAAGTATCGAGACTTGTTGTGTAGCTACATAACAATTAGTCGCACCACAATGCTATTAAGCACGCAATGATCTAGTTATGTGCTCTGTATGTGCAGAGTGTAGCGTGGCTGCAGCACACCTGTACTTTTCTTTAATCACATGATGTTTGATATCGGGTAAAAGCAGTCCATCAGATTTATGATGAGTGAAAAAACTGAACAGCGAATTTGCATTAAATTCTGCCAGAAACCTGGAGATTCGTGCAGAGACTTGACAAGTTACAGCAAGTATATGACGATGAATGCATGAGTCGTGTTCGAGTTTATGACTGGTACAAACGTTTCCAAGAGGGCTGACAAAGTGCTGACAGTGACGAAGGTCCTGGAAGGCGATCCACGAGCAGGAATGAAAAGTTGAAGCAGTGCGTACCGCAATACGCTCAAATCATTGAATGACCATCAGGGAGCTTGCTGAGTACATGGACATTAGTTTTGGGTGTGAACAGTCCATTCTTACTGACAATTTGGGAATGAGACGTGTGTCTGCAAAATTCATGCCGAAACTCCTGTCTCCTGACCAAAAAGAAGATAGACTGTCTGTAGCCAGGGAGTTGTTGGAATGCATTGAAAATGACTCAGATTTAATCAAAAAGATTATTACTGGTGATAAATCATGGGTTTATGGTTATGACCCAGAAACTAAGACTCAATCCTCACAATGGAAGACTCCAAACTCTCCCAGACCCAAGAAAACCCTTCAGGTGAGGAGTAATGGCTAAGTCATGTTCATGGTTTTCTTTCATTACCAGGGTATTGTTCATCACGAGTATGCTCCAAAAGGTCAATAAGGAGTACCATCAATAAGGAGTACCACAGCCACGTTTTGACTCGTTTGAGAGATGCAGTTTGTCGTAAGAGGCCAGAGTTGCCCAAGAATGGTGAATGATTGCTTCATCACGATAACGTCTCAGCTCATGCATCGCATCTTGTCCAGCAGTTCTTGGCTGAACACCAAATCAAGCAAATCCCATCAGCCTCCGTACTCAACTGACCTCGCATCCTATGACTTTTTTTTTTTGTTTCCAAAACTGAAATTACCACTGAAAGGAAGGAGATTCTATGACTTGGAGACCATTAAGCAAAATTCGACATAGCGTCACAGCTAACAAAAGAGGCATTTCAAAATGGTTTCCAGCAGTGGTAGGAACGCTGGAAGAAGTGTTTTATTGGAAGGGGACTACTTTGAATGAGACCAAGTTCAATAAATGTCAGTGTTATTGTATAAGTCGATACTTTTTGATGGTACCTCATAGCTTACTTAAATTGCCAGCCACAGTTTTTAAAGAAGGAGTGGCCTAGTGGTTAGGACAAGGTACTTCAGGCCGGAGGGCCGGGGGTTCAAGTCCCACCTGGGGACAGCAATCTCAGGCTGGAGGGACTGAGATTTCTAGTCCTATAGGCACTCCTTGTGGTCTTGGGCAAGCCATTTAACCCTCCATTGCCCATGTTCCCTGTACATATTAGCGTATGTGTCTCATATCCCCTCGTGTTAAATGTATCTCCCAATTGACCGCTTTGACCCGGTGAAAAGCGGGATATAAATACAGCTAAATAAATAAATAAATAAATAGACCCAGACCTTTCAGTAAGCTTAAGCCAAACATATGAATCAGACATTTAGTGACCAAATATTGGCACTAAATGGCTAGTTTTGAAGTTGCTAACTTCATTCAGCCATTTACTATAGGGATAGTGCATTTAAAACAGATTTTCAGCCAACCACTACCTATATAGTGACTGAAAATCTAGACAGCGAACTCATGTTTATCTTTTGAAAACTGGCCCAATAGCTTTTATTTTTAGTTGTTTGGTTGACAAACATTTAATAAAGTTTTTTTTAAAATAAACAATTTGGACCAATATCACCAATAACCAAGAGTGAGTTCACTTAGATAAGCCCCTAAAATACAAAACAACTTTGCCTCCTTTATGTCACCTAACCCTGGACCACTGTGACCAAAGGACATGCAAAAAGTAATTGCTTCAATGCACACACAAATACTTTAGTATAAGGTATTGGGAGATAGTTTGACAAATGATATAATGACCTCTAGCTAAGTCTCAACATTCTCTCTTTTCTATTATCTATATGATGAACTCACTCTTAAAGTACAAGCTGTGCATTTTGAAGAAACAAAAATCACCTACCCACATGCTCCCAAGGGAGATCAGACGACATGTTTCTTCATCATGATAAATCAAACTGAGAAATCCAAGCTGCTTACTATATGCAAATCCTGAGCCAGGCTCCAGGAAAGCACAGAAAATGTAACTGCTGCCATATGTAAAAACAGCATAAACAAGCAACAGAACTCAAAACCATAGTAAGATGCAGCAGAGATAACACATGATTTCCCTGTTCCCCCTACGCTGTCAACAGATGCAACCTCTCATGAACTGATGCACCTGTCACAGCTGGGGACAAGATCTCCCTGCTGTGGGGACACTAAAGAACACATGCCACTTCCCCAGTCTGAGGTCACTCTCTCTCTGGACACTGCTCATTTCATAAGTGGCACAGGTACCCCGGATCCTGCATCATGGCACATGCAATAAGTAGTAGAAGACGCCCTACCTATTGCAGACTTAATAACTCTGCCTCTCACGCTAGCTGCCTTCTGCTGCAGTGGTCTCTTCTTCACCCCTGTCTTACGGCTCTTGAGCTTCGGGGCATCTTTCACAGAGGACTTCTTTCCTTTCTTTGTGAAAAGAGAAGCTTTACCTGGACGGATTCAATAGATTTTTAGTTATTCAGTTAATCTCTCTCAACACGTACATAAACCCACCACACCTTTTTTTGGGGCAGAAGCCTAAATCCTGTAACAGAGCTACTTGTACTTCTGCCATTTCTAACAGTATGTACAACCTACAGTTTACATTGGGAATACTTTTCAAAATACATGCAAATATATTCAATAAATTTGCACATGTGATCTGTAACAAAAATATGCTTTCAGAAAAGAACGACCTGAGCACTAGTTACACAAGCACATCTTTTAAGCGTTGGATTTAGCAGAGACTGGCGACATGCCAGATTTTATATTTTTACAAACTTGTTTCCACCACCACCAATTTTATGAACCAACAGGCTGCTTCAATGTCACTAAACATGTATTCTCTCTTTTATGAGGCCTCTTTAAAAGCAAGAGCAGAAAATGAGAAAGAGGGAGAAGATAAAGCAATGAGTCAGAGATGCATTAGGGAGCAGGGCAAGAACCACTCATAGGCCATTGCAGTAAAGTGTGCTACGGCTTTGTGCATAAGATTGCTCAGCTTTTGCATACAACTTTGTGCATCACCAGTGCAGAAAGGAGTTTTGCGCACAAGTCAATTGTGTGCAAAGCTATAAGCAGACAGTAGTGCCCAGTGCATTTAAATCCATGGTAATAAAGCAAATAGCTGTTCAGTGCAAATGCAGAGAAGTGTACGGAAGACCAGAAGGCTGAGCTCAATGTTTAGATTTTAACACAAGGTTTGAGCAGGTATACAGGGTGAGCTCATACATCTGAGTCAACACTGGTGAGGAATTTATGCCCATTTCTTCTATCTTGAGTATACAGCACCCACAACTTTTTTTTCTGGCTTTGCTGAAGGGAATGGCAGGGAAGGTGTGCTGGAACAATGTTATGTGCTGAAAAATTATCAGGTGCATAAACATCAATATTATTCTGCGCTAATAGTGCCATTTATGCACTAGATTGCAATCAGTACATGCGCACAAGTGCCAAACAGCTTTTTTGTGCATAAGATATGTCTGCATGCGTCTGGCTTCTTCTTGTTTAGCACAGACTTTCTGCATGCAACTTATTTGCATGCTGTCTAGCTTATAGCACAGGAAAGAAAAATTTCTGCATTGAACTGGTGTTATGAATCCCCGTGGTGAGCTTTAGTGCAGGGTTTTTCCATCAGCCGCTCATTGCACAAAGGTGATATTTAGGGACATGTTTATTTAAAGTTAACACGTGTTAAGTGCTGCAATGGCCCCTAGAAATGAATGGGAGGTGGCAGCACTTAATGCATGTTAACCTTTAGTAAGCATTCCTCCTAGTGTCTCGATTTAGGGCTCATGTATGTAAGAAATGATCCAGAGGTATGCCTCCCGAGCCCTTTTATGAGGGTGGAAGAAGCCTCTGTGGGTAAGTGAACATTACTTTGCTGGCAAACCCACAATCTCTCTATCCCAAGCTTTATCTGGAAGAATCTGTCTTTGATTTCATTAAAAATGCAAAAAAAAAAAAAAAAAATAGTTCTAAGTCTAACAAATTAATTTTAAAACCTCTAAAAGAAACTGAGATTGGCCCTTATAGCCTTTTCTCCACCATTCCCTTAATTTATAGTTAGTTATCTCTATTAAGAGAGTGAAATTTGACCCCACTGTGTATTTTCCTACAGATTATAAGCAGTTTATCAGTAAACACAGAAACATGATGGCAGAAAAGAGATCATATGGCCTGTCTAGTCTGCCCTTCCATATCAACTACAATAGTCCCCTTTTTCCCTTTAGAGATCTTCTGTGTTTTTCCCATGCTGGGGACAAAGCATACCAAATAAACTTAAGGTCCTGTATATTAGTTTGGTATCTCTACTCCTTTAACAACTCTGTACTCACTAATTCAAGGGCCTAGACAGAAGTCCAGCAGAGAAATGGGAGCTGACCAGTCTTTTGCATGCATGGTGAGAGGTTGTATGTGTGCACTCAGTGCAAAGTGCTCCTAGATTTCAGAGAATGGGTTTGACTTCTGGAGGCTAGAATAGCAAAGGAGCTGAGGCAGACAGAGGGATTTACAGGAGACTTGTAGAAACGTTCCACTTCTAGTATGCCAGTCTCAGTGCTGCCTTGGTGGCGAGACACCTTGGTGGGGCAGGAAATGATCCTGTAGCCAGGACTTCTCCTCCAGGTGATGCAATCACTCGGTCACTTGCCTGACTGGTGGCGAAGGTAGTGGACCTCAGAAATCACCTAGACATGATTCCAGATGGTGCTGGGGAGGAGACCGTTATCTTGTTATATGTGGGCACCAATGATGTCGGAAGTATGGGAGGGAGATTCTTGAAGCCAAAATTTAGGCTTTTAGGTAGAAAGAACTCCAGAACCTCCAAGGTAACATTCTCAGAAATGTTCTCTGCTCCATGTGTAGGGTCCAAAGAAGCAGCTAGAGCTCTGGAGTCTTAGATGGATGAGAAGATGATGCAAGGAAGGACTGTAGATTTGTTATGAATTGAGCAACATTCTGGGGAAGAGAGAACCTTTTCTGGAAGGAAGGGCTCTACTTTAACCAATGTGGAACTAGGCTGCTGGCACTAACCTTTAAAAGGAGATAGAGCAGCTTTAAACTAGATATTGCAGGAAAACCAACACTTACTCAGGGACTTCTGGTTCGGAATAATATATATTTGAAAGATACTGCCAAAACAGGGAGGTTAGGGGGATCATGATTTAAAGGCAGAAATGAGATATTCCGAATTATTCATCAACTGGTAAGCAGGTTGACAACATGAACATGAAAACATACTTTGAAATGCCTGTATATAAATGCTAGAAGTGTAAACATAAGATGGGAGAGTTAGAATATAAGTCAAGGCACTGAATGAAGGGGTAGTGTTTAACTGGCATCTCAGAGACTAGGTGGAAGGAGGATAGCCAAAGGGACACTGTGATCCCAGGGCATTGCTACTTATTTGTATAGTGCCTATATTGCAATGACAGGGAAGATTAAATTGGTGAAAAGGTGCTGTTATATGCTAAATAAGGCATGGAGTCAAAGAGGGTAAATGTTTTGAAGGAAATAAAATGCACTCTAGAATCTTCATGGATAGAAATTTCATGCGAGGAGAAGGGACTAGCAGTGGGAGTATATTACTTCACCAGAATGAGCAGACAGATGATGAAATGCTAACAAAACTGGCAGTAATAATGGGATATTTCACTTACTCCATTCTTGACTGGGTTAATATCTTCCTAGCGTGTCCTGATATGACAATGTTTCTAGATGAAATCAATGATTGCTTCTATGGAACAACTGGTTCAAGAATCAACTTAAGGGGGGGGGGGGGGGCATATTTTGGTCCTAATCCTTAATGGAACGCAGATCTGGTGCATCAATAGTAATCATAACACAATCAAGGAAGGAAGCAAGGAAATCAACAATCAAGCAAGGAAATCCACTGCATTAGCATTTAACTTTCAAAGAGACTGATAAAATTATGTAAATAGTTAGAAAAAAACCCTAAAAAAGCTGCAAAAGTTAGAGTTTACATCAGGCCTGGACATTGTTTAAAAAATACCACCTTGGAAGCCCAGACCAGATGCATTCCATGCTTTAAAAAAAGGTGAACGGCCAAATGACTGCTGCCATGCTTCAAAAAGGGAGGCGAGAGAGGTAGTTATATTCAAAAAATCTCTTTCAAAAAATAGAAAAAAAAGATTCCAAATGAAGAAAAAATGAAAGAGCATAAGCACTGGCAAATGAAACACAAGGCAGGCAGACAAAGAAAGAATCTGAAGAAGCTTGCCATGTAAGCAAAAACTCGTAATAAAAACTTTTAAGAGTACAATTGAAGCAAAAAGCCTGCAAGTGTCAGTTGGACCATTAGATGATAGAGAAGTAAAAAGGGGCACTAATGTAGGACAATGCTATAACAGAGAAACTAAATAAATTCTCTGCTTTGATCTTTATTGAAGATTATGTAGGTGAGATATCCATGTCAGATATGATATTTAAAGGGGATGATTCAGACAAACTGAAATAAATATCTGTGAATCTGAAGATGTACCAGGGCAATTTGACAAACTAAAAGAGCAGCAAATCACCTGGGCCAGATTAAATATATCCCAGGGTGCTGAAAGAACTAAAAAATTAAACTTTAGATCTATTATTAGTAATTTGTAAACTATTAAGTTCATCTATAGCACCTGAAGATTAGAGAGCAGTCAATGTAATGTCAGTTTTTAAAAAGAGCTCCAGGGGTTAATCTGTGAAACCACAGACTGGTGAGCCCAATGTCGGTGCCAGGCAAACTGGTAGAAACCATTATAAAGAACACAATTACTTAACATATAGATCATGGTTCAACAAATCCCAGGCACCAGGTCACCATGGGTGCCGAGAAATTGCATCCTGGGATTTCACCCCCTCCCCCCGATTTGCCTGCAGCTCCTGAAAAACATGGCATTTCACACTTCCAATGCACCACTCAGAGCTGATCAGTGGGGGAAGTAGTTTGGACTGACCATGTGGTTTCAAATCCATGAGTCTTGAAACCGCAAGATCAGTCTGGACTTCCTCTACCATGCAACTCAAGCATGTAGAAAGCCGACTGCAGTGGAAGAAGTCTGAATCGTCATTTTTCTCAAGAGCTGCAGTCAGGCACAAAAATCAATGAAGCAGGGAACGTATGAGATGGAGAACAGATGAAGAAAAGGTGCGCAGGTATAAGACTTTTTTGGCTTCACATATCAGTAGGCCTTGGTAATATGTGAAACAAAAAAGGAAGTTACCTCGGGTGCAGCTAGAGGGTCACTCAAGGTGGTGGGAAGGGCTTGATTTATTGAGCTTTTTTCCTACAGAAAATAGGGAAAGTCTTAATCATACCCCAAAACCAAAGAAAGGAACTGCAATATACCTTTTTTATGACCTAGGTCAGGATGGTTAGTTCCTAGATGCCAAGAAAAGTCAAGGCCTAATATAGCCAGTCATGGTTTAATGGGACAAAGCCAACATGGATTTTGCCAAGTATTGCCTCACCAATCTGCTACACTTCTTTGAACATGTGAATAAATTGGTAGATAAAGGTGAGCCAGTTTTCAAAGGCTTTCTGAAAACCAGATACACTATTTAAAAGATCCTTTCTGAGAGACTTGTGGAAATTAAAAGTCATGGGGCAATGTCTTATTGTGGATTGGAACTGGTTAAAGTATAGAAAACTTGAGAGTAGGGCTAAATGCTCAATTTTCTTAATGAAGAAAGGTAAATAGTGGAATGCCCCAGGATCTGTACTGGATCCACTGCCTTTTAACTTATTTATACATTGCCTGGAAATGAGAACAATGATCAAATTTGCAGACAACACATTATTCAAAGTTGTGAACTTGCAAGAAGATTGTGAAAATTTTCAAGAGGACCTTGAGAAACTAGGAGATTGAGCATCCAAATAGCAATTTAAATTTAACATGGACAAGTGCAAAATTATACACTTAGGAAAGAACAATCCAAACTACAGCTACACAATGCAAGGTTCCACATTAGGAATCACCACCCAGGAAAAGGATTTGAACCCTGGTCTTTCTGGCTCTAGGCTGCTGCTCTAACCACTAGGCCACTCCCCCACTCCACATTGTGGATACAGTGCTGACCAGGAAATCAAATAGAATGCTAGCAATCATAAGGAAAGGACTGGAGAGTAAAAAATATCATAATGCATCTGTATCACTCCACAGTACGACCACAACTTAAATATTGTGTGCATTTCTGGTCACTGCACCTAAAAAAAAAAAAAAAAGATATAGCAGAATTAGAAAAGATACAGAGAAGGCCAAGTAAAATTATATAGGCAATGGAAGGATACCCTTAAAAAGCTTGGAGCTCTTCAGCTAGAAGAGATGGCTAAGACTAGATATGAGAGGTCTATGAATAATGAGTGGAGTGGAAAGAGTAAATGTGAATCAGTTGTTTACACCTTCAGAAAATACAAAGACTAGGGGACATTCAATGAAGCTACAAAGTAATATGTCAGACTAACTAGAGAAAATATTTTCTTCACTTAACACTTAAGTTCTGGAATTTGTTGCCAGGGGATGTAGTAAAAGCTATTAAGTGTCCATAAACCATTATTAAAAGGAATATAGGACTATAAAAGGAAGGCAACCAAAATGATTTGGAGCCTGCGCCAGAAGACGTATGAGAAGAGACTTGAAGACCTAAATATGTATACTCTAAAGGAGAGAAAGGACAGGAGAGATAAAAGATATAGACCTTTAAATACTTAGGGGTATGTTTACTAAACTGCGGTAATCATGAATAACGCGCGTAACGTACACTTAACGATCGTTCGCACGTCATAACGTGCGTTCTGACGTGCGAACGATCGTTAAGTGTACGTTACGCGCGTTAACCGCAGTTAACGATCGTAAATCCCCGCGGCGCGTTAAAACACCGCAGAAGGTGGAGAGTGGGCGGAGAGAAGGGGTCAATGGGCGGAGAGTGGGCGGGGAGAGGCTCCCCTCACACTAACGCGCTGAATTGCAGAGCTCAATTCCAACGCAAATGAAAACCTGTCGTTAAAGGCATATTAAAGGGAAGAGAAACCATTTCCGTCAGCAATGTACAGCAAAACCGGGGAAACCTACAAAACGTGAGCAGTGTGATACATGTGCACAGAACAAAATTTCAAATAAAACATTAAAATGACCACAAGAAACAGTGTAAAAATTATAATTCAGCTGGGCAACAGTGATAGCAATGGGCAACAATAAAAAAACACTCCCAGGAAAGCTCCAAAAAAAGAAATTTCATTTTATTGGAGCTTTCCTGGGAGTGTTTTTTTAATGTTGCCCAATGTTATCATTGTTGCCCAGCTTGGTTATGGGTGTTTGCCCCTTTTTTTGAGTCTTTTTTGAGGTTTATGTGCACTTTTGTCTCCATACAAGGTAAATGAGCCCACAGTACAATTGTGCAGAGCAGGGTTTCTGACTCGTCAGGCCAGTTTTCCTATCTCCAGGGACTGCACTGTCTCTGTGGCCATAGTGTGGTACAACGGACACAGCCAGTGCCTGTAAGACCAGAGGGTCACAGGTTCAAATCCCAGCTGGGGCTCCTGCCAACCCAGTCCCCATAGTTTTACCCACCACTAAACAGTGATAGTAAAGACACTCCTTTATTGCAGAGAACATACGCATGGTTAATACGCCTATATTTTACCACACCAAACACAGACACCATAAACAGGCGCATTACCTAGAGCAGAGTCCCGCAAATGCAGTCCTGGAGGGCCCCACACCATTCAGGTTCCATGCTGCCTCTAATAAAGATGCCTGTGCTGCATATCTATGCACCACCCCCATGGTATGCAGATGTAGCTCATGCATATTTATGAGGGACAGCATGAAAACACGAACAGTGTTTGGAACACCAGGACTGGAGTTGGGAAACTCTGCCGTAAAGCAGCAGCCAACAGGGGCAGACACACCCACACACACACCCACAGGCCCCATTATCCAATGCCTCCTGGAGAGGCAAGACATTGGGCCCTGCCTCTATCTCCCAATACTAGCAGTTGCATATCTTAGCAATGCCACCCTACACCTGGGTATATGGTACACAGCTATCAAACGTTTCCTATGATAACTGGCAGATATCAATTTCTATGTTAAGCACATTTTGCTCATTGAGCCCCACCATAACAATCATTCTGATGTCTGTGGTGTGTGCTGCAGGTCTGGTCTCTGATAGTGTTTACCACCCTGGGGAGTGACCCCCAACAGTATTGCGTACCATATCCATGCCTGTACTGTGCCCAGGACTGGTGTGGTGGGTATGGCTGCTGAACACCTCTATAGTAGCACAATGCTGGCATAGGTGTGGGGGTGGCTGTCTGTCTATCCAGTGTGTGGTGGCTGCAAACACCTTCCACAGCCCACACTGCCAGCAATGTTGCCAGTATTGGGCTGCCAATGTGCATAATGAGGAGCAAGGTACCATGGGTATAGGCCGGACAGGGTGGCCTGGCCAGGGTGCATCTGCACAGGGCATTGGGCACTGACTGGGACATTTTAGTGCCCGGCCACCACCTACACAGACAGGGTGACCTCAGTATGTCCTGCTGAGAGATCACTCTCACCCTAACTGTGCAGTGACCACAGCATGGCTAGGCACCCCCATAGTGCTATTATAGTATTTCTCTCATGTGATAGATATGGGTTTCCTTTTGGGGCCCAGTCACTGATTTATCTGTTTGCTGTGTATGCTGACATCCTAGTTCTGGGTGCATGCACCTCCACTGGGCACCTGCACTATGGACTAACTAGCAGGCTGTTTGCAGCTGGTATGTGTCTTGATGGAGAGGCTTGCAGGGTGCAGCGGCTGATGGCTTGCAGCAGGAGCACATCAGATAGTGGTGGGGTGCTGCTTACCATATCCAGGCCTAATGTCTGTCTGCTATTGTGTTATGGATGTGTACAGAGCTGCATTGACTGCCCTGTGGGGTGTCTGTTCCTCAGCAGGACCGGGGTTGATGTTCCCCTCTACTGCCACCTTTGCAGGGAGGTAGAATGTGGATCTATTGGTAGGAGACCCTGTTTGCCACCCTCAGCCCTGTGGGAGGGGGGTGGTGGTACATGGGCCACCTAGGGGTCCATGGGGGCTACACCTGACTGAGACAGACAGAGATATCAAAGGTGTTTCTGTAGAAACTACGTATCTCACACATTAACACTGCTTTGGACCTGCGCCATGGACGGTACTGTGGACCTGGTGCTGGGCGCCTCACTGCACCCTCAGGGTGAGCACAGTACCCGCACAATGTGACGGTGTGTAGCTACTCTGTGCCAGTACAACACACGGTCAGTACCCCCTACAAGGCCGAGGTGCTGTGGGGGTGCACATGGTCACTTCCCCCAACCAGGCCGAGGTGCTGTGGGGGTGCATTCCCCATGGTGTGTATTTGTGGACAGCTGATTTGCATGTGCAGTGCATCATGGCACAATCCAACCCTGGGAAAATCCAGCACCTACTCACAGGCTCTGATAAACCATAGGCCATCACACGTACATCTGTTAGCATAATGCATAGGTGCAAGACACCCTAAAGAGTCTGCAATATAAGGTGCCCACGCTGGTAACACACGTACCCACGCACGATTGTACGCACGCACCAACGCACGCAGCCTCGCATGCACCAACGTACGTGGCTAGGCACACTCCGAGGGTGTGTTTCTGACACCACTACTCCACGTAAAGAAAAACATGCCTCCTCATTCCCTATGTAATGTACAGGGTGTTGCCTGGGCCAGCCTTCTGCGTTAGGCACACTGGGGACTCGAACACATGCTGCCTATAACAGCGGTCAGTACAGTAACCATTGTGCTACAGCTCTGTTTCCGTGCTTTGTGTCTGTACGTCTTCTTACGATTAACGCGCAGTAACGCGCCACGGTGCCCTGTAACGGCACTCGTTAGTTTTTGGAACGCGCGTTAGTGGTAACGATGTACCGCCCATGTCCTTATTTGGGGTTTCTGTCACTACCGCGGCTCCTAACGCGAATTGCACTAACGCAGTTTAGTAAACATACCCCTTAGAGTATTAATGAACAAACAAACCTTTTTCAAAGCTGTAATACTAGAGGACATAACATGAAGCTGCAAGGGGGTAAACTGAAAGGCAACATCAGAAAATACTTTTTCACTGAAAGGCTGGTGGATGCTTAGAATGCCCTCCTGATGGAAGTGGTTGGGGCAAATACAGTGACAGAATTCAAAATGGCATGTGACAGACACAGTGGATCCCTTTATAGCAAAAGGATAAAATCAAAATAAAATGGACTCTCATATCCCAACAAACAGGGGTGTCCTGCATGGAGCGGTGGGGACCCCTGAACAAAGGCATTGGCATGGCGTGGCAGGTGCACCTACTCTTGCCACCTTGCTGCACCACACTGGTCTTTATCTGCCGTCATATACTATGCTAAAAGTAGACTGACATGGAATCAGTCTACTTTCTGGGATCCTGCCAGGTACTTGTGACCTGGATTGGCCTGATGGACCTTGATCTGACCAAATATTGTAAATCTTATATTCTGATGCCACAATGATTGAACTAAAGCAATTTGGAAGTAGATATAAATTTCTGTAAATAAATTTAAAAAAAAGTATTCTGCAATATAAGCAAGTTATAATAAAAACATGCATAAAATCAAATCAAATGGAACAAAATGATACAAAATGGAAAAGTTACTCAATTTCAGAAGGAAGATGTTTTGGCCAGTCCTGGTTTTAAAACTACATCACAAAACGGTGTGGATTTGCAGCCTATAGTTCTACCCACTGAAATCAGATTTGCAGGTCCCATAATACATCAGAATGGGGCTGTCAAAAATCTAGTATTGGCTTGAAATCTCTTGGAATTGTGCAACTCTGAACAATGACAAATCCCTGTGCAGGTGTAAAGCAAGGCTCATGGCATTAGATTCCTGCTCTGGTTATGAGTGGCAGGAGACAAACAAACAAACGAAGAATCTGCTGAATTAAAGGCTTTCCAATTTCGTCTTTTGTGCATGCTATGGCACTCCCTTTTGCAATGAAACATCTCTCTTACAGGCAGAGAGAAAGTGAACATCCTCAGCTCAGTGTAGTCTCCCAGGTGACCAGCTGTGGTTTTTTTTTTTTTTTTTTCAGGAAAGGATGGTCTAATTCTTATTTCACTCTATAGCAGGCATAGAAAAATATACATAAAAGAAAGCCTGTCTATATTTTCTTTTGCCCGTTATGGAGCAAATGAAGACTGGATTCACCTGAAAATTGAGGCAACTGGTCACTGCACAAACGATGGCAAATTCTGGTCCCTAAGTGCAAAATTCTACAAGGTAAACTGGTTCTTTGAGTACATTCACTGTAGAAATCTTAAAAACCAGAAAAGTGGCATCGTGAGCTTTTTTTTTTTTTTTTTGCAAGCACCCAAGAAGCCATCTCTTCTCAGCTCTCAACTCAATAATAACCATATGGCTGTCCATATACAGTCAAACCTCGGTTTTCGGTTGCCCCGGTTTTCGTCGGTTTCGGTTTTCGACGTGTTTTCAGACGGCGATCTTGTCTCGGTTTTCGTCCATCGCTTCGGTTTTCGTACTGCAATACAGTACACGCTTGCCTGCCCAGTCCCGGCAGCACTACCCCCCCCCCCCCCGACTCACCGATCGCGTGTTGAAATGGAGCAACATCCTCGAGCCAGAGATGCAAGGATTGCAGAGAGGAAGGCCCCGATCTCTCCACCGCCTGCCTGTTCTCTGGAGCGCCCCCTCAGGCTCGGAGGTAGCAGGGTAGCAGGAGATATTGAATGGGTAAGCAGGAGATGTTGAATGAATGTGGCAGGCAGTTCTTTCTCTTGCGGGGTACGCTGTTGAGACGGAGTCAGCGATCAGATTAGTGTCCTAGGTTATCTGTGTGTTTGCTGTGCTGAGCGGGAGAGTGGTGTTTCCGGTGGCTGTGGCTGGTGCCTTTTTTTTTGTGGATCCTTTTTTTTTTCTGTTTTCTTTAAAAATTTCTGGATGTTTTTTTGCTGAAGATTTGCATCTTGACTGTGCTGTTAATCTTTCTCCCTTCTCAGCAGTTTAAACAATTTGTCTGCCAAAAATACCTCTGAAGCACCATCTTGTGGCCAGAAGTGGGATTGACTCTCTATAAAATGTATTTTTTGTCAATATTTTTGGGTGTCTGGAACGGATTAATTGAATTTACATTATTTCTTATGGGAAATCTTGCTTCGGTTTTAGTCCGTTTCGGTTTTAGTCAGACTTTTTTGAACGGATTAATCATGAAAACCGAGGTTTGACTGTATATGGTAACATAACATAGTATATGACGGCTGTCATGGCGCAAGGCAGGCAGTGCCTATGGAAATAGAGGAAAATGTCCAGGGCAGTTTTAAAACCGGCAGTGCAAAGCACATGGCTAGGGGTTGCTACGGGTAACCAACCAAAACACGAGCACCGGCTGTAGGAAAACGCCCAGGAGAAGCATTACATCATAGCTCATCAGAGAGGCAGGAACAGCTGCAGGGATTTGAGCTAACAAGGGACTCAAGAAATGACGCACTTAAAATAAGGTCAGTCTTGAGCAAAGCAGATTCAGATTCAGACGCAGATTCAGATTCTGATCAAGCAGGCAGAAACACAGACACAGGAGAAAGACACACGGAAAGGACCTGTGGGAAAGGAAAGAACAGAGCTTGTGAGAGCCAGGATATATACTTGAGAGCTTCTGACGTGGATTCCATCTGCACCTCAGAGGAGTTTGTACCGGAGGAATTACCCGAGGTTAGTGCTGGAAAGTCAGGCTGCACTGAACTAGAGTCCAGCTGGGGACCGAGAGGGATTCCATTTAACAAACCACGAGGAGCTGTGAGAGGGAAATACCACGAGAGCAGGTACCTGGGGAGCAAAAGCTCTTATCCTAAAGATATTTCTCAGCTAAGAGAAAGACGTCCTGTGAGGGGAAGTGAAAGAGAAAAGTTTCAACTTCCCGGTTGCAAAGCGTTCAGGCAGAGCTCAGCCTGGGGAAAGACATATTACCTGTAATAGAGGGGCACTGGATTTTACTTACAATAGTCCTGAGGGGTATGGCCCTATAAGGGGAAAATCCACGGTGCACGGTAACCTGCCTTTCTACATTGATAGAGGGGAGAGAAGTCTTGGCCAGGAAGAGGAGAGATTTCTAAAAGCTGATACACCCTACAGCCTTACCAAAGATAATAGCCAGGAAGTTCATGAGGATATGGAATGTGACTTCTGTGCAGAGAATTCAGATGATTGCAAGATGGACTGTACATTGGTGTTTTCCGACAGTGTGACCTCTTTCTGCTAAAGCCTAAGAAAGCCTGCTAAAGAGAAATCTGTGTAGGAGCACAGATTTCACTCAATAGCTTTTTGTGAAAGAAAAAGCCTGTTTTCCCACTTTTGTTTCTTTAACGCTGACAAGAAGCATTTTCTTTGTATTTTGTAGTCCCCTATTTGTGTTATGCCAATATTATGGTTTAATTTCCTTTGTATCCTGTTTGCAAGAATTCTCCCGGGAAGGGAAATAAATACCTCTTTATAAGCCTAGCTGCTCGTTCCACAACTACACTCTATTTGAAAAGCTAGTGGGACTTCACCTCCCAGGGGGCACTACGGTGTCCCTGCTACCAAAAGAAGAGGGCCACACCGAAACCCCAGGCTTTCCGCCTCCGGGGTAGTAGGTGCGTGACACGGCATATAAAGACTAGTATGGTCCATCTAGTCTGCCCAGCAAGGTGGCAAGTGTAGTTTCACCTGCCGCTCCGTGCAGATCAGCCCTCCTGTAGGGCTGGTACCCCTGCAATTCTACATGCTAATCTCCGGCCTGCTCAGCAACTCAGGCCTGAACCAACCTGCACAGACAAGATGGATTCTTCACTTCACTTTTGCTGTGTTCAGCTACAAACGACCTAAGCAACTGCTGGATCAGCGTTTCTAAGTGTGCATACAGAAGCTATTGTCTGTGGCTGGCCTTGGACACTGGTACATGCCCAGAAGTTACATACTGTTGCTTCTGCCTGACCTTTTACCATGGCTCCTTTGTTTGCAAGAAGCTGACCATCATCTACCTCCTGATTCGCTGAGAACACCTCAGACTGCCTGGTGCCAACCAATCATCGGACCTATGACGGAGGATTCTTACACAGAATAATGCAATCTGCGCTGGAAACTTTAGTAGTAGTAAGAGAGAGTTGGGGGCTTTTCCCACCTGTTCATACAGACTCCTGCACTGGTTCCTCTCTGCTGTGCACTGCGTACCCGATTCCTGCGACCTGACCCTTCCGCAGGACGGCCACTAAGTGTGGGCTAGGCCGTCCTCCACAGGTCTGAGAAGACTTTCACAGATACCTCTGGTTCGGACTTACTGCGGCTCGCCTGATGAGGCTAGAGCCCGCATTAGCTAGGAGCTGTCTTCTTGGACTGCATTGTTCCTGAGAGCCCGACGGAACTAAGGTACTGACTTCTCTCCTCCTCCGTATGGGAAAGGAGTTAGCAATATATTTCTTACTTTTCCTCAGTGCAGAGCGAATCAGTGACGTCTGATTACTAATCAGTGATTTATTACGTTGTCCAAGTGTACATCTGTACTATAACAAATTTCTACCTCATGTTTCTAATTAGCTATATGTGTGTGTGTATATTTTTCTACCTGGTTGCCTATAATAAAGTCTAATATATCTGCAGACCAGACTTCTTTCGTGGCTCATTGCCAGAATAACTCACCGAACTTTGGGCTGGGAATTAGTAGCTATTTCCCCTGGACAAACAGAGAGTCTAACTTATTTTTGTGCTACTAATATACCCTACATAATAATGGTGGTCTCGTCCAAGGGATGAGTATTTCTGAATGTGCTACCCCTCTCAGAATTTGTGTATTATTTCTGAATTGTCCTATTGTGGTCAAAGCAGCTGTTTATGCTGAGGTTTGTGGCGAGAGAGCATTGTCTGTTGAGACAGCTTTGGAACCCACATTACAGGATCTCTGCACTCGAGTAATTCTTCAGCAGCGATTCCTGTGTTTGTTCTTACAGACAGTTTCAGCTATTCCTGTGATTTACGATGGTTCACACAGAAGGCTGGTTGGATCAGGTTTCTGCTTTCAGGAAGCGGAATGCTCTGGATGAAACGGAATTGCAATTTCTGACAGTGTGTAGCTCTGAACTAGCCGCCCAGACCAGGAGACTAACAGATGTCACTGCTCTTTATGAGCAGCGAGAGAGAACTCTGATGGCTCAGTTAAATGAGATAGAGACTGCTCTGATTGCAGCACGACAGCGCACGGCTAGTCTCCGAAGAAAGCTAGCTGTTGCACGTCAGGAATGTGGGCAGGACATACAGAGAGTTAACCTCGAAATCCAGCAAGCTGATTGTTTTGAATTGGCTTGTGTGTCCACCTCTCAGGGTAATGAGAGAGTACAGGGATAATTTGATCCCTCTAGGCTTCTCAGATTACCGGAGGGTAGATGACGGCAGTTTGCCACTGGAAACCCTGCCCAGTGTAGGAAGGCAGCTTTTCCAGAACAGAGTCAGTTCTCTCCCATCAGCGCATGAGCACAGGAGAGAAACAGGGCGGAGTGAAACACCCTACTCTCGACCCCTCCCCATACAGGGAGCGGTGGAGGGGGGGGTGAGAAGTCCCCCTAGTGATGGAAAACTGTACCAGCAGCGACCACCAGAGGGAGCTGAAGGGAAGCAAAATCCTCTATGCTCCCGTGTCCTGCAAGGAAAACACACAAATGAAGGTGCTTCTGTCGCACAATTACAAATTATCAAGACCTTGCGGAGCATGGTCACACCTTTTGAGAAAACTGGTCATGCCACCATAAATGAACATTTAGCTGCAGTCAAAGATGCCTTTCGGGCACTGAACATTACCAGGGGGGAGGACATGGTTCTGTATCTTCCATGGTCCTTTGATGTACCTTGTCAGCAATTTATTCGGGCCATGGCAGACGATGAAAAGAAGGACATTGTCATCTTTGAACAGGCACTAAAGAAACATTATGGGCCATACCCTGATGATATTGCTGCAAAGCAGGCAGCATTTAGTATGACTCATAGGGAAAATGAAACACCCCGAGAGTTTGCTTACAGACTTAGGCAGACCTTCTTCCAGAGTGGGAAACGATAGAACACCATCAGGAGTTTCGTAATCTTTTCTGTCAGTTGCTCCTTCCATCTATTAAGCCTTATATGTCTGACAAGTGTCACGAACCCCTGTCACGTGTGATAGAACATGCTGAGTGGATTTGGGAAGCTGTTCCTACCATGAGAGCAACCAATACTGGCAGCACATTCAGGGCTCCAAGCAAAGCCAGAGAGCCAAAACAGGGTGTTAGTGCTGTAAAATCTACCCTTTCGTTAGAAAATAACTCTTCTCCTTCTGCTCCACAGAATCCTCCCAGGCCACCCCAGAATAACCAGTCATCTGGGTCTAAGCAGCGCTCTGGGAATCAGCGTTTCGCTCCACAGAACCGGAACTGGAAGAGAAAGCCCAGTTTTGACAAATACCTGGAACTGGAGAAGAGAATAAGCGAGTTGACAGATATGATGAAGGCTACCATTGCATTCAGCTCCTCACAGGAGGCTTCTGCTAGTAGTGCGCCACCTAAGCCACGAGCAAAGCCTCAGAAGCCAGAGGAGGAACTGGTTGACTCCTCTTCCCCTTCTAATGCGACTGAATGACTAACCGACTTTGTTTCTGTCCCACAGGTTACTATTGCACAGGTGCAGCCAGCTGGAGATGCCACCCCATGGACACAGAGTGACAGTCCCGCAATGGACAGCGAGGATCCAGCCTTCGACACCATCAGGAAGCACAAGTACTTTCTGGGTAAACTCAAGCCAAAAGGACAGAGGTACACTGTTCCTGTTACAATTCAGCAGGCTTTTCTCTGCGAGGGCCTGATAGATTCAGCCTCTGAGGCTACCCTGATTACCTCAAGTCTCTTTGATAGACTCACTGCTTCCTTGGGGAGTCAGAGGACCCTACACGTCACACCCAGTGATTTGTCACTCGCAGCTTATGGGAATCAGCCCATAGAGTCCATGGGGCAGGTCTGGCTTAACCTCCAAATTGGAAAATTACAGGTGAAACATCCTGTCCTCATTACTAAGTGCCCTGGGGAAGAATTCTTGATTGGCAATGAGCTCCTGAAACGGTTACGCCCCATTCTGGACTACGTCCAGGAAGTGATCTGGACACAGGTCACACATCCCATACCTTATGCTAGGGTAAAACATGACAGCAGATTCAGTGGTCCTTGTTCGGTGGAACGCACAAACAAGTCCATCAGGATTAATTTCCAGAGGTCAGCTGATCCCCAAATCCTTCAGCTCCAGTATGAAAGAGCTGGAGATGAGGATCAGGGCATCAGCGACGTGGTTGCCATTGCAGTGGGTTCAGTAGCTAACACTGTCCTTGATACTGACTGCCTGCAGATATTCCTGAAGGAACCTGTGGAAGGTTGTGAGGTGCAAACCCCTCCTCCATCCCATCCCTGCCTAGATCACCCTAGGAGACTGACGGACATATTCTCGGCTGAGAAAGGTCCCTTTATATATGTGCAGGTGGGCCTGTCCCCAAAGGAAAGGGCCTACCTCTTACCCCACTGTGACCACTCCCTCATCAGTGAGACTCTTTTCTATCGGCTCAAACAACAGCTTACCCTTGATTGGGTAATGGGAGCGAAGACTTCGTTCCAAGTGCCTGGGGAAGGGCTCAAGACATTGATGGGCTACTGCAATCTCCCCTTGCAAGTTGGGGTCAAAGGTTTTCGGCACACCTTCTCCATCATCAGAGGACTTGAGGTGCCCCTCTCCTTAGGCTCAGATTGCCTTGTTCGACTGGGAACTTATGTGGATTTCGTGAACATCCTCTGGAGTAGGATGGAAGGAGATCCGGTGGATTTCTCTGGTGCCCGCCCATCCCTACGGGCTGGTCAGACAGTTCCTCAAGTCTGTGAAGTGGTCAGTGCAGAAGACATCCACATACCTGGGAGGGTACAGGATTGTCCCCTGCCGATACAGGTGACCCGAGGACATGTGGTCTCAGACAACTTGGTCTTCTTCAGTCCAAATTCCCGTTTTGAGGAGCTGGGCCTAGCCATGGGTCCCATATCCTGCATGGAGGCCACAGCTCCCTCCTTACACTTATTGCTCACCAATCCAAATCCAGATCGCATTCACCTTGTGAAAGGCGAACCCCTGGGATTCCTAGTGGGAGAATCGTTCCCAAGTGTGGAATTGGGCCTCCAGATTATTGGGGAAGCCCGTTTCCTGGAACATCTGTGAGGGGGGGGGGGAACTCCTGCGTGTGTCCGATCCTCACCCCGAGGCCTCCTCACCTTACAGTTTGTCTGGCCACATAGTGCTGTGACCTCTCAGGTGGACCTCGAGTCTGACCATCTGATTTTGTCAAGTACACTCGATGAGGCTGTTAGTTCCCTCACCCACCAGGGGGGGGGGGGGGAGCCCCATGCTGTCCAAGCCATCCAGGTCTCCTCTCTCCAAGATGAGATTGAGGAGAAGGTTGAAATACCCTCAAACAAACCTGTTCTGGGATTTGACGAAATGGTTGCGGGAAAACTCATCAGTGCTGAAGCAGACGCCTGCACTGATGAGTCAGAAAAGGCCCAATTAAAAGAACTGCTGTACCGTCACAAGGACCTGTTTGCCACTAACACCTATGACTGTGGTCTCACCGACCTACATGTCACCCGCATGCCTACTGATCCCAACAGTAAACCTGTCTTTGTGAGGCAGTATAAAATTCCATTGGCCTCCTATGAATCCGTTCAGGAAATCATTAATTCCCTGGAACAAAAGGGAATTATACATCAATGCAACAGTACTTACAATGCCCCACTGTGGCCTGTCATCAAGAAGGATTCTAGCTGGCGCTTAGCTTTGGACTATCGCCAGCTTAATAAAAAGGTACCTCTATCCAGATGGCCTATGGCACATCTGGAACAGAACTTAGCCACCATCAAGGGTGCAAGGTACTTTACAAGCCTGGATTTGGCCTCAGGATTTTGGACTATATCTGTTCATCCAGAAGATCAGCATAAGCTGGCTTTTACCTTTGGTAGGCGACAAATACTTGGAATCGGACACCGTTTGGTTATTTGAATGCCCCAGCAGACTTCAATATTTTCCTGCATAAGGCTTTGCCTGATGCTGAGACTAGAGGCACCCTCGTCTATGTAGACGACATTCTGGTGAAGAGCGCCAGTTTCACTGACCATTTGCAAGAAATAGAGCATGTTTTCCAGCAACTGAAAGCTGTGGGAGCAAAGCTGTCCTTGTCAAAGGGCCAATGGTGCCGAAAATCCCTCAATTATTTGGGTTACGAAGTTTCTGCTGAGGGACTGCGGCCTCAAAGGAAGAGAATTGTGGCCTTGCAACAACTCAAATGTCCGACCAACGTGAGTGAGCTGCGCTCATTCTTGGGCATTTGCAATTATTCACGCCAATTTGTGGATCAATATGCGGAGATTTCCCGACCCCTGGTCAAACTCCTCAAAAGAGATGAACCTTGGGTATGGAATCCCGACCAAGAGGCAGCTCTAGAAGAGCTGAAGGCAGCTTTGAGTCGAGCTCCCTGTCTTGCCTATCCAGAGAGTGGCAGAGAATTCTTCGTGGAACTAGGTTTCACTGATCACTCTATGAGTGCTGTTCTGTACCAGATGCATGACACAGATAGGAAAGTTATTGCCTATGCCAGCAAAGCTTTAACGGAAGTGGAGAGGAAATACTCTGACTGTGAGAAATCCTTGTTGTCCACAGTCTGGGCCCTCCAATATTTCCACAGTTATATCCAAGGTGAGAGGCTGGTTGTTGAGACTCACCAACCCATCAAGTTCCTAGGCAGTGATCGGATTAAATCGGGACAAGTGTCAAACAGTCGCATTGTCTCCTGGACCTTAGCACTTCAGGGCTGGCCCCTGGAGGTCAGGTATGCTCAAAACCGCAAGGATGCCGCCGCACAGGGCCTGGCTGAATTGCACGATTGCACTGCCACAGAACCTTTAGTGGGTAATTTAGACACCGATATGGAGTCATGTACGCCTGAGCCTTCTCGTCATCGTCCTTACGATGAGAACCTCTGTAAAGGCTACCCCCAAGGTGTATGTGGACGGTTGTGCTTACCGTCGAGAGCCTGACCATGAACTGGTAGCAGGTATAGGTGTGGTTTGGAACCAGAACCACCCTTGTGAACCCTTCAGGTACCGTCTGGGTACCAAGACTAATCAGTATGCAGAGCTAGCTGCAGCCCTGGCGGCTCTCCAGTCTGCTGCTCAGGGAGGGGTTCACACCCTAACCATCTGTACTGATTCAGACTACGTCCGACAGAATTTTGTTTCCCACTTACCCATTTGGAAATCTAACAATATGCTGAATTCCAAAGGGAAACCTGTCAAACATGCCGGATTGATTCTGGCCTTGGACAAGGTAGCTCATGAAAATGACATGACCATCTACTGGAAGAAAGTGAAAGGTCACTCCCGTGTTGATAACCCTGACAAGATTGGAAATGATCTAGCTGATCAGCTTGCCAAGGAGGGTGCTGTCTCTGGAGACCTCTGGCAGTTGGAGGTTCCCGAGACCAATGGGCTTCGAATTGTGACGGCGGTTACCCGGCGACAAGCTCAATTATCTACCATGCCCCCTGTGGTTCAATGGTGTGGCGAGAGCACAGATCTCGACCTCGTGCAAGCCCAGAAACAAGATCCTACTCTTGGACGTTTCTACCTTTTTCTGCAGAACCCCCAGGAACACCCATTAACTCTGGAGGATTGTCAGGACCATGAGGAACTGAGGATCCTCTACATCTCCAAGGACATGTTCCATCTCCAGAAAGATCTGTTGATACGGACGAGTAAGCATGGTATTGTGCAATGGGTGGTACCTCGGGCCTTCCGTGGAGTTATGTTACAGCACGCTCATGATGAACCTTGTGCCGGTCATAGAGGTGACCGAATAACCTATGAAATGTTGAAACAAGTGGCCTACTGGCCCCACATGTACCAAGATGTCCAATTGTATACTAAAGGTTGTCTGACCTGTTGCAGATTTCAACCTGCAGCTCCTTCTCATAGAGCCCCTTTGAGAAACAGAGGTCTGACCATGCCTTGGTCTGATCTCCAGATTGATTGGATCGGCCCCGTGCCACGATCCTCTCGAGGCAACAAATATATGTTGACAGTTACCTGCTTATTTACTAAGTGGGTCGAGTGCATCCCAGCACCCAACTGTACCGCCGAGACCACGGCCACCTTGTTGTTAAACCATGTTTTCAGCAGGTGGGGCCTCCCCATGCGAGTGGAATCCGACCAGGGTTCCCACTTCACGGGACAAGTCATTAAGCATCTGTGGAAGGTACTAGGTGTGAAGGCCAAAGTCCACATTGCTTATCGTCCACAATCCTCTGGACAAGTGGAGAGAGCAAACAAAACTATCATCAGTATCTTGAAAAAGTATGTTTCTTCCTCTGGGAAGGACTGGGACATCAAACTGCCCTTGGTCCTGATGGCTATCAGAGCCACGCGTCATCGTGCTACTGGTGTGTCCCCTTTTGAGATGATGACAGGTAGGGACATGGTTTTACCCCTTCATCTTCTTTACAGGACTAATGATGTGAATCTCGCTGCTGCTACAACTGCTCATGAATATGTTGCCCATTTAAGACAACACTTGCAAAGTGTCTTTGCCCAACAGAATTTGGACACTGCTGCTAGGGGTAGGAAGGCCTACTATGATTTGAGGACTACCTCTAAAGAATACCAGATTGGCGATAAGGTATTCTACAATTTTGGTAAGAATAAGGTCAAAGACTGTAAATTTCTACCTAGCTGGAACGGTCCATTTCCTATTGTGGATAAAGCCTCCCCTGTTGCTTATCAAATTCGAATGAAGTCCAGTACTGAGAGGGAAGGCTCCCTTAAATGGGTCCACATTAATCAGCTTAGACCGTGTCATCCCAGTAAGCTCCTTCCTGAAGAACCTCTTGCTGAAGTGAGTGATGCTAACCTTGAGGCGGGATAGCCTGTTTGTTTTCTTTTACAGATGGAGTCCCGGACTTTGAAGGTCCTGTTCCTGATTTTGCTGTTTGCGGGATCCGAGGTTGCCAGATTGATTGAACCTGGCCCTCTTTCTGGTGTCGTTCTACAGGATGCGCCTGGTTTCCTGATTACACAGTCCCAGACTGTCACACAGCAAGTTTTTGTGTCCCTAGATCCCCGACATGTTTTACAGAAGCATTTTGAATCGTCTGTTGCACGCATCACTAATATACGTGGTGCCTAATCTTGGCATGTGCCTACGCTCTAAAGACATTCATTGGTTTTGTCCTGGTAAACCTTTCCTGAAGGACACTTCTATGGCTCTTTGTGAGTTGTCTGCTGCAAATGTGAAAGAACAATGTAAAGTTACCATGGCCAAGTTCGATGACTTTTCAGAGACGAAAGTTGCTGTTGTCAACAATGTTTGGCTGGTTAGTTGAGTGAACTCCTGGTCACAATGAATAAACATGACATTCATAATAGAGTTCCTCTACCCTGCAATGTTTGCTTGATTGATGTTCCCAAGAACTCCATTGTTACTGTTGGTGGAGTTTCCTTGTTTTATCTCGATGCTGACCCTGTTGCGACAGAGCTCCAGATATTGGATGTATTTCGAGGTCATGAGATTGACTTCACTGCAGCCTTGACCTATCTTTTGGACTATAAGGACTCTCACACAGTTGAACTGTCCATTGACCAGGCCGACCTTGCCATTGCTGATTATAACTTTGATTCCCGAGATGTGACATAAAATCAGTTTGTAAAATGTCCACATGTCATTGTGCCTGGTCTTTTCTTTCTGTTGGTGCTCCAGTTTCTTATCTCCTTGTATCAAAAGAGACAGATTCGTACTCTTCGTCGCTCTATGCATCCTGCACCTCTGCTGCCTGCCATGCGTCTGCAGGATTTGCTGGAACGTCACACTTTTGAATAAGTGTCACCATTTTCTTTGAAAGTTATCCATTACTCTTACTTGAGTTGTTTTTCATAGATGGCATGTGTTTCTTTTACTAACACTGTTACACATTGCTTCTCATTACTTTTGAGTGTTCACCTTGGTGTTACACTAACACATTCTATTGCATTACTGATATGCATTTTTGGTTTGGATACTATATACAGTCAAACCTCGGTTTTCATTTGCCCCGGTTTTCATACGCTTCGGTTTTCAACGTCTTTTCTGACTGAGATTTTGTCCCGGTTTTCATGCATTGCTTCGGTTTTCAACGTCTTTTGACTGAGATTTTGTCCCGGTAGCAGGGAAGAAAAGCTGTCAACGTAAGCAGGAGATGTTGCATGAATGTGGGAGGCAGTTCTTTCTCTTGCAGGGTACGTCTGAAGCT
This sequence comes from Ichthyophis bannanicus, assembly GCA_033557465.1. Classification (NCBI taxonomy): domain Eukaryota; kingdom Metazoa; phylum Chordata; class Amphibia; order Gymnophiona; family Ichthyophiidae; genus Ichthyophis; species Ichthyophis bannanicus. The sequence continues at coordinate 994,461,537 of CM066031.1, read as the reverse complement.
ATATCATTAAGATTTTCTGCCATTCTGAAGCATTGAGCAGATAATGTAAAGTTATTTTAATGGACTGAATTCAATGTGATTCCGAAGAGAGCTGGGCACAGCAGCTTGTCAGGGGTGGCTAAGGCCAGATGTTAACATACTGTACTGTACAGTACTTAGCTTGCTTTCAGTGATGTTAAATGTTCATTTATCCATTTCATTAGTCATTTATATTTATTTCTCATTGTTTTCTGTATGTAAAAATATAGTTATTCTCTATAAAATGTATTTTTTGTGAATATTTTTGGGTGTCTGGATCGGATTAATAGGATTTACATTATTTCTTATGGGAAATATTGCTTCAGTTTTCATACGTTTCGGTTTTAGTCAGACTTTTTCGAACGGATTAATCATGAAAACCGAGGTTTGATTGTGTATATATATATATATATATATATACATATATATATACATATATACATATATATATACATATATACATATATATATACATATATACATATATACATACATATATACACATATACATATACATATATACATATATACATATACATATACATATACATATACATATATACATATACATATACATATACATATACATATACATATACATATACATATACATATATATACATATATATACATATATATACATATATATACATATATATACATATATATACATATATATACATATATATACATATATATACATATATATATAAATATATATACATATATATATATATATATATATATATATATATATATATATATATATATACATATATACACTCTTGAGTTTGAAGTTACCATGCATTATTTTGATTGAATTGACTTGACTGTATCAATGTCATTTTATTTTGACTTCTTTTATTGCTTGAGTGTATTCACGGTATTATTCCTCATGCAGTATTGTTTTCATGCATATTGTGCTTGAAGTATTATCCACTTCTCCTGCATTAGTCAATCATTTGTCATTTGGTTCTGACCTGCACGGTAGTACTGCTAGTTAGGCTTTGTACGATGGAGTGTACTCCCTTGTAGCATCCTCCATCTTACAAGGGGGGGGGGGAGATGTAGGGCTGGTACCCCTGCAATTCTACATGCTAATCTCCGGCCTGCTCAGCAACTCAGGCCTGAACCAACCTGCACAGACAAGATGGATTCTTCACTTCACTTTTGCTGTGTTCAGCTACAAACGACCTAAGCAACTGCTGGATCAGCGTTTCTAAGTGTGCATACAGAAGCTATTGTCCGTGGCTGGCCTTGGACACTGGTACATGCCCAGAAGTTACATACTGTTGCTTCTGCCTGACTTTTTACCATGGCTCCTTTGTTTGCAAGAAGTTGACCATCATCTACCTCCTGATTCGCTGAGAACACCTCAGACTGCCTGGTGCCAACCAATCATCGGACCTATGACGGAGGATTCTTACACAGAATAATGCAATCTGTGCTGGAAACTTTAGTAGTAGTAAGAGAGAGTTGGGGGCTTTTCCCACCTGTTCATACAGACTCCACTAAGTGTGGGCTAGGCCGTCCTCCACAGGTCTGAGATAAGACTTTCACAGATACCTCCGGTTCGGACTTACTGCGGCTCGCCTGATGAGGCTAGAGCCCACATTAGCTAGGAGCTGTCTTCTTGGACTGCATTGTTCCTGAGAGCCCGACGGAACTAAGGTACTGACTTATCTCTCCTCCTCCGTATGGGAAAGGGGTTAGCAATATATTTCTTACTTTTCCTCAGTGCAGAGCGAATCAGTGACGTCTGATTACTAATCAGTGATTTATTACGTTGTCCAAGTGTACATCTGTACTATAACAAATTTCTACCTCATGTTTCTAATTAGCTATATGTGTGTGTATATTTTTCTACCTGGTTGCCTATAATAAAGTCTAATATATATCTGCAGACCAGACTTCTTTCGTGGCTCATTGCCAGAATAACTCACCGAACTTTGGGCTGGGAATTAGTAGCTATTTCCCCTGGACAAACAGAGAGTCTAACTTATTTTTGTGCTACTAATATACCCTACACTCCCCATGCCTTTGCTTAGGGGTATACCCACTGCTCCATGCAGGGCACACCTATTTGTTGAGATATAAGAGATAGTTAAGTTTATTTTGATTTTATTCTGTTGCTCTAAAGGGATCCACTGTGTCTGCCCCATGCCATTTTGAATTCTGTCACTGTATTTGCCCTCGCCACTTCCATCGGGAGGGCAATCCAAGCATCCACCACCTTTTCAGTGAAAAAGTATTTCCTGACATTGCCTTTCAATTTACCCCCTTGCAGCTTCATGTTATGCCCTCTGGTTTTGCAGCTTCCTCGTCTTTGGAAAAGTTTTGTTTATTCATTAATACTCTAAGTATTTAAAGGTCTGAATCATAGCTCCCCTGTCCCTCCTCTCCTCCAGAGTGTATATATTTAGATCTTCAAGTCTCTTCTCATAAGTCTTCCGACGCAGGCTCAAAATCATTTTGGTCGCCTTCCTCTGAACCGTTTCCAATCTTTTTATATCCTTTGCGAGATATGGTCTCCCAAACTGAACACAATATTCCATTGAGGCCTCATCAGTGACTTGTACAGTGGTATTTAGTACCTCTTCCTTTCTGCTGTTAATTCCTCTTTGTATGCAACCCAGCATCCTTCTGGCTTTTGCCACCACCTTGTCGCACTGTTTCACCAAGATCCTCAGAAATAATCATTCCAAGCTCCTTCTCCTGGTCCGTGCACACCAACCTCTCACTCCCATCGCATTTTTTTCCAAGTCTTTTTAAAGGGGGGTGGGGTTGGACAGTCTTCTCCTCAGTTTGGATATCCAGAAACAGCCTTTACCATACTATGGCATTATACATACAAAGCAAAATTTGATATTTAAAAGCATGATGCTCAGTTAGAACTATTGTGGGAAAGGTACTGTTTGGATGATGGTGGTTGTTCAGCTTAATGTGGTGGGGGAGGAGCATGCTTAAGGCTTGCCTGGGATGCTCAACACCTTTGCACCCGCCTTGGAATTTCCTTATCTGTATCTCCTCCCAATTGATCACAGCCCCCAGCCAGTGACCACACCTCAGAGCTCCTATCAGAACCTGTAACAATGTACTCTGTAGTCAAGCACTGGGTGTCATCACTGTACAGTGACCAGGGAGCCCCCCCCCACTTGCCAATGCCAAGGACAGTGAACATTGGAACAGAGTGTTGGCCTGTGATATCAAACCCCGATCCTCTACATGCCACCGAGAAGGCTACTTTCTCTAATTAAAAGCAAGAGCTAAAAGATAATTCCAGGCTATAAGAGACAGACTGAAACAGTGTTAGTTTCTGATCACCGTTGAAAGTGATTTTCCATAAGGAGAAAAATCAACAACAAAAAAATCTTCTTTTACACAATTGGAAAAACAAATATAGGATAAGGGTCACGTTGGAATCATCCTATATACCACACTATAGATTTCATAACGTTTTGCATGAAATTAAAAAAGTCATGCAAAATGTCCCACATTCCCAGTTCCCCTGCTCGCCCAGTGCAAGACGCCCGGAGCCGGACTACAAATTCCAGCAAACAATAAAGCAGAGTTACACGCGGTTGGGTGGGAGGAATTCCTCCCCCTTTCTCTTCTTTTCCCCATATCACCCCACATATACAAACCAATGGAAGGGGATCGTTTTCTCCTTCCCCGCTTACCTCGTACCTCCTCTCCCGCGCCCAGAAGCTCCAATCCCTTCCTCAACAGAGAGGCAGACATACTGTCAACAGCCAGGCTCCTCTTCCGGTGCGCAGATATACTTCCGCCACTCAAACAACGTTCATATCTCATTTCCGTTACGCTCTTCCGGCAGTTTACTTTGGTGACGCCACTTCCCCTCAAACCACGAAAAGGAAAATAAAGTTGACAGATATGGAAAACGACGTAGTTTTATATTTTGTATAAAACTGGTTACCCATTTTCAAGAAGGGGAGTTTTTGGCCAGTCGTGATTTTTCACTCGTATGTCAAAGCGGTGTTGTATTCACAGGTTATATATACCTTTTGCATCAGGAGGAGGTTGTGAGGCTCTCAGGACGGGGCCATAATCTCTATCCTGGAAATGGGAAACCTAATGGGATGTGGCTGATTCTTTCAGATAGTACAGATGTCATGACTTCTAGGGCTAAGGTAGTAAACAGTGCTATGCTTTAGTAGAGCGGTTTCTCGGGCTTTTCCTATGCTGGTCTTCCTCCTGATGCCGGCAAATTTTGAGCAAAACTATAGTGCTAAAGCATAGGACAGTGGGCATGCAAACTACAAGAAAACTTCACAATGTGTAATAGCTGCTAATGTAAAAATCAGCGTAGAAACAGTGCAGCTTTTTACTCTTTGTTGCTGAATCTTTGTAGTGTCTCGGGATTAGCATAAAGATGTAGCTAGGAGCAAATTAAGGATCATCTGAGGTGAAGTCTCTGATGACTCAAGCAGATGAGGACTCCTGATCCTCCACCTGACACTTCCCAGTTCCTGGCTCCAATCTCCTCCACTGTTACCACCCCAAAAATACTACTAGTGGCCCCTATCCCTCACAAACTAGCCTCCTACAAAAAAAAAACATTGGTGTCCCGTGGCCCTGATCCCTCTCCCCAAAAAGTCTTACTAGTTCCCCAACTAGGCTAGACTGTACTACTACTACTAATCATTTAAGCACTTATGAGCAGGGACTGTCTCTTTACAGCGCTGCGTACGCCCAGGGACGGCTCAAAGAGTGGAGGAGTGGCCTAGTGGTTGGGGCAAGGTACTTCAGGCCGGAAGGTCAGGGGTTCAAATCCCACTAGAGGACAGCAACCTTGGGCCGGAAGGACTGGGGTTTCTAGTCCCACAGGTGCTCCTTGTGGTCTTGGGCAAGCCACTTAACCCTCCATAGCCCATGTTGCCTGTAAAATAGTTATCTCCAAGTTATAATGCCCTGTTCAATGCAATTTCAGTTTGTTCAATGTAAACCGCACTGATGCAGAATAGCGCAGTATATAAGAGAATGTAAATAAATAAAATAAATAAGGCAATCTGCTGCCTGAGTCGAGGGATGAGATGGTGCCATCCTCCACAGTGGGGGGGAGGGGGTTTCCCTAAAACTCCAGTCAGAGAGACCATATCTTGCAAAGGATATAAAAAGACTGGAAACAGTTCAGAGGAAGGTGACCAAAATGATTTGGAGCCTGCATCAGAAGATGTATGAGAAGAGACTTGAAGACTAAATATGTATACTCTGGAGGAGAGGAGGGACAGGGGAGATATGATTCAGTCCTTTAAATACTTAAAGAGTATTAATGAACAAAGAAACCTCTTCCAAAGATGGGGAAGCTGTAAAATTAGAGAGCATAACATGAAGCTCCAAGGGAGTACACTGAAAGGCAACATCAGGAAATACTTTTTCGCTGAAAGGGTGGTGGATGCTTGGAATGCCCTTCCGATTGAAGTAGTGGGGGCAAGTATAGTGACAGAATTCAAAATGGTATAGGTCAGACACAGTGGATCCCTTTATAGTAACAGGACAAAATCAAAATAAACATTACTTTCTCTTATATCTCAACAAATAGGGGTGACCTACACAGAGTGGTGGGTACACCTACTCTTACCGCCTTGCTGGGCAGACTTGATGGACCATGCTGGTCTTTATCTGCCATCATATACTGTGTTACTATGAAACAAACCAAAAAGCCAATTTGATAATGTGGAGGAAATGCAAGATGTTTGCACACCAAGGAACAAAAAAGAGCGAGAACCACAACACAGTTTATAAACCAAATTATAATTGATTGTTATTTTGTTATAAACTGCATTACGGTTCTTGCTTTTTCTTTTTGAACATATATTTTGCATTTGCAGAACCACCTCCCTCAACAATGGGTGCAGAGCAGAACTAGGACATTCACCCACAGAACTCAATATCTAAAAATAAAAATCTGATTCTGGTCATTTCACTAACAACAACAAACATTCTCCAGTACCAGGCGTATTGTGAACTGATACAAAACCCTACAACAAAATCACTAAGGATCTATAGAGCAAATCTGCCACACCATACCAGTACCAACTTCCAAATCTTGTATAAGGAGTCTCCCAAAAAAATGCATCACTGTAAATACTTCTGCAGGCTCTGGAACATCCAACACCTATTTGAAAAGCTGAACAATTCAGATTACTACAGTACAGATCCCTACATACAAACTTTGTGTTAACAGGACACCTGGCCTTGGTTACAAATTCAGAACACAGACCTCACCAAATACAGAATAAGTAACCATAATCTAAACATAAACATACGTAGATAAAAATTAAACTGCAACCTCAAGAAGTCAGATTCTACATACAATGCAAAACCAGATAAATAAAACGAGATGAATTTCCCTGCACTGTATAAAATATAAAGAAAGCACAAAGTCTGATCACTAAATTGAAAATAAATTTTTCTTCTGCCTTTGTTGTCTGACCATTTTATTCTCTGATCATGCTGGTCCCAATGTGAGGTTTCTGCTTTCCTCCACCTCCCAATGCCCCTCCCCACCTACTCCCCCCCAGGGGTGGCCTGAGGTCACGGAGCCATGTGCAGAGACTCATTGTAGCATTATTTGCATACATTTAGTATACTTTATTTTAAAGTGTATATGCCACCCATCTAAAATCCTAGGTGGCTTCCAAACATACACATGCAATTTAGTAAAACAGATATTACAATAAAACAAACATAATAATAGACATTAAATTTGATTAATGAAAAGCCACTTACCCAGCCCCTCGCCCCCAATCAAACCATTATAAATATCTGCACATCAGATTTATTTTGCTATGACCAGACTATTGATGAGGAGGGAAGATATAAATTGAGAAAAACAAATCCTGGTAACTATGAATTCAAAGGCTGGATTGGATTGTGCTAGAGCTGGAAAGTACAGAACTCAGCAGCGGTGAAGCTATTAAGATACTAAACAAAATTAAACTGAGACATTCCCTTAAAATTTGAAATTTCCTTGAATCTGAACTGACAAGATATTTTAAATTTCAATCTGGCAGCATAAAGAATGTAAAATTTCAAATCTCAAAGACAAGCCATATTCCAGTAACCCCCCAACCAACACCATACAGTTGACTAAGGCTAATAAGAGAAAATATTTTTTCACTCATTGCATAATCAAACTCTGGAATTCATTACCGGGGAATGCAGTAAAAGCCGTTAGTGTAGCTGGGTTTTTAAAAAAGGTTTGGGCAAGTTCCCGGAGGAAAGGTGTTGAATAGCCCCTTACGTGCCCTGATGCTATCCGGTTAGCATCGGGGGATGTTCCGGGGTGGAGCAGAGGTGGCAACAAGTGATAACTGGGCAGCAGCGATATTGCATGTTGCCTGCTAAGCGATCTGCGCCTTAAAGATAGACGAGAAAAACCCTCACCTACCTTTAAGGCACAGGAGCTAACAGGGCAGCATGCAATATTGCTGCTGCTCAGTTAGCTACCTGTGTCTGCAGTGATCCCTGGATATTCAATGGCAGGGCCGCATCTGACCCCGGCATTGAATATCTGGGGTTAAGGGTCGGCGGGCAGGGCTGTGTGCCGTAGGGGTGCATAGCCTACCCAATTTAATATCGGGCCCAAAGACTTTATTGCTTGTTAGTTTTTCTCAAGGTCCCTGGTTTTACAAGCTGCTACAAGATATATTGCTTTCTCAAAATAATCCAGAGGGCCCATTCAAGTATGCAGGGATGAATGTTTCTCCAGAAACCTCCTTTTTGTGATAAGATACGGTGTTATAAGAGAAGACTGGACAATGTTTAGGCGTAAATCATCTGTAAGCTTAGATCTGTTTTGTATTTAAGTCAGAGTGGCTCTGATGTATGGCAGAGAAAGCACCCATTCTATACACTGCCTGTTTTTCTCTCTTTGCTATCAGTAAAAACATAGAATAATGAAAAACAGCAAAAACACTGGCATTTTGGTGTTTTTGCATATTGCTAGGCTTTTTGTGCTATTTTACAAAAAAAGAGCACTTTTGTGAAATCATTTTACACTTTAGTACATAGGGCCACTAGTTAATAATAATACAGGTTAAGGACAAAAATAACATGTGTTAATGGTGACACACGTTAGTAACTTTATCTTTATCTTTATTTTACACTTGATATACCGCCCAGGCCATGGCATTAGGGTGGTTTACAATACAACATCAATGTTGCAGAAGAAAAGGAAAAAAAACGCCATTTATGTGATAGGAGAGTTGGTAGGAGATACAGTGACAGCCAACAGAGATAGGAGGGAGAGGGAGACTAATGAGGGTCGGTGTCAGGGATGTTATAGGCCTGTTGAAATAAGTGTGTTTTGAGAAGTGTTTTGAATTTCGGGTAGGAGGCTTCAAGGCGGAGAGAAGATGGTAAGGCATTCCAGAATGAAAGACAGAAAGAAAAATACAGCATGATGCGTTAGTTCTAGAAGATGATCCTGAGATGGGGATGGGAGAGCAAGTCGATTTGCATGAAGAGACCAAAGTTGACGGTAGGGGGTGTGCAGGGTTATGAGATTGGCTAAATACTGAGGAGTTGAGGTATAGAAAACTTTATGGGTCAAAATCAAAAACTTATATTGAATTCTGTAGCGGAGGGGCAGCCAGTGAAGACGTATCAGCAGAGGAGTAATATGATCAGAGTGCCTAGCATGGGTAATAAGACGGGCTGCTGTATTTTGTAGTAATTGTAAATGCTGAAGTTGATAGAGGGGTAAGTTAGCAAGGGCCACATTACAGTAGTCCAACCTACTCATCACTAGTGCCAGCAGCAAGGTAGTAAGTGAAGAGGGCGGTAACAGAAGTCAGACTGCTCGAATCTGACTAAGTGCAGAAAAGGACCGGCGGACGAGGATGGACACATGCTCTTGAAAGGAGAGTGAAAAGTCCAAAGTAACACCCAAGTAATGGAATGAGGAGACTAAGGGGTATGTTTACTGAAGTGCGTTAGTGCAATTCGCGTTAGGAGCCGCGGTAGAGACAGAAACCCCAAATAAGGACATGGGCGGTACATCGTTACCACTAACGCGCGTTCCAAAAACTAACGAGCGTTACAGGGCGCCGTGGCGCGTTACCGCGCGTTAATCTTAAGAAGGCGTACAGACACAAATCACTGAAACAGAGCTGTAGCACAATGGTTACTTCACTGACCGCTGTTACAGGCAGCATGGGTTCGAGTTCCCAGTGTGCCTAACGCAGAAGGCTGGCCCAGGCATCACCCTGTACATTACATAGGGAATGAGGAGGCATGTTTTTCTTTACGTTCAGTAGTGTTGCCAGAAATGGAAAATAAAACAAAAGAGATTATAGTGCCTCTATATCGTTCCATGGTGAGACCGCACCTTGAATATTGTGTGCAATTCTGGTCGCCGTATCTTAAAAAGGATATAGCGATTTTAGAAAAGGTACAGAGAAGAGCCACCAAAATGGTAAAGGGGATAGAAGGATACTCCTATGAAGAAAGGCTAAAAAGGTTAGGGCTCTTTAACCTGGAAAAGAGACGGCTGAGGGGAGATATGATAGAAGTCTATAAATTAATGAGCGGAGTGGAACGGGTAAACGTAGATCGATTGTTACCTTATCAGAATATAGAAAGACTAGGGGACATGCAATGAAGCTACAGGGTAAACTATTTAAGACTAATAAAATAAAATATTTTTTCACTCAACGTGTAATCAAACTCTGGAATTTGTTACCGGAGGATGTAGTAAAGGCTGTTAGTGTAGCTGGGTTTAAAAAAGGTTTGGACAAGTTCCTGGAGGAAAGGTCCATAAACCATTATTAAGAAGTGACCGAAGATATCAATGCTTGACCCAGTACAAGCATTGTGGAACTTGTGTCTCTTGGAGAAACTGCTAGGTACATATGACCTAGATTGGCCACTGTTGGAAACAGAATACTGGGCTTGATCGACCTTGGTCTGACCTAGTATGGCATATCTTATGTTCTTATGTTCTTATGTAACACACCCTCACAGTGGCGTAACCGAAGGTGCCGCAGAAGGCACCCCATAATGCACTACACAGGCTACATTATAAAGTGCACTGTCCGCTGAGGCACACCAAAATGTCCCCTATAGAACACCCTATAAGGCAACCTAAAGGGTGCCAGATAGGGTGCGGCATGGGGCGCCTTATGAGGCACTGTAAGGTTATATTACGCTGAGGGGCTGTCGCTGGTAGCACTAATGTGCATTAAAAATATACAATGCTGCAGACAGCCCTATAAAATAAGCCCACTGTGGGTTTCAACCCATGACCACTGGCCCCACAAGCAGTGAAGGAACCACTGGGCTGCAGCCCCATAGCTGCTAACAACCCCCTGGCTGGCCACTGAAGGGCATCAGGACAGCACCCAAACCGCCTGATGTGTTGGCTAGGATCTATCTCAATGCAAGCATACCCATGGTGCACTGCACATGCAGATCAGCAGTCCAGAGATGAACACAAGAAGGGGTATGTACCCACACAGCCCCCTGGCACGGTAGGGCGAAATGACTGTGTGCACCACTGTCACATAGTAGCAACAGACAGTAGCCCAACAGGGTGCCCCATAAGAAGTTAGAAAAGGTGTTTCCTAAGGCAGCCTGATCCATAGCACAATGGTTAAGACACTGTCAGATGGTGCAAGGTTTGTGAGTTCAATTCCCCCTGTGGGTCCAAGGACCAAAGCTGCCTGCGTCATTACCCTCCACAAACCATAGTCATGGATATGTCTAACAAATCACCACTCTGTTAAAACCAGAGATATCCTCCATTTTTGTCAGCCACAACCAACCTGAGAGGTGGGAGAAAATGCCCACCTCCCCTCATGGGGAGGGCCCTTTTAATCAAGAGAGCCTCAGCCCTCAAAAGAAGAAAATAGTGTGAATTCGCAGCCAGAACCGGGTTTGAGAAATGTACAAAGTCAAATATATCCACAAATCATGTAATAAAGGAAACAAAACGTCTAACCGTGCTGGAAACAAGGCAGGTAAGAACTCAATTGTCTTGCCATCGTACTCCAGCCGCAAACGCCACCATGCCATGCATTGTTCGGCCCAACTCTGGGCCCTGTATCAAGTGAATGTGTCCCTGCCAGGCGGGGGTATCTGTGGATGAGTCTGCGACATTACCCCTACAACAATTCAGTGATGTCAGAAGCAGTTTGTTTGGTACGTCTAACAGGTTCTGCTGGCAAACACACACTCACAGGGCTATAACCCGAGGGTGCCGCATAGGGCACCCTACAAGGCACACCAGAGGGTAAAGGTAAATGTGCACTGTCTGCCAGGGCATCCTATAGGGTGTGTTACAGAGCGCCCCATAGGGCATGTGATAGGGTTCCCGATGAGGCACTGTGAGGAGTCTGCACTGTGAGGGTGGTGCTGCTGTCAGCACCAATGTAAAGGAAAATTACAAAATGCCCCCCAAAGGGCCACCAAACAATCCACTGTGGGCTGAAACCCATGACCTAGGGGCCCCCACAGGCATTGAAGTAACTATTCGCCCATATTGCTAGTGCAAATAACACAGTCCCAATAATGAGGTGGCCAGCTCATGGAGCAGAACTGTGAAATGCCCAAAACCCCCACACCAGATCCACAGCAGTTGCACTACGTACATACAAAGAATGCCTGTCGATGAAACAAACCAAGGTCTCAGCAAACAAGGGCATATGGCAAACACAATCAAGACCAAGGCCAAGATCATTACCAAATATAAAAGGCCCAATAACATCACAGACCTCTTTCCTAAAACGTAAAGCCACTGGCAAAAGCAAAAGCAAACCCGAACATACTATGAATATGTGGAGAAAGAATATGCAGATGTCTGTACCACCAGAAACAATAACCCCATGACTGGCCACCGAGGGGCGCCATGTCACCACCCAAAGTGCCTGCTGGGGGTTAAGGATATGGGTGTATGCAACAAAACCCATGGTGCACTGCACATGTACATCAGCAGTCCCGAGATGAACATAGGAGGGGGCAGGCACCCCCACAGCGCCTGGCCCTGAAGGGAGAAATGAATTTGTGCGTCACTGCCATAGAGCAGCAAAAGACAGTAGCCCAACAGTGTGCCCAAGAAGAAGCTTGAAAAGGTGACCAGTAAGGTGCCTAGAAGGGTGTCCCAAGCTAAGTGCAATAAGAGGTACACAGGGATGAGAGAGTGCAGATGGAACCCTGGCACATAGAACCATATGGCACGGTGCTCCAAAAAGGGTATATTGGCCAAGGTCAGTGTGCCCTAGGGACTGCAAGTTGCGTCTGGAGGACCTGCAGGACCTGCGTGGAACAGAGACAGATGTAGTACGAACACCACATAGAACCCACAGTAAAGACAATGAACAGGTGACTGACGGAGGGAGAGTTGGGAGTTACTGGACCACCATCCCTGCGGGCATCCCATGTGTCTGGCAGCAGCGCAGACAAACATGGTTTTGGCAACAGCAACACAGCAAAGGGTGTTGGCACCCTAGAGTACTAGAAAAACAGTGTGTGGCAGGTGAGGAGAATATGTGTCCCCCAGTGGAGGTGGAGGTGGCCAGAGGAGTGGGCCTGCCACGCAGAACAGGCACAGGCCCGCCAAGCACAAAGAGATGCAATGCAGACAAGGGTAGCAGTGTAGGATACGGGGTGACAGTGCACAGCAACATACAGGACATCTCACATCACACTGATGCAGATAGATGGACCAAAGGATGGGCTGCAACTGTGATGAGGATGATAAGAGCAGCCAGGACATAGAAGCCAAGAGATGACTGTTACAGTGACCACAGGTACCAGTGCAGGAAAGGCATCAAAACAGGATAACAGAGAGAGTGCAAAGCCATGACCTCTAGGATGGAAAGCACTGCAGAAATAAATTGACTACAATAACACCATTAGGCACACAGAATGGATGCAGACAGGACCACAGCATGTCACCATACAAAACTACAGCTGTGTGTCAGGTGAGGGCACCCCAAAGAGTAACCAAGATGCAGTACACATGTAGAGCAGGGGTCCACAGCCAACATCACAGTCCACAGGTGGGATGGGAGGCACATATGAACAGGTCCACACACACACCAGGAAATATAATGCGGTGTAAACAACATGCAATAGATCAGGGCAGTGACACATGAGGGCTGGAAGGGGCCAGGCCAATGGAAAGCCATGTGCATGGGCTGTGGTCAAGGACAATGGACTGAAAGAGGAGCATGTGAATGACCAACCAGATCAGTGATGTGGCCCAGACCAACCGGCAGCAGCGGTCCCAATACACAGGCAGCCCAGTCACATGCCCCACCCCAGGAGGAAAACTACAATTAGTCCAGACAATGTGGCACACAGGCTGCAAAAAGGCCACACTGACATGCACAGCTCAACCATGGAAGGGTGGGTGGAGATGTGATGGGGCTGCACACAGCATATGGGCAAGTAAACATCAAACAAGGAAGGAAAAGATAAATGCCAGGTGTTGCCCAAACTGGCAAGTTCCCGAGTGGCAATGAAATTGGGTGACCAATATCCCAAATACCCAAAACAAGTAAAGTGCAAACATCCGTCCTCAAAAGGCAGTCACCAGACCCAAGCAGCTATTGTATCCTGCATCCCGGTGCACCATATGACCTGTGGAAAGACATGGGGCCTGTGTGGCAGCCAACGTCGCCAGCACACACCCAATCCATTTTGCGAGGCCACCCACCTGTTGCTGCCCGTGGAGCCTACACACCCTGACCACCCCCCACTGGTGCCACCCCAAATCCTATGCCACATCTCATCAGCTGTCACAAACAGACAGTAATATGTGATGTGGAGGGCTTCACCACGACATGTCCCCACAGTGTTCGCACCCACCATATGCACAGCAGTCACCATCCCCAGCCTCCAAAAGAACCTGGTGAAAGCATACAGAGTGACAAGGCAACATGCCATGTCAACATTGACGTATCAGGGCTACATATCCATGTACAGCTCATCCCCCCCCTTACTGCAAGAAACAAAACACCCAGACAGTTCATGGCAGCAACGGTGGCCCAGTCCCCCCAGTGACAGTCAAAATAGGCCATGAATGAGTTTGAAAAAAAGGCCTGTGTCCAAATTGCAGAGGCCCATCTCCCTGTGGCAACAACATCCAGGGACAGTCTCACAGAGGTGCTGTGTCCACGCACATATGGATGACGGGATCTCCAGATGCAGTGCAGTAGATGTGTCATGTATGTTGTCTGTGTCCTGTGTGAAAAGATGTAGATATCAGGTAAGGGAATGGCACACCAACCCACAGCCCCTGTAGGTCTGAAAGGAGACAGTGAGATAGAAAGAGTTCACCTCAGAATGCAGAGATAGCACCACATGACATGGCCACAACACTGAGCACAGTGCACATGGACCACTGCAGGAGAAGACCAGGACACCATCCCAATATGTTCATGTAAATGCACATGACACACAGGCACCCCAGGGGTCAAGAGCATGTCCAGCAGTGGTGGCGCACAGAGATAACAACGAAAGATATGATGATAGCAACAGGCCAAATGCAGCATCAGTACGTGGTGTATGTCCCAGAGGATGGAAGCTGAGGCCTACCTGAAAGGTAGAGCTGTGGCCTGACTGGGAATGTCTGTGTCAGGCAAGAGCACAAAGAGCCCCAATAGAGGCTGCAGACATCAATGGACTGCGGACATTACCATGTCCGCATGGGTAGCTGTGAGTGCAGCATGTCCAAGGTGCGTTGTGTTGTGCGGAAACAAAATGTTGACGTACATCGGTCCACCAGCAAACCTGAGACACGTCTGAAAAGAATATATGACACATGCCCACAATGTACAGTAGCCCACAAGCAGAAGGGAAAAGAGGGATGAGGGAACATCACTGGAGAGGTGGCCATACACATCCCTGAAATACACATAGGCAGTGTGGCGCAGAATGACCGGTCATGTAGACAGGTCAAGCAGACACAGAGACATACACTGTGAGACAAGGTATGCATGCCAGAAGGTGCAGATGGCAGGACCCCCGACAATCACCGACAAGTGGAGACCCCCATCACAGTACATGCATGAGTGCCACGCATCTTGCAAATGCCACACTGGCAGTGAGTGTTCCACATGCTCTCAAACAATACAATGCCCTGTGCCTGTGTACACACACAGCCTGTCATTATGTGCAGCAGATACACCATTAAGACTCCCAAGATGTGCACAGGTAATGGCCACATGTGTGACAAACGAAAGCTAAGGGTGATGGAATAGTGGGCCAAAGACATGTGCAGCACCATAGGAGCAGTGGAGAGGAATCAACATATATGTGTCAAACCGTGATGACAGCAATGCAAACCTCACTGTATGCCAATTCACCCGAGTCACCTGCATGTTGCAGTGATGTACACACACTCCCCACATGCAGCACAGCATCGGGCAGTATGGTCAGCCAATCCCTGGGGGCCCGGAAAACAGAAGCTCATCCTGTGGAGGCAAAAAAACATCAGACATATCGAGACATGTCACGGTAGTGCTGCACAAGCCATACACCTGCCCACACATGGCGAACCCAGAGACACGTCCCCAGCACAAGCAGAACTTACAGGAGAAGAGCTCCTCGATCAGATGTTGCCTGGCCGCCATCCCCGCATGTGTGTCACCATGGCCAGGTGCAGGAGGGCACACAGGATCCACCCTGAGATCCTCATTAATATCGACTGGAACATTGTGCCTGAGAGCAATGTTGTGGAGGATGCAACAGGCTAGTATGATCTTTGCCACAGTCAGGGGTCCGTACTGTAAGGCCCCGCCAGTCCTATCCAGACACCTGAAGCGACTTTTGAGAACGCCAAAGGTGCGCTCAATGACTGAGCGGCTGGAGGCATGGGCCTCATTGTACCGCATCTCTGCACCTGTCCGAGGGAGACGCGCAGGGGTCAGCAGCCAGGCACGACACCCATATCCTGCATTAGCTGCAAACAGAGATGGCAGAAAGTTACACGTGAGAAGATGGACCCATGGAATCATTGATGTAGCAATGCACAACTGGACAGCAGAGAGGCATGGTCACACACATCTGACATCACAGCAGTACACATGATGGGAGTGCACCAGAGTCTGCTTCCAGGAGTCCAAAAGCACATTTGGCGGGACAAAGATGCGCAGTTGTGCAAGTCGAGGAACATCATGATACATGGCACACAGGGGATATGTCAGCGGACCACATCCCCGGGGGGGGGGGGCCAGGTGGGAGTGACAGTGCAGACAGGCCAAAGCGAACAGTCATGCAGCAGACATGTGTGATAGCATGTTCGCACACAGCCCAGGACACGTGTCATCCCCTACATGGCGAATGAGGAGGCCCCATACACACTGTACACCATGTGTATGGTCCTGTGCCCCCAATCCTTCAAAGTCCCCCCCTGGATGGCACATGCACAAACCCGTGGCACATGGGGTGGGAAAGGGACAGACCACACAGGCAGACATATGTCAAACCTCCAAAGGTGTAGGAGCCACATCCATAGAGAGGACACACCATGCATGTACAGATTGCCCCTGTACACGGGAGCTTGCGAAGTGAACAGCAGAGGCAGGGTACAGCCGACACCACATGGGTGTGGGGACACCCAGATGAGCAAGAACACACACATGGTAGGCAGTGAGACATGTGGTACCGCACAGAGGTATGTGACCACATTCTAGGTGACAGGGTGTGATGTAGTGTCAAGCCCAGAATAGGCTGCACCAGGAAACAACACCACAATGTCATGCATGCAGAGGACACAGGTGACAATGGTGCCCCCGCGAAACACATATGGTAGGTACACGTAGGATGTGGGGAATACCTACCCAGCAGGACATAGTCCTCATACTGCCCGGCATCAAACTGGCCGAACAGTGCTGAGTTCTGCAGGATATAGGAGTCATGGGCTCACCCTGGGAACCGCGGGACCACATTCAGGATACGCATACCTGCATCACAGACAACCTGCACATTGAGGGAATGGAAGTGTTTGCGGTTGCGGTACACAACCTCCCTGTCGCGTGGCGGGACGAGGGCAACATGTGTGCAATCTATTGCGCCCATCACGTGTGGTATCCCTGAAATCTGCTGGAATGCCTGTCCCAGGGCCACCCAATGTTGCCTACTGTTGGGAATGGCAATGTAATTCCCAACCCGGCTGACCATGGCCCGCAGTACCTGGTGGAGGCAGCGAGAGAACGTTGGCCTACTCATCCCACCCACTGCGGCCACTGAGGATTGGAAACAGCCAGAGGCAAAGAAATGTAGGGCAGCAAGGAGCTTGGCCAATCCCGGTATAGCATGTGACCGGGCAATCAGGGGCTCGAGGTCAGGTCGTAGATCCTCATAGAGCTCCCTAATAGCCCCTGTGTCCAGCCGGTAGAGGGAGATTACCTGGTCCTCCCTGATGTCCTGGAGCATGGCCCTGGGCCTGTAGAGGCATTGCAGGCGGGGCCGCCCCTCAGCACGCCTATGGCACCGTTGTTCCCCCACACCCGCCTGTGGACCCCCCACAGCTGCAGGCCTGAGTTGCATCGGGATAGCACCCATGCCCAGTGCCGCAGCCCCAGGAACATCATCTCCCTCTTCCGGAAAGCGCAGCCCAGCTATCTCCAGCAATGCAACGACTGCACCACCTGCATTCACAGTCTGAGCCATGATAGACACAGGATGGAGGACAGGTGGTTGGGAAATAGGGTGCGGGGCGGGCACAGAGATTACAATAATGATACACACCTGGTCAACCAGGAACATCCATCACAGCCAACACCCTGTCATCAGGAACGTAGCGCGCGCAGGAGCGCGCGTCCTCCCGCATTGCACCCGACAAAAGCCATCGACGTGTTCCCCTGTGACGCAGCATGGTGTAAAGCTACTGCGAGGTATACCCCTTTCCAAATATGGAAGACGCCAAGATGTTACAGGGACGCCAACCGTGTTCACACGCGCGTACACGCAACGCACGTCCAATGTAATGTGCGTCACGAAAACGTAACCATCACCCAATGCGCGTGGTAGCGCGCAGAAAATAAAATATATGCGCACTATGCAGAAAACATTTGTGTTACCTACCAGCACAAAACTGGATTGTAGGAGGAGGGCGTGTGTAGTGTGTACACCCAGGGCTGAATTGGAGGAATACAAAAAAGCTGGAAACCATGCACAGTAAGGCACGTAGGGTACATAACCACAGCACGTCCATGCGTGCGCAGGGGGAAAGCGCGTGGCTGCGCGCATACGTAACGCGCCCAGAGCCACACCCAAAACATATCTATATATATCTAGGGAGGACAAAATGGCACGCACCTCAGCACACATCCGGTATGGAGCCCACCAACCAGGTATGTGAGCATGCCGGACTGCAACAAACACCAGCAATGGACACAGTTGCAGATGATGGTGAGAGGCCAGGCCCATCTGGCCTACAGCAACACCCACGTGAACAGGCCACTGGCACAATGGTGCAACGGCGGCGCAGACCCACACTCCCAGAGGAGGTGCACAAGAGGGCAGTGCGGTTCAGCCAGGAGGAGAATGATCTCCTCCTGGCAAGCATCCTGGAGCATTATGATATACTGTTCGGACAACACAGCTCAACAACAACAGGTGCCACACGTGCCAGGGCATGGGCGGAGGTGCAGGCGGAGGTGGCAACCGCTGATGGCCCACATCGGGATGTAGAGAGCCTCCGCAAGAGATATTGTGACATTAAATGGAACATCCGTAATGAGCTTGCCAGGGAGAGGAGAGGGGCCCAAAGCACTGGAGGGGGCCCAGCACAGGTCGCCAACCTGACTGAACTTGAGCGGCGCCTGGCAGAAAGACTAGGGGATATGCATATTCATGGCCTGCCCCCTGAGTTGGACACAGCGCATCCAAGTGCTGGTAAGTGTGAGAGTGAGCTGCAGCAGTGTGAGACTGCAAACGCACATGTGTGGGGGTGGCCAAGGGTGGGGTGGGGTGTGGGTGGCATGATTTGGCAATATGAGGACCCAGGGGGCGGCACAGGCATACGGCCAGCTTCTGGCCCATGACCCATGGGGGGGACATGTCCATGGTGGGCAGGGAGTGCCACAGCACAGTGGATGGGTGCGGTGGCAAGGAGAACAGGCCCACAGTACCAGCAGAGGCTGCCAATGTGTTGCAGGGGAGATGGTGCAGGGTTGGTGGAGGCAGCACGGCCACACAGGTGGTAACATGGCCGACGGATCAGCACAATGCACCTGTGTCTAACATGGGCTGTGTTTGCAGGGCTGAAAGTGGTGATGGGGCTGCATGGGGTGTGTGGCAGCATGCAAGGGGGGAGGGGACAGTGGAACTTGCAGGGCAAAGGGCCCCCCGGCATGGATAGATAGGTAAGGGGGGGGAGGGAGGAGCCCCTGCCAAGACCCATGTGGCTCACCCACACACATGTGCCCTTAGGGGAGTGGGACGGGTGTAGACAGGCAGTCATGCCTCATATTACCTATGTAACATTGTGGCCTACAGGTGACATATGCTCCATTGATGCAACAGAGGAGGCGCCAGGAGACAACCAGCCAGGGCCGTGCACCCCCATGGACCCTGTGCCGGAGGTGGGCCAGGTGGGAGCAGGTGTTCCCCCCACCCCCCCGGGGGAGGACATCGGAACTGTCACACAGCCTGCATTTGGAAGAACAACAACCACCAATGAAGCCACGGGGGAGGTGGCTGCAGAGGCCGACCAGCGCACCAGAGAAGCGGCGCTGTCCGCTGTGTCGTAAGTCATACTGCAAATGCAGGCGCACTCAGCAGCGGCACAGAGGGATGCCGAGGGTGAGTGTCAAACTGTGTTCTGGTGTCATTGCCTCTGCAGAGGTGGTGGATGTATTCCAGTCTTACAATGCACTACCTGCTGTCTCCACAGGTATACGGCATTTACTGCGAGCCGGGTTGAGGGAACAGCGCTGCCAACGCCGTGCGCAACGGCGCCAACAGCGCACACTGTCAGGGGTCCTGGTGGGGGTGCAGAAACTGGCTGCAGCTGCGCAAAGCATGGCTGCGAGCCTTGAAATTATTGCGGCACACATCGGGCTGACGCCACCACCACCACCACCACCTCCACCACCACCAGCGGAAGCGGCAGCAGCAGTAGCAACGGCGGCAGCAGACCCACCATCAACACAGGGTGGAAGGGGCCGCGCAAGGCGTGGCAGGGGCAGGGGGAGGGGGAAATAAACTGCCACACAAGCGGCTGTAGCACATGTCATGTCTCCTTTGTTGCTTGTGGGGGGCCGTATTACGCACAGCCCACCCGTGACTGTCCCTGGGGCCAGCCCGATGCAAACTATTCTGCCAGACGGTGTAGGCACCGACCCTGCTGTGGCCAGCATGGGATGCCCCACCTGCTTTTGGGCGCACACCAGCAGGCACACACTATCCAGCAGCTGCAGCCGCCATCTGTATTCCTCATACGTTTCCCATGAGCCGGGGGGGGGGTTTTACAACCGGTAATGGGCTATAGAGGGGGAAAGGGCATGACATGAGGTGGGCTGTGGGTGATGGGGAGGTGGGTTGGACTGCTAATGGGCTGTGGGCTGATTGGGGGGGAGGGCTGCCAATGGCCTATTTGGGGCTGACCGGAAATGGGCTGATGGGGTTAGGACTGGACTTGGGCAGTTTGGGCTAGCTCGGATTGAAAATGCGTGGTGGTGGGGTTTGACATACAGTGGACCCATGGAGGTGCAGGACTGGTACATGGGCTCATGGGGGGGGGGGGTGGACTGGTATCTTGCTGGGTGGAGGGGAGCTAGGATATGGCATGGGCCGAGGTTGTTTCCAGGAAATGAATAGATCTGGCCTCATATGGTCCTGGGAGGGACACGTGAGCTGCTGAGGGCACTCGGACAGAACTGGGATGGCTATGCCCTTTGCACTTTGGTATGCCATCTTTTATGTGAACAGGATAGGGCTGCACATATCCAGGTTTCTGACCACGCCAACGAGATCAAAGCACAGCAGCTACACTTACCCGAACTGCTACCATAGCTTTGAAATATGTACTGCATACCCTCAGTCATTGACAGGCACTACTGAGTCTACAAGCTGCCCTCTCATGGCCATAGACCGTAGCACAGGCACATTTGGGTTGACAGTCTAACTGCCAGTCTATTCTGTTATATATCCTACTGTTTCCGAAACCTGTCCCTGTGGCTTCTGGACAACCCTCATTATAGCACACATGACAGCACACGTGTAGGCTTTCCCACCTGCCAACTACAGGTGAGGCTCTTCCCTTGAGACTAATAGCTGGCACTTTGCATAATATCCTGACCCTTAAGAGATGCCCCTCAAGCACATGTTTGGAGGGACTGACCATGTGGTAGCAGGGATCAGTGACAGAACTGCTGTCCTGTGTTATGTTTAATCTTATCTATTTTCGATAGACGATTGACAACAGTCACCCTTAATGCAGTGGAACCCCCTGAGCCTCATACAAAAAACACCTCCCAACAAATGCAATCCACAAAGAATGGACCAAATTAACGAGCCAGCCCATGTCCCCCTGCGGCTATGTCCACTCTGTCCACCCCTAGCCCTGTGCACTTGATGGCTCAGTGTCCATTAGCCCCCTTGCTGTGTCCATGCCAGCATCCACCCTGGTCTGTGCCCATCACAGATGCTGCACATAGCCTTGCATGTTCCACCACAGCTGACCCCTAGGCACTGTTTAACGTGTGTGCGTTTGGCCATGTGTGGAACTGGCCCATGTGATGCCCATAATATCACTCCACCCATGACACGGGTGCAGTACCCTGCATCCTCCCGTTGTATCTCACATGGACACGCATGTGGGTGCCCACATGTGTCAATCACACAACACTGACCCATAGCAAGGAGGGATATCTGGCCACCACAGTTGACTGGTAACAATGATAACCTTTATTTACAATCATCATTTGTTGGCACATTTGCCATTGCACAGCATGCCGACATTGCTGTCAGCCATCCCTGCTGTCCCCGGTGACTGTGGCAGGCCATTGCATGGGCTGTCACAGGGCGGGTGTGCATTGCGCATCCACATGCTACACACCCCAGGGACCCCTGTCACATGGTGGCTGATCAGGCGCGCTACCAGCTACCTGCTCCTCCAGCAAGCACAGCCGGTCAGCCACCATGGTCAGGGTTGCCAGGACCTGCCCCATGATGAGTGCGTGCTGCCTCTGGGCGTGTGCCTGCGCACGCACAGCCGCTGCCACGCACAGCCCGCACATGCAGCCACACAGACACAGGTCTCCCCGTGTCTGTGTGGCTGCATCCACGGTGTGCGTGTCAGCGGCTATGTGTGGCAGGCCCACATCCAGGGGGGCAGCATCGCCAGCACCATGGAGCAGGTGGATGGCGCCCCCGTAGCCCTGTGGCAGCCCATGCCGATGGGCAGATGCCACAGCCAGCAAACCCAACCACGCACCCGCCCCATCCCCCTCCCCCTCCCCCTCTGGCCCCTGGCCCCCCCGAGCCCCTCCCCTCCCCCTCCACCTGCACCCACCCCTCCACCCTCTGCCCTCCCGCCAGCTCCGCCGCCTCCCCCTCCCCCACCTCCTCCCCTGCTCCAACCACCCTAAACACCTCCATCTCCCCCGCTCCCACCTCCACCTCCTCCTCCCCGTCCCCCTCCTCCCCCTCGGTGTTGGCTGCTGCATTCGCAGACTTGTGCGTCCCGCCATTGTCAGCCTCCATGGCCACTGGGGCCTCCTCCACCTCCTGGCCGTTGTCACCCTGCTCCTCCTCCGGCCCCGCTGCAGCTTCTGGCCCCACAGGCTCAACGGCAGCACGTGCATCCGCTGTGGGAGAGAGGAGCACGTGTCATCTCTATGCTCACACATCAGACACGGCAATCACATGCATCCTGTGTTCCTGACAACCATTGCCCCACAGGGCCATGTCACATCACTCACCATCTCGTTGGGCCATCCGCTCCCTCTGGACCCGTGCTACGAAGCGGGGGTACCGTGCACGTAGCTCCCGCGCTTCTTGCGGAGATCCTCCACCTATTGGAGTGAAAACACATATTGACATTATCAGACAGACACCTTTTGGGGTCTCTTCCACAACACATATATATCTCTGTGTGCAATATGGTTCTCCCCTGTGCTCACAGACGGGGGCATCCACCATTGCACCAGGATGGGGGGTGAGGCTCTGAGTTGAGGCCTGCTGCATCCTGGGGATATAGTTTGCCCTTGTGATCACAAACAGGGGCATCCACCTTAGCTCCAGGATGGGCTATGGAACCCTGAGGTGAGGCCTACTGCGTCCTGGGGCTATGGTTGGTCTCTTGTAATCACTAACAGGGACAGATACCATAGCACAAGGACGGGAGATGGGGCCCCCATGTGGGGCCTGCAGCATCCTTGGGCTATAGCTGAACCCTGTATTCACTGACAGGGACAGATACCATAGCACAAGGATGGGGGATGGGGCCCCCATCTGGGGCCTGCAGCATCCTTGGGCTATAGCTGAACCCTGTATTCACTGACAGGGACAGATACCATAGCACAAGGACGGGGGATGGCCCCTGAGGTGGGGCCTGCTGTATCCTGGGATGTGTGTTGGCCTTATGATCACAGACAGGGCCAGGTGACAGACCCCTGTGTGTCTCTTGGCATCTGTGATGGGCCTGTGGTCCTCTGTGTATAGGGCACATCATTGAGGCTACAACAGCGGCACATACCATAACAATGTGGTCTGTAATTCACCTCTACGATGTTTGCAGGTACCCCCTGTGGCCAGGGGAGTTCTGTTTTGGGGGGTAGGGCAGACCTAACTCCCAGCTGGATGCGGAGACACCTTGCAGTAACTGTTAGTGCATAGTTGATTGTTGATTTGGTTACATGGTGTTCCTCTGCACATCCTAGGTTGGGGTGCCTGTTCCCATGAACTTACCTCACGTGGGTAGTCAGAGCTTCTGTTGTACCTATTTGTGAGGCGCTCCCATGCCCTTCTGACCCTGGCCAGATTCTGCCTTCTGGATGATCCTGGGAATAGGCGTCTCTCTCTGAGGCAGAATAGCTCTGTGAGCAGGTAGAGCTCCCTTTGATTGAATGCAGGCTTCCTCGACATTGCATCCATGTCTTCTGAACGAATTTTTTGTGCGTTGGTGCGGGCGTGGCTATGTGTGTTGGTACGGGCGTAGCCACGTGCGTTGGTGCGGGCGTAAAATCATGCGTGGGTACGTGTGTTGTTACCAGCGTGGGCACTTTAAATTACAGACTCTTTAGGGTGTCTTGCACCTATGAATTATACTAACAGATGTAAGTGTGATGGCCTATTGGATTTTCACAGGGTTGGATTGGGCCAGTCACACCCATGATGCACTGCACATGCAAATCAGCTGTCCACAGATACACACCATGGGGAATGCACCCCCACAGCACCTCGGCCTGGTAGGGGGAACTGACCATGTGCACCCCCACAGCACCTAGGCCTGGTAGGGGGTTCTGACCGTGTGTTTTACTGGCACAGAGTAGCTACACACCGTCACATTGTGCGGGTACTGCGCTCACTGTGAGGTTGCAGTGAGGCGCACAGCACCAGGTCCACAGCACCATCCATGGCAGACATAGACCATGCTGGACATCCACAGCAGTGTTAATGTGTGGGATAGGTAGTTTCTGCACAAACACCTTGGATATATCTGTCTGTTTCAGTCAGGTGTAGTCCCTATGGACCCCTAGGGGGATTATGGTGGTAAACAGGGTCTCCCATCAACCGATCCGCATTCTACCTCCCTGCAATGGTGGCAGTGGAAGGGACCATCAACCCTGGTTCTGCTGTGGGAGAGACACCCCTCAGGGCAGTCACTGCAGCTCGCTACATATCCATAGCACAATAGCAGACAGAAATTAGGCCTGTATATGCTAGGCTGCACCCCACCACTATCTGATATTCTCCTAGCAGCAGGCCTTCAGCCACTGCACCCTGCAAGGCTCTCCATCAAGACACATACCAGCTGCAAACAGTCTGCTAGTTGGTCCATAATGCATGTTCCTGTTAGAAATGCATGCATCCAGAACTGGACTGGGATGGCAGCATACACAACAAGCAGATAAGTCAGTGACTGGCCCCCAAAGGGAAACACATAAATATCACATGACAGAAATACTATGTAGCACTATGGGGATGCCTAGCCATGCTGTGGTCACTGCACAGTCAGGGTGAGATTGATCTCCCTGCAGGACATACAGCGGTCACCCTGTCTGTGTAGGTGGTGGCCGGGCACTAATATGCCGCAGTCAGTGCCCTATGCGCTGTGCAGATGCAGCCTGCCCAGGCCACCCTGTCTGGGCTATACCCATGGTACCTTGCTCCTCATTATGCACATTGGCAGGCCAATACTGGCAACAGTGCTGGCAGTGTGGGCTGTGGAAGGTGTTTGCAGCCACCACACACTGCAGAGACAGACACACACTCCGACACCTATGCCAGCATTGTGCTACTGTAGAGGAGTTCAGCAGCTCTGCCCACCACACCAGTCCTGGGCACAGTCCAGGCATGGATATGGTCCGCAATACTGTTGGGCGTCACTCCCCAGGGTGGTAAACACTGTCAGAGACCTGACCTGTAGCACACACCGCTGACATCAGAAAGATTGTTATGATGGAGCTCAATGAGCAAACTGTGCTTAACGTAGGACTTGCTATCTGCCAGTACTCATAGGAAACGTTTGATAGGTGTGTACCGTATACCCAGGTGTAGGGTGGCATTGCTAGGGTATGCATGTGGTAGTATTGGGAGATGCACGCAGGGCCCAATGTCCTGCCTCTCCAGGAGGCATTAGCCAATGGGGCCTGCTGGTGTGGGTGTGGGTGTGTCTGGCCCTGTTGGCTGCTGCTTTACGGCAGAGGTTCCCAACTCCAGTTCTGGTGTGCCAAACACTGTTCGGGTTTTCATGCTGTCTCTGATTAATATGCATGAGCTACATCTGCATACCCTGGGGGTGGTGCATAGATATGCAGCACAGGCATCTTTATTCGCGGCAGCATGGAACCTGAATGGTGTGTGGCCCTCCAGGACTGCATTTGGGAGACTCTGCTCTAGGTAATGCGCCTGTTTATGGTGTCTGTGCTCGGTGGGGTAAAATATAGGCGTATTAACCATGCGTATGTTCCCAGCAATAAAGGTTTGTCATTACAATCACGGTACAGTTGTGGGAAAAATATGTGGACTGGATTGGATGTTGACCCAGCTGGGCTTTGAACCTGTGACCTTCTGTTTTTGCACACACTGTCTGTGTGCACTGCACCACCGTGTTGCCATAGATATGCTGTATTCCCTGGGTAGTCCATGACTGTACATCCAACAGGGCCTGTCTGTTGCTGTGGACGTGCCAGCCTGCACATGGCTAGGCCACTGTCTGCTGTGACTAGCAGCCACTGCCCCCTCCATCACCTGTACCCTTCCGCCAACATGCTGACATGTCCTTATCTTGGAAAATGCATATGACCTGATTGAGGTGTGGCACTCCAGGACTGCATTTGTGGGACTCGGCTGTTGGTAATGCCCATTGTTATGGTGTGTGTGCGGTGTAGGGTAACATATTGGTGTTTGAACAATGCCTATGTTCTCTGCAATAAAGGGGTGTCTTTACTATCTCTGTTTAGTGGTGGGTAAAATATGGGGACTGGGTTGGCAGGGGCCCCAGCTGGGATTTGAACCTGTGACTCTCTGGTCCTACAGGTACTGGCTGTGTCCACTGCACCACACTGTGGCCACAGAGACAGTGCAGTCCCTGGAGATAGGACACCTGGCCGAAAGAGTCAGAAACCCTGCTCTGCACATTTTTACTGTGGGCTCATTCACCTTGTATGGAGACATAGGTGCACATAAACCCTGAATATGACCTCGGAATAAGGGGATAGAAACATACCCAAGCTGGCCAATAGTGATATTAATGGGCAACCATGGAAAACACTCCCAGGAACGCTCATTATTAAAATTAGGGAATGATTTTTGGAAGGATCTACGCTCCGTGGACCCTTCCAAGACTCATTTCTTTTTTTTGGAGCTTTCCTGGGAGTGTTTTTATGGTTGCCCATTAATATCACTGTTGACCAGCTGGATTATAGTTTTTTAGGATTTTGTTGTGATCTTTTTCTATTTCTATTTGCTATTTTTTTCAGTGCACATGTATCACACTGCTCACGTTTTGTAAGTTTCCCCGGTTTTGCTGTACATTGCTGACGGAAATGGTTTCTCTTCCCTTTAATATGCCTTTAACGGCAGGTTTTCATTCGCGTTGGAATTGAGCTCTGAAATTCAGCGCGTTAGTGTGAGGGGAGCCTCTCCCCGCCCACTCTCTGCCCATTGACCCCTTCTCTCCGCCCACTCTCCACCTTCTGCGCTGTTTTAACGCGCCGCGGGGGTTTACGATCGTTAACTGCGGTTAACGCGCGTAACGTATGGTTAACGATCGTTCGCACGTCAGAACGCGTGTTATAACGTGCGAACGATCGTTAACCGTACGTTACACGCGTTATTCACGATTACCGCAGTTTAGTAAACATACCCCTAAGAGAATAGCAGTAGAACTCAACTGTGGGGCAATGTACGGACACGGGGTGCTTAGGGAAATCCACATGGCCGTAGACTTGGATGGGTTGAGGTGGAGAAAGTTGAGATCCAAGTGGCAATGTGGGTAAGACAATCATTGAGGGGTGAAATATCAATAGCAACTGGGGATGTGTGGTAGAGAAGAACTATATCGTCAACATAGAGATACGTGGACACAGGATACTGCTGAATGAGGAGAGGCAGAGGGGCAAGAAAAATGTTAAAGAGTAATGGGGAGAGCACAGAGCCCTGAAGTACTCCACATATTAAAGGGAATGATGGGGAGGACACATCATTTAAGAGAACAGAAAAGCTACGGGAAGTGAGGAAGGAGCGAATCCACTGCAGCACAGTACCCCAAATCCCAGAGTCATGAAGGCAAGAGAGCAATGTACAGTGATCTACTAAGTCGAAGACGGAGGAGAGATCTAGTGACACAACCAAAGTGATATCCCCATGATCGTGTGCAACATGTAACTCATTCACAGGGCAAGAAGTACGGACTCCGTGCTGTGGCCTGCACGGAAGCTGGACTGACGCGGATGGAGAATGTTAGTAGCCTCAACGTGAGATGCTAATTGAGAGAATACAAGTTTTCCAGCACTTTTGTCTGGAAGGGGAGGTTTGAGACTGGGCTCCAGTGTGCCGGAACAGAAGAGTCGAGTGAGACTTGCTTAAGTAGCGGCCGAATATTGGCTGACTTCTAGGGGGTGGGAAAGATTCCAGAAGATAAGCTGAAATTAAGAATAGTTAGGACAAGGGGCAGTAAGGCAAGAGATGGTTCAGATAACCAGCTGGAGGGAATGGGATCCAGCGGACACATTGGAGTATGTTTACTAAACTGCGGTAACGGTACATAACGTGCGTTATGTAACGTTAATGATCGTAAGCGCATCATAACGCGTGTTATGATGCGCTTACGATCTTTAACGTTACATAACGCATGTTAACCAACATTAACGATCGTAAAGCCCCAAGGCGCAGTAAAACACCGCAGAAGGTGGAGAGAGGGCGGAGAGAAGGGGTCAGTGGGCGGGGAGAGGCTCCCTTCACACTAACGTGCTGATCTGAAGAGCTGAATTCAAACGCGATTGAAAACCTGCCGTTAAATGCACATTACAGGGGAGAGAAACCATTTCAGTGTCAGCAATGTACAGCCCAGCCAGGGAAACCTAAAAAAGTGATGTGTGATACATGTGCACAGAACAAAAGGGCACATAAACACTGAAAATGACCCTAACAAACTGGAAAAAATCCATAACCGAGCTGGCCAATAGTGGTAGAAATGAGAAACATCAACTCCACCCCCCCCGAGTAAGCTCTATAGAAAAGATATAAATCGTGGAAGGGTCTATACTCCATCCCCATACAAAGTGAATGAGCCCACAGTGAAATAGCGCTGCTCAGGGTTTTCCCCACCATCGGACAGGGTTCCTATGGCGTGCACATGTCCCGCAACATCAGGGCGGGCATGTCGGAACGGCAACTGGACAGATGCCGGAGAAGGGGATACAGAGGGCCGCAGGCAGCACATGCTGTGGTGGAGCTGGGCCACAGTGCGGACTAGGGTGATGCCTAGGTGGCCCATACGAATGCTGAAACAGCAGAGCAGCCAGACAGCAACTGCTGAAGGGCCAACATGGGCACAAGTGTATTTCCCACAGTGTCACAGGGGATAGTACCCAACAGCTACCCCCAAGGGCACGGAACATTGGCAGGCGGGGCTGGGGGGAGCGTGGACGTCTATGCAGACATCCCTACCCCAGAACCCACACCATAGGCAGCCGCCTACCTGCACACTGGATGGCCTGAGACTGCGCACCACCAGCACCACCAGCAGAAGGGCATGTCAGCATGGTGGCTGAGGGATACTGGTGGTGGAGGGGGCAGTGGCAGCTGCCCAGAGCAGACCGTGGCCTAGTCCTGTGTAGGTGGGTGCTGTGTACTGCAACAGATGGGCCCTGTCTGACAAACAGTCATGGTATCACCAAGGAATGTACTGACTCTGTGACAACAAGGTGGTGCAGTGCACAAAACCAGTGTAGTCAGAAGCAGAGGGTCACAGGTTTAAGTCCCAGCTGTGGTTCCTACCAACCCAGTCCCCATATTTTACCCACTACTACAACGTGCTAATACAGACAGCACCTTTATTGCAGATGACGTAAATATGCCCATGACACCTACATTTTACCCTGCAGAACACGGACACCATAAACATGCACATTACCTAGAGCAGAGTCTCCCAAATGCAGTCCTGGAGGGCCAAACACCATTCCGGTTCCATACTGCCTCTGATAAAGATGCCTGTGCTGCATTTCTATGCGCCACCCCCATGGTATGCAGATGTATCACATGCATATTCATGAGGGACAGCATGAAAACCCGAACAGTGTTTGGCACCGCAGGACTGGAGTTGGGAACCTCTGTCGTAAAGCAGCAGCCAACAGGGGCAGAAACACCCGCACCCACAGGCCCCATTATCCAAAGCCTCCTGGAGAGGCAGGACTTTGGGCTCTGCGTGCATCTCCCAATACTAGCACTTGCATACCTTAGTAATGCCACCCTAAACCTGGGAATATGGTACACATCTATCAAAAGGTTGCTATGATTACTGGCAGATAGCAATTCCTAGGTTAAGTACAATTTTCTGATTGAGCTGCATCATAGCAACCTTTCTGATGTCTGTGGAGTGTGCTACAGGTCTTGTGTCTGACAGTGTTTACCAATCTAGGGAGTGACTCCTACAGTATTGTGTACCATAGCCATGCCTGCACTGTGCCCAGGACTGGTGTGGTGGCCTGGGCTGCCCAACACCTCTATAGTTGCACAATGCTGGCATAGGTGTTGGGAGTGTGTGTCTGTCTATCCAGTGTGTGGTGGCTGCCAACACCCTCCACAGCCCACACTGCTAGCACTGTTGCCAGTATTGGCCTGCCAATGTGCATAATGAGGAGCAAGGTACTGTGGGAATAGCCTGGATAGGGTGGCCTGGCCTGGCCGCATCTGCACAGGGCATAGGGCAATGGCTCGGACATTGTAGTGCCCGGTACCACCTGCATGGACAGGGTGGCCATAGCATGTCCTGCTGGGAGGTCACTCTCACCCTGACTGAGCAGTGACCATGGCATGGCTAGGTTCCCCCATAGTGCTATATAGCATTTCTCTCATGTGATATTTATAGGTTTTCTTTTGGGGCCCAATCACTGACTTATGTGCTTGGTGTGTATGCTGACATCCCTGTTCTGGGTACATGCATCTCCTCCAGGACCATGCACTATGGACTAGCTGGTGGACTGTCTGCAGCTAGTATGTGTCTTGCTGGAACACCTTGTAGGGTGCAGTGGCTGGAGGCTTGCTGCTGGAGAATTTCAGATAATGGTGGGGGGCAGCTGAGCAATTCCAGGCCTGCTGTCTGTCTGCTATTGTGTTATGGATGTGTACTGCTCTGTCTGTTCCCCAGCAGGACTGGGGTTGATGGTCCCCTCTACTGCTACTGTTGCAGGGAGGTAGACTGTGGATTTATTGGTGGGTGATCCTGTTTCCCACCCTGAGCCCCAGAGGGTGGGTTGTGTGGTGGTCCATAATTTATTTTATTTATTTACATTCTCTTATATACCGTGCTATTCTGCATCAGTGCGGTTTACATTGAACAAACTGAAATTACATTGAACAGGGCTTTAGAACTTGGAGATAACTATTTTACAGGGAACATGGGCTGTGGAGGGTTAGGTGGCTTGCCCAAGACCACAAGGAGTACCTGTGGGACTAGAAACCCCAGTCCTTTTGGCCCAAGGTTGCTGTCCTCTAGTGGGATTTGAACCCCCGACCTTCCGGCCTGAAGTACCTTGCCGCAACCACTAGGCCACCCCCCATCTCCCTTTGCTTTCTTGCACAGGTTCTTCACAATCTTTACAGCAGATTCAGCTTTGCCATTAGCCTGTGGGTTCTTGGTGATTAAGTAATATGTTCAAACCCTCACACAGCAGAAACCTTTTAAAATTGCATTCAAGTAAATTGAGGGCTGTTATCTGTTCCCTGTAAAATAGTTATCTCCAAGTTATAATGCCCTGTTCAATGTAATTTCAGTTTGTTCAATGTAAACCGCACTGATGCAGAATAGCGCGGTATATAAGAGAATGTAAATAAATAAATAAATCTGAGATCACTCTATCAGGTTGGCCATTGTGTGCACACTGTATTTTGCAGTACTTGATTATGGCTTTAGCAGACATGTTGTAGAGCAGTTCAATTTATCAGAAATCTAAATAGTGATCCACTATCAACAGGACCTCTTTCCCAGTGAAGTTAAATACATCTGCCAAGGTCATGTGACATCATTTTTTGTTTCTACTGCTCACATTCATATTCACTGCAGGTGGAGCAAAATCCGTAATCTCTCCTTGCATGTTAGGCTAGTAAAGGATATCGCAGACCAGCCCCTAACATGGTTCACCACTGATGTGACTTGAATGTATACATGTTAGCATCTCTGATTCTAGTGATTTGCATATAATAACCCTAGACCCTTTGTATAGGATGTGATGTTGTATGCTAATTTCATCCTTGAAATGACCAGCTGGCGTTTCCTCTTTCGAGTCTGGCAATTCAATCAGGACTATAGACTTCAGTACTTGCAGGGTATCATCTCTTGTGGTGTGCTGTGTAATCTATTCTAGTCTCTGGTCTGTAACATTCAGATAATCTGCCTGGTTGATTCATGCAATGTCAATTTGTTCTTGTTGCATTCAACAAACCTTGAGGTGGTCAGTACCAGCACTGGATTGCTGATGGTCATCTGCAGGGGCTTTAGGTAAAGGGCACAGGTAAATGGAGATCACTCTGAAGAGAAGGGGGTTACTAGTGGTGTGCCACAGGGATCTGTCATTGAACATAAGAACATAAGATATGCCATACTGGGTCAGACCGAGGGTCCATCAAGCCCAGTATCCTTTTTCCAACAGTGGCCATTCTAGGTCTCACGTACCTGTCGATTCCCAAAGTTATACACATTCTATGCTGCTTGTCCCAGGGGTAAGCAGAGGCTACAAGCTTGTTGTAACAGTTACAGTTTATTGGATTTGATAAACCACCAATCATGGGTCATAACTGCTGTAGGTCATAGTCATGCTCTGTCTACTCATC
Organism: Ichthyophis bannanicus; assembly: GCA_033557465.1. Classification (NCBI taxonomy): domain Eukaryota; kingdom Metazoa; phylum Chordata; class Amphibia; order Gymnophiona; family Ichthyophiidae; genus Ichthyophis; species Ichthyophis bannanicus. The sequence goes on along the minus strand of CM066031.1, from coordinate 994,428,822 downwards.
AGAGTCACCACAACCAACGATGAGGATGTCACCTGCCATTAATTCAATGCCATCGAGCTCAGCTAACATTTTATGCTGCTTCTGCTGATACATCTCTGGTGCTACAGAGTCTCCAAATGGTAGTTTGAGCCATCTTTTCCTGCCACGGGGGTCAATAATTGGTCAGGAGACTGTTTTCTCACCCAACTTGCATTGCAGGAATGCATCACGGACATCAGCTCGTGTAAACAAGTGAGCTTTGGGCAGTTTGTATAAGACATTTTCAAGTGTTGGCATGATATGGTGAGATCTCTTCAGCGCAAGGTATAGAAACATCAGTTCAGTATAAATTCTCAGTTTCTCAGGATTTTTCATTATGACCATATTGCTAATCCAGTTGATTCAGTCACAGATGCAATATGACCATTGGCTTCGTGCTCTTCTAGCTGGGCTTTCACCTCTGGCTTTATGATATACTGCACGGATCACATTGTACTGAAAAAATACTGGAATCGAGTTCAAAATGAACAGACTTCACTGGGCCATGAAAGACATTGTCATAGGCACTAACCAGCTGCTGTCTCAGCAACGGTCTGGTGCATTGGTGTTCTGTCTGGTTCAGCTCTGCAGGAATGTGAACTGGATCAGCCCAAGGCACTCACATGTTGAGCCAGACAGCAACGGTTCTGATTTGCTTTCACTAGCTCAAATTCAAACTTATGAGTACAATAGTGTTCATGTATGCTGCATTGCATGTGAAAAAGTCCAAGGATGGCATAAACTTCCCTGAAGATAGTTTCAGTTTGGTGCCACTCGGTTGCAGGGATGTGCTCAGTGCCGACCTTATTTTGTCTTTCAGACATTTGACATTATGAGGGTAATTCTTTAAGATATGGCTAGATTTCCGCCTGCGTTTCTGCATGTTCATCATGGTATTTTAGTGATTTATGTGCATAAATGAGCACTTCTGTGTGGAGTCAGTTGGGCACTATTCTGAAAGTCTGTGCCATGGAAGTCTTTTAGTTTCACTGTGGATGTGTATAGGGACAAGGTTTGGTTGGAGCACAAATTTCTGCATGTACATTATAGAGTCTGGTCCAATGCACATAAGATATGTGCAGTCATTTACACCTGCTTTAGAGTGGGTGTAAGTGAAGGCGGGCTTCTTTTGTGCATGGCCCTGTCTTGTGTCCACCCTTTTCTCTTTCTATACCCAGTCCCTTGGTGTGCTCATCTCTTACCATGGCTTTCAGTATCATCTTTATGCTGATGACTCCCAGATCTACCTCTCTACACCTGAAATCTCTCCGACAATCCAGGCCTGCAACTCGGCCTGCCTTTCTGACATTGCTGCTTGGATGTCTCACCGCCGCTTGAAATTGAACATGGCCAAAGATGAGCTTCTTATTTTCCCCCCTAAACCCTCCTCTCCCCTTCCTCCTTTCTCAGTCTCTGTGGATAACTCTCTACTCCACCCTGTCTCCTCAGCTCGCAACCTTGGGGTCGTCTTTGACTCCTCTCTCTCCTTCTTCATACATCCAACAGATAACTAAAACCTGCCATTTCTTTCTCTACAACATCAACAAAATTTGCCCATGCTCATATTACGCCTCTTCTCAAGTCACTTCATTGACTCCTTATCCATTTTCGCATCCAGTTCAAACGTCTGCATTCACTCTGAAGCTCCTCGCTACCTTTCCTCTCTTATCTCTTCCTACGCCCTTCCTCAAGACTCCACTGTTCTGGCAAATCACTTCTATCAGTGCCCTTCTCTTCTATTGCTAACTCCAGACTTTGCTCCTTTCACCTTGTTGCTCCTTATGCCTGGAGCAAACTGAGTCTGTACATCAGGTGCCTTCTCTGACCCTTTCAAATCCAGACTGAAAACTCACCCAGGGGCGGCCCAAGGGGGGTGCGGGGCCATGTGCGGAGACGCGGTGCGGGGCCTCATTTGCATAAGGGGCCTCATTTGCATAAATATTTGCATAATGTTACCATACACTAACTTTTAGTAAACATGCCTCTTCATGAGTGTATGGATAAAGAAAGACAAAGATTTCTACATTACTATAATCCAGTGCCAACCGCCAGGCACATTAGGAACTACTACAAACACTGCCCATTTAGAACCCATAGCAAACCCACCGTATCCTAACAGCACTACCAAGACTCATAAAGCACCATACCCTACCTATCAAAAGGCAACACTGCAAATATTAAACCAATACATTTCAGAGAATAACAATACATGACCTACTGGGGAAAGAGAACAAGTGGCAATGTCAAATAGGAATTACATAAACAGAATACCTCAGCTCAGTTACACATGCAGAACATAGACCATCACCAAACAAGGAATCACAATTTAAAAACAGGAAGACAATAATTAAACTGGGAACCCTAAAAGCCAAACTTGGAATGTACAACAATGTTGAAATAAAACTATAAATTAATTTCCTCTTGTACTAAACAAGCACCGACATTAATGATGCACATTTCCCAGAGCTGACATATTCCAGTTAATAAATTCAAAATAAAGAGATATCTTTGTACCTTTTGTGCATTTTTTTTTCAGTTGCAATTGTTCCAGTCACTTTCTTCTGGTTTATTTGTGTCTTCTGCTAACTCTCCATCGTCTGCTGTCCATTTGTCCTTTCTTCTCTCCTCTAGTTTTTTTCCATTCTCTCTCTACATCTGCTTTAACATAATAATCTTTCTCCTTTTGCTCTTTCCTCATTCCTATTTCATCCACTCAAATTTTACCCATCCATCCTCAATCCCCACTTAGGGGCTTGTTTACAAAGCCGCGGTAGCGGTTTGCGATCGTAATCGGAGCCGCGGCCCCATTGATTTCAATGGGGCCGCGGCTGCAATCGCGAACCACTACCGCGGCTTTGTAAACAAGCCCCTTAGTCTCCCAATACCCGGCCAATTGTAGATTTTTCTTCCCTCCCACACAAAATATTCTTCCCCTCTCCATTTCACTCTCCCAGCCCCATCCCCTTCTAATCTCCCCCAACATCAGCTCCCTTTTAGTTGCAGCCCCACCCAGTATCCGCTCCCTTCTAGTCCCCACATCAGCCCATTTCCAGTCCTAGCTCCCCCATCCATTTCCAGTCCTATCCGAGTCCCTTCATCAGCTCATTTCCAATACCAGCCTCCCATCAGCCCATTTCTAGTCCTTTCCTAGCCCCACCATCAGCCCATGTTAAATCCTAGCTCCCCTCCACTCAGCCCATTTCTAATCCAAGGCCCCCCGGAACCTACTTCCTTTTTTATGCCCTCCATGAGTCCATTTCAATCCAAGCCCCCACCACAGCCCATTTCCAATCTTAGCTCCCCCAACACCCAATTCCCAGTCCTATCCTAGCCCCTCCATCAGCCCATTTCCTGTCCTAGCTCCTTCCCCTAAGAGCCCATTCCAAGCCCCCCTCCCCATCAGCTATTTGCAGTTCAAGCCCCCTTCCACTCAGCCCATTTCCAGTCCTAGCAACCCCCCCAACCCATTACCAGTCCTAACCTCCCCATCAACCCACTCCCAGTCCTAATCCCACCAGCCCATTTCCAGACCAAAACCCCCAACACCCAATTTTTAGTTTAAGCACCCCCATAGCCCATTACCAGTCCTAACCAACCCATCAACCCAATTTCAGTCCTTATCCCATCAGCCCATATACAGATTTAGCTACCCCATAGCCCATCACCACTCCTAAACCCCCCCATGCCCATCACCACTCCTACCCCCCAGCCCATCACCACTCCTAACCCCCCCAGCCCTTCTCCACTCCTAACCCCCCCCAAGCCCATCACCACTCCTAACCCCCCAGCCCATCAACACTCCTAACCCCCCCAGCCCAGCCCAGCCCATCAAAACTCCTAAACCCCCCCCCAGCCCAGCCCATCAACACTCCTAAACCCCCCCCCCAGCCCAGCCCAGCGAAAATTAAAAGAAAAGAAAACCTGTCTGCTGCCGCGGTCGGGGCCGCCGCGGCAGAATCGAGCGTGCCGCGGGGCCCCCCTGTGCACGGCAGAGCCTGCCCTCCTTGTAGCAGCTCTCTCTTTGGAGCTGAAAAGTCAGACGCGCCGGCTTGCAGAGCAGAGCGCGAGGGAAGAGTTTCTCCCTCGCTGCTCTGTTAAGCCCGCGGGGGCTGATGGGAACTTCCCATCAGCCCCCGCGGGCTTAACAGAGCAGCGAGGGAGAAACTCTTCCCTCGCGCTCTGCAAGCCGGCGCGTCTGACTTCAGCTCCAAAGAGAGAGCTGCTCCAAGGAGGGCAGGCTCTGCCGTGCACAGGGGTCCCCGCGGCACGCTCGATTCTGCCGCGGCGGCCCCGACCGCGGCAGCAGACAGGTTTTTTTTTTTTTTTTCAATTTTACTTTTCAAAAAGAATGTTTTTTGCGCGGGGCCCCCTGAAACGCGGGGCCCTGTGCAAAAAACATTCTCGCTCAATGGACGGGCCGGCCCTGAACTCACCTCTTCACTGCTGCTTTCAGATCTTGATTCATCTGATCTCCCTTGTTTCCTTACCATTCCCCCTAGATGTATCTCATGTCTAGCTACTGTATTGTCTGTCTTGACTAGATTGTAAGCTCTGGTGAGCAGGGACTGTCTTTTATATGAGTCTGTGCAGCGCGTGTACATCTTGTAGTGCTATATAAATGTTCAGTAATAGTAGTAATAGACTGCAGTCACTCATGCTAATATTGTATAAAATAAAAAAAATAATAATTTGGCCCTTGTGTGCATGTGCTGGAATGCTACGTGACATGCACATCAATATAATTCTGTGTAGAAGATCTGTGCAGAATAATATCAGCACTCATAAACACAGACATTAATATACACAGAAATTCTGCACAGAATAATTTTGATGTGTGTGTCACATAGCATTCCAGCATGGGCGCATAAATCATTCCAACACACTTCCCCTGCTGTTTATTTCTTCACCACTCACTTCAGCAAAGCTTGAAAAATGTTGCTGGTGCTGTCTGCTCAAGAAACAGGCGTAAATTCATCACCATCACTGACCACAGGCCTATGACTTTTATGTTTCCTTAAATACTTTAAACAGTGCCGGCCCGTCCATTGAGCGAGAATGTTTTTTGCACAGGGCCCCGCGTTTCAGGGGGCCCCGCGCAAAAAACATTCTTTTTGAAAAGTAAAATTGAAAAAAAAAAAAAAAACCTGTCTGCTGCCGCGGTCGGGGCCGCCGCGGCAGAATCGAGCGTGCCGCGGGGCCCCCCTGTGCACGGCAGAGCCTGCCCTCCTTGTAGCAGCTCTCTCTTTGGAGCTGAAGTCAGACGCGCCGGCTTGCAGAGCGCGAGGGAAGAGTTTCTCCCTCGCTGCTCTGTTAAGCCCGCGGGGGCTGATGGGAAGTTCCCATCAGCCCCCGCGGGCTTAACAGAGCAGCGAGGGAGAAACTCTTCCGTCGCGCTCTGCTCTGCACGCCGGCGCGTCTGACTTTCCAGCTCCAAAGAGAGCTGCAACATGGCGGGCAGGCTCTGCGGTGCACTGGGGGGCCCCGCGGCACGCGCTTTTCTGCCGCGGGGGCCCCGACCGCGGCAGCAGACAGGTTTTCTTTTCTTTTAATTTTCGCTGGGCTGGGCTGGGGGGGGGGTTTAGGAGTGTTGATGGGCTGGGCTGGCTGGGGGGGGGGTTTAGGAGTTTTGATGGGCTGGGCTGGGCTGGGCTGGGGGGGTTAGGAGTGTTGATGGGCTGGGGGGGTTAGGAGTGTTGATGGGCTGGGGGGTTAGGAGTGGTGATGGGCTTTGGGGGGGTTAGGAGTGGTGATGGGCTGGGGGGGGTTATGAGTGGTGATGGGCTGGGGGGGGTTATGATTGGTGATGGGCTTGGGGGGGTTTAGGAGTGGTGATGGGCTATGGGGGAGCTAAATCTGTATATGGGCTGATGGGATTAGGACTGAAAGTGGGTTGATGGGTGGTTAGGACTGATAATGGGCTATGGGGGGGCTTAAACTAAAAATTGGGTGATGGGGGCTTAGGACTGGAAATGGGCTGGTGGGATTAGGACTGGGAGTGGGTTGATGGGGAGGTTAGGACTGGTAATGGGTTGGGGGGGTTGCTAGGACTGGAAATGGGCTGAGTGGAAGGGGGCTTGAACTGCAAATCGCTGATGGGCAGGGGGGCTTGGAATGGGCTCTTAGGGGAAGGAGCTAGGACAGGAAATGGGCTGATGGAGGGGCTAGGATAGGACTGGGAATTGGGTGTTGGGGGAGCTAAGATTGGAAATGGGCTGTGGTGGGGGCTTGGATTGAAATGGACTCATGGAGGGGCTAGAACTGGAAGTAGGTTCATGGGGGGCTTGGATTAGAAATGGGCTGAGTGGAGGGGAGCTAGGATTTAACATGGGCTGATGGTGGGGCTAGGAAAGGACTAGAAATGGGCTGATGGGAGGCTGGTATTGGAAATGAGCTGATGAAGGGACTCGGATAGGACTGGAAATGGATGGGGGAGCTAGGACTGGAAATGGGCTGATGTGGGGACTAGAAGGGAGCGGATACTGGGTGGGGCTGCAACTAAAAGGGAGCTGATGTTGGGGGAGATTAGAAGGGGATGGGGCTGGGAGAGTGAAATGGAGAGGGGAAGAATATTTTGTGTGGGAGGGAAGAAAAATCTACAATTGGCCGGGTATTGGGAGACTAAGGGGCTTGTTTACAAAGCCGCGGTAGTGGTTCGCGATTGCAGCCGCGGCCCCATTGAAATCAATGGGGCCGCGGCTCCGATTACGATCGCAAACCGCTACCGCGGCTTTGTAAACAAGCCCCTAAGTGGGGATTGAGGATGGAGGGGTAAAATTTGAGTGGATGAAATAGGAATGAGGAAAGAGCAAAAGGAGAAAGATTATTATGTTAAAGCAGATGTAGAGAGAGAATGGAAAAAAACTAGAGGAGAGAAGAAAGGACAAATGGACAGCAGACGATGGAGAGTTAGCAGAAGACACAAATAAACCAGAAGAAAGTGACTGGAACAATTGCAACTGAAAAAAAAATGCACAAAAGGTACAAAGATATCTCTTTATTTTGAATTTATTAACTGGAATATGTCAGCTCTGGGAAATGTGCATCATTAATGTCGGTGCTTTGTTTAGTACAAGAGGAAATTAATTTATAGTTTTATTTCAACATTGTTGTACATTCCAAGTTTGGCTTTTAGGGTTCCCAGTTTAATTATTGTCTTCCTGTTTTTAAATTGTGATTCCTTGTTTGGTGATGGTCTATGTTCTGCATGTGTAACTGAGCTGAGGTATTCTGTTTATGTAATTCCTATTTGACATTGCCACTTGTTCTCTTTCCCCAGTAGGTCATGTATTGTTATTCTCTGAAATGTATTGGTTTAATATTTGCAGTGTTGCCTTTTGATAGGTAGGGTATGGTGCTTTATGAGTCTTGGTAGTGCTGTTAGGATACGGTGGGTTTGCTATGGGTTCTAAATGGGCAGTGTTTGTAGTAGTTCCTAATGTGCCTGGCGGTTGGCACTGGATTATAGTAATGTAGAAATCTTTGTCTTTCTTTATCCATACACTCATGAAGAGGCATGTTTACTAAAAGTTAGTGTATGGTAACATTATGCAAATATTTATGCAAATGAGGCCCCTTATGCAAATGAGGCCCCGCACCGAGTCTCCGCACATGGCCCCGCACCCCCCTTGGGCCGCCCCTGACTTTAAAATCCCAGCGTTGGTCTTCTATGCCCTTCTGTGCATTTGCACCGCAAAGCTGATTGCTTCTTTACCATCCATTTATATAGATTTAAATGCATTGGGTGTTGCTATCAGCTTGAGGCTTTGCCATGGTTAGTTTGTGCGCCAAACCTGTTCTTACATTGGTAACTCACAAAATCGTGTGGTTAAACCAAGCTAATGTGCGCAGTGAGGCTTAGGAGACTGGTAGCAAGCTCCAGGTGTTTCTCTAACAAAAAATATTTTATTTAGCTCACACCTCTTCAATAGCAGTTCAAGGGAAGATGCAATCATGTACTGTAGTTCATGTACTGTAGTTCCCTGATCCCAGAGGGCTTACAATCTAAGTTTGTACCTGAGGCAATAAAGAATTAAGTGACTTCACTAAGGCCATAAGGAATGCCAGTGGGATTTGAATTCTGGTCTCTGGGTACAAACCACTAGGCTACTCCTCCATTTAGAGAGGCAAGTTGGTGCCCTACTAAATAAGAATAAGGGAGATCTGCGCAACCATATAGCATAGAAAACTGAAAAGGTGCTACAAGAAATCTTTAATACCAAAAATAACAAAACTCTATAAAAATACAGTCAAAAACCAAAAATAGAGCAAAAATACTTTCTGAGCAAAACTTTAAATTATATGTTGGAAGACCAGCCTTGAGGGGTGTCCCCCCTCGCGGCTTTTCTTCCGTTTTAATCAATAATTTGGCTCTTAATTTATAGAACATCAGTATTTACTCAGTATTAGAACAGGGGTTAAAAATGACCTCAGGATGGCTAGACACCCTATATGTGGCGAAATTAATCACCATAGGGATTAGCAGACACTCACATCACAGGTCTTAAACCTCCCCTTAAATATATTTCCAAAATTTTTAATCTCCTAAACTTTATGTAAATCATTAACTCAAACTAACCCAATAATTTTTTCCAAAAAAGTACTTATTAGGAATTCCCAATACTCTTAGGGGTATGTTTACTAAACCGTCTTAACGTGCGCTCTGTAACGTTATCGCGCGATAAGGTACCTTATCATGCGATAATGGCGCTTTACAAGGCGCACAGGTACCTTATCGCGTGATAATGGGCGCTGCAGCGCAAATGAGCGCTGAAGGCGGGGAAAGGCTCCCAGAGGGCGGAGGAAGGCTCCCCAGGGGTGGAGAGAAGGGGTCAATGGGTGGAGAGTGGGAGGGGAGAGGCTCCCTGCACACTAACGCTGTGAAATCCGAGGCTCAAAACTAACGCCAGTGAAACCCTGGCGTTAGAGCAGATTTAAAGGGAAAAGAAACCATTTACGTCAGCAATGTACAGCAAAACCAGGGAAACCTACAAAAACGTGATAAGTGTGATACATGTGCACGGAACAAAAGGGCAAATAAACCTTGAAAATGTACAGCAGAAAATGTCAAAATAAAATAACCAAGCTGGCCAATAGTGATATCAATGGGAAACATAAAAAAACACTCCCAAGAAAGCTCCAAAAAAAAAATATGAATTTTGGAAGGGTCTATGTTCCGTCCGCATACAAGGTGAATGAGCCCATAGTGTAATTGTTCTGAGCAGGGTTTCTGACTCCATCGGCCAGGTTTCCTATGGCGTGCACCTGTTCCACAACAGCAGGGCGGGCATGTCGGAACGGGCAACTGGACAGATGCTGGAAAAGCGGACACAGAGGGCTGCAGGCGGCACATGCTGCGGTGCAGCTGGCCCACAGTGCGGACTAGGGTGATGCCTAGCTGGCCCATAGGAATGCTGAAACAGTAGAGCAGCCAGATAGCTACTGATGAGGGCCCAACATGGGCATGAGTGTGCTTCCCACAGTGTCACAGGGGATAGTACCCAGCAGGTACCCCGAAGGGCACGGAACATTGGCATGCGGTGCTGGGGGGAAGCGTGGACAGCTATGCAGGCACCCCTACCCCAGAACCTGCACCATAGGCAGTCGCCTACCCGCACACTGGATGGCCTGAGACTGCGCTCCACCAGCACCACCAGCAGAAGGGCATGTCAGCATGGTGGCAGAGGGATACTGGTGGTGGAGGGGGCAGTGGCAGCTGCCCAGAGCAGACCATGGCCTAAACATGCTAATACAGACAGAACCTTTATTGCAGATGACGTAAACATGCCCAAAACACCTACATTTTACCCTACAGAGCACAGACACCATAAACATGCGCATACCCTAGAGCAGAGTCTCCCAAATGCAGTCCTGGACGGACAAACACCATTCAGGTTCCATGCTGCCTCTAATAAAGATGCCTGTGCTGCATTTCTATGCGCCGCCCCCATGGTATGCAGATGTATCTCATGCATATTCATGAGGGACAGCATGAAAACCCGAACAGTGTTTGGCACACCAGGACTGGAGTTGGGAACCTCTGCCGTAAAGCAGCAGCAAACAGGGGCAGACACACCCGCACCCACAGGCTCCATTATCCAATGCCTCCTGGAGAGGCAGGACATTGGGCCCTGCGTGCATCTCCCAATACTAGCACTTGCATACCTTAGCAATGCCACTCTAAACCTGGGAATACGGTACACAGCTATCAAAAGGTTGCTATGATTACTGGCAGATAGCAATTCTGATGTTAAGTACAATTTTCTGATTGAGCTGCATCATGGCAACCTTTCTGATGTCTGTGGAGTGTGCTACAGGTCTTGTGTCAGACAGTGTTTACCACCCTGTGGAGTGACCCCAACAGTATTGCGTACCATAGCCATGCCTGCACTGTGCCCAGGACTGGAGCGGTGGCCAGGGCTGCAAAACATCTCTATAATTGTACAATGCTGGCATAGGTGTGGGAGTGTGTGTCTGTCTATCCAGTGTGTGGTGGCTGCAAACACCCTCCACAGCCCACACTGCCAGCACTGTTGCCAGTATTGGCCTGCTAATGTGCATAATGAGGAGCAAGGTACCATGGGTATAGCCCGGACAGGGTGTCCTGGCCAGGATGCATCTGCACAGGGCATAGGGCAATGGCTGGGACATTGTAGTGCCCGGCCACCACCTGCACAGACAGGGTGGCCACAGCATGTCCTGCTGGGAGATCACTCTCACCCTGACTGAGCAGTGACCACGGCATGGCTAGGTTCCCCCATAGTGCTCTGTAACATTTTTCTTATGTGATATTTATGGGTTTCCTTTTGGGGCCCAATCACTGACTTATCTGCTTGGTGTGTATGCATCTCCTCCAGGAACATGCACTATGGACTAGCTAGCAGACTGTCTGTAGCTAGTATGTGTCTTGCTGGAGCACCTTGCTGGGTGCAGTGGCTGGAGGCTTGCTGCAGGAGAATATCAGATAGTGGTGGGGTGCAGCTGAGCATTTCTGGGCCTAATGTCTGTCTGCTATTGCTTTATAGATGTTTACAGAGCTGCAGTGACTGCCCTGTAGGGTGTCTGTTCCCCAGCAGGACTGCGGTTGATGGTCCCCTCCACTGCTGCCATTGCAGGGAGGAAAAATGGGGATCTGTTGGTGGGAAGCCCTGTTTCCCACCCTCAGCCCCAGAGGGTGGGGTGGTGGTACATAATCTGCCTATGGGACCATAAGGGCTAAACCTGACTAAGAAATACAGATGTAGCCAAGGTGTGTCTGCAGAAACTACCTATCTCATACACTAGCACTGCTGGGGATCTGCAGCATGGCCTATTTCTGCCATGGCATGTGCTGTGGACCTGGTGCTGGGCGCCCCACCTCACCCTCAGGGTGAGCACAGTACCCGCACAATGTGACGGTGTGTAGCTACTCTGTGCCAGTAACACACACGGTCAGTTCCCCCTACCAGGCCAAGGTGCTGTGGGGGTGCATACCCCATCTTGTGTTCATCTGTAGACTGCTGATTTGCATGTGCAGTGCATCATGGGTACGGGTGGGTTAACCCTATCCTGGTGATCACAGCAGACTGTTTGTGTGATGACATGCAGTCCTTCTGCAGCCAGCCAGGGGCTTGTTAGCAGCTGTAGCCCACTGGTTACTTCACTGCTTGTGGAGCCAGAGGTCATTGGTTCAAACCCACAGTGGGGTTATTTGATAGGGTTGTCCAAAGCATTATCTATTTTTAATGTACATTAGTGCTGCCAGCAAAAACACCCTCAGCGTGCTGTAACCATAAGGTGCCTCAGGAGGCGCTTTATAGGGTGCCCTATAAAGCGCCTTCTGAGGCACCTTATGGTTACCATCCATATAAGGTGCCTTATAAGATATCCTATGGAGTGCCTTATAGGGTGCCTTATGCTGCACCTTAGGTTACACAAAAAATCTATTGGTCACTGAACGACAAAGTACATTCAATAAAACAAAATATATCGTTCACTTTTAACTATATGAAGGATCAGAATTAGCTTACGAGGTCTCAGTATAAAAGAACACTGCTGTCTCTAGGTTCACACCTATTATCAGCAAACGTGTTGTATTACATCAATGACCTCATGCGTATAATGTAAAGAACAAACAAAATTCAGTCCTTATGATGTTAGTATAATATACTCAGCTTCAAAAAAGGACTGGGTTAAATCTTCTACTTCACATATGATCCCAACGTACAGTCCCGGTACCAACCAGACGTTTCAGATTAATTTCTTCAGGGGACCGTTAAACAACTGTAGAAAACAACAAAACAACCCTATTAAACCATCACCCTCACAAAAACACACAATATTAGGAAATATTAGAAAACCCATAACCAAATCCTTTCTTACCTCAGATGCTGCCCGCGTTAGCTCACTATTCTACACTGGCTGACAAATGTCTCCCGCCAGCAAAAAAACGCCGCGCATGCGGGTTGTATACTACCTACTTCATTTTTAAACCCCCAATAACTAACACTTGCCAATCCTAGCTCACCTCCTAGAAACACCAATTAACAACTAAACTATACCACAGAATAACTATTCTCCTCAACATACAACAATTATACAACAATTAACAACAAAACTATACCACAGAATAACTATTCTCCTCAATATATAATGTTAACTCATACACACGCCAATCATTCTATTTGTCCATTCAAACCCTTCGGAGACAAAGTATTTAAACTAAAGATCAGCCGTTGTTCCCGCTTAATAAGTGTTTGATCCAAAGTCTTCCCCTGACTACCAACTCGTATTTGCTCTAGACACAAACATCTCAACTGTTCAAATATATGGGCATTCTCGATGCAATGTTGAACCATAGGAGCCTCTAAACATTTACGATTCAAACGACTGCGGTGCTCTCTCATACGTATGCGGAACGGACGAATTGTCTTTCCTATATAGCAAAGGCCACACGGGCATACAACCGCATAAACAACATTCTTAGATTCACAGGTAGTCTGACATCGAATATGCACTGAAACACCCTGATAAACAAAGGTGTCAAGACACAATGTAATGGCACAGATGTCACACGTGCCACACGCAGAATGGCCACCCACTCCATTATCAAGTATCCCTTTCTCACCTGATGGTATTATTGCTGGACTAAGCAAGTCCTTCAAATTATGATCTCTCTGCCATACACACCAGATAGTTTTATTATCCAAACCAGGTACTGCAGCCAAGATGTTACTATGCTTACGAAAAATTCTCTGCAGCTCACCGCTTAAGGGAGAATACCTGGTAATAAAATTAACATGAGTATCACTTATTTCAGTCCGTTCACTAGCAGGATCAACTTCTAGCAATGCTGTTCGATGATTAAAGAGTGCTCTAGTGTATGCTCGATGTACTACCACCTTCGGATAACCCCGCCGAAGAAAATTGGTTTGTAAAACCTGAGCTTTCTGTTTGAAATCATCCCTATCTGAACAGTTCCGTCTGAAGCGCAGAAATTGAGAAAAGGGGAGCCCTGTCTTTAAGCGCGGAGGATGCGTACTTCCAAATTGTAAAAAAGTGACCCTATCCGTCGGTTTCTTAAAAACTGTAGTAGCCCACCCGCCCGGGGTACGCGTCACACAGACATCCAAATAATTGAGTGTTTGAGAATGATACACAGAAGTAAATTTAATATTTGTATCACAGGCATTAAGCCACCCCAGAAATTCCTCCAGCACTTCTACTGTACCTTGCCATAAGAGAAAAACATCGTGTATAAAACGTTTCCACAACACAATGTGAGAAGAGTATTTCGACGAGACAACCCACTTCTTCTCAAAAAACCCCATATAAAAGTTTGCTATAGATGGGGCGCATGTAGCGCCCATAGCAACCCCTGAATTTTGCTGATATAATAGCCCTTGAAACACAAAATAATTATGGTAAATAGCTAGCCTTGCTAATTTAAGAAGAAAATCCCTCCTCAGATCTGTCATGTCATTACGCTGGCTAAGAACTTGTTCAACTACTGCTAAAGCTGCCCCCTGCGGGATATTTGTGTATAGGGAGACGACATCTAATGTCACTAGCAAAATGTCAGGTTGATTAACTAAGGGGTGTTGTTTTTCAAGAACATTCAAAAAGTGAGTGGTGTCTCTCAAAAACAAAGGTATTGAGGGTAAAAGAGGACGCAAATATGAATCCACAAAAACTGACAAAGGCTCCAACACACTACCACGGGTAGACACTATAGGTCTACCCGGAGGCCTTAGTAAATTCTTGTGGATTTTTGGAACCAGGTACAGCTTAGCCGTACCTGGTGCCTTTGGGTTCAAAAACTGATATTCTTGTTTAGTAATAAGATGTTGGTCGAGCGCCTCCAAAGTCAGGCTATTAATTACACAGGTACACTAAAAAAATTTTTTTTTAAACTGCCTCTAATGTTTCGATTGATTTTTACGTTTTTTGGTGCGCTGAATCCAAATCTGGTAACCAATTTGCTCCATCACGTACAGATTTTTTGCTACATTGGGTTAGCAGTTTGAGGTGAACGTTTCAGATTGAGTGCGATCGAGATAAAAGTTTCTTGGATGAATTCTTTATACTAATTGTGTAGTAGTTATTCAAATAAGAATAAAGAAAATTGTAACAAGGCAGCACATAAGAATAATGTCAACAAAACACACTGTGATTGTAGCAAAATTGTCTGCACTTAAAACAGCCACATACATGTGCACAAACATTGAGCATATAAGAGCGAGGTTAGACACAAAGTAAAGCAAAGAAATGTGCAAAAAATGTTGTACAGGTATGTATGTAAGAATAGAAAACGCAAACCGCACCATTGCAATACATGAAGACAAACACCCGATGGTGTGAAAATAAAATTCTAATAAATGAGATCCGACACTGTAGTAATAACTAGCAAATTTTTATTTCAAAGTTTAGTAAAAACAAACACAGTTTAGATTTTAAAGTCATTCTTGGGTCAATCAATCTCCTGGTGGGCCCGTTTCTTCTTCCCCCGAATGCTTCTCTTGGTGCGCTGCTTGGCGTATTTTTCATCTGGGGTTTCCCGCAGCAGCAACCAGCAGAAATCAGCCATCATAGTGGTGTTCCATCTTCCTTGGTACCTTCTCTCTGCGTCCTTGATGTCCTGGTGAAACCTTTCACCTTGTTCTTCACTGTACGCCCCCAAGTTTTCGGGAAAGTAGTTCACATGGGAGTGCAAGAAATGGACTTTCAGGCTCATGTTACAACCTTGTTCTTTGAAGGCATTGAGCATCCTGGCAACAATATCCTTATAGTTCTCATCCCGCCTGTTCCCCAAGAATTTGAGAACATCATCCTTGAAGGAATCCCAGGCTTCTTTTTCCTTCTCAGACATCGTTTCAGCGAATGCTCCATCTGAAATGAGTTTCCTTATATCAGGGCCAACAAACACTCCTTCCTTTAGCTTTGCTTCAGAAAGTCGGGGGAACTTTGAGCAAAGGTACCGAAAGCCCTCACCATCTTTTGGAAGGGACTTGATGAATTGCTTAATGAGACCCAACTTAATGTGGAGAGGTGGTAATAGAATTTTATCATGAGGTACCAAGCTCTCATGAAGAACATTTTTCTCACCGGGTCTTAAATACTCCAGAATTGGCCAGTCTTTGTCCCCCAGTGTAGGTCGCTGGCCCGGCTATCCCACAAGCAAAGGAAGCAGGGATATTTGGTGTAACCGGATTGCTGCCCTAATAGCATGGATAGAATTTTAAAGTCTCCACAAATCATCCACTTATGCTCATCATAACGAATCTTCTGAAGAATCAGGGCCAAATTCTCGTATTTTTCTTGGAGAATAACAGAGTGAGCAATAGGAACTGAAGTGAATGTGTTGCCATTATGAAGAAGAACACCTTTTATGCTGTCTTTTCACGAATCAATGAACAGCCGCCATTCAGCAGGATCATACTTGAGTTTAAACTTTTCCATCACTCCGTATATATCGTTGCAAAATACCAAATCTTCCTCTTTGCTGAAATACTTCAAAAATTGTGTCTCGCGGTTGCGGTACCAATAAAAAGTTGTTCCTGGTGACAATAGATTTTTCTGTTTAAGCCGAGAACCTAGCAGTTGGGCAGCATCTTTTGGGAGTCCTAAATCCCGGACTAAATCATTCAATTCAGCTTGAGAGAAAAGTTCAGGTTTCGGATCTGGTTCAGTTTCAAACTCGGAAGTACTGGACTCATCGGGAAAAGCCATCTGATGAGTCTCATCATGATCATAACCGTCCACACAAATATGATCCAAAGATTTTGGTGGTTCAGGCACAGGTACTTCGTTGCTATGAGGCATAGGCCTAATTGCTGAGGGAAGGTTGGGGTAACTTATTACGTTCTTATTTTTTAAGTTGTATCCCTTCACAATGCAAGAGCAAAAATAGCAGTCACTGCTGTGGTCTCTTTGTTCACGCCACATCATAGGTATTCCGAAACGAAATGCTTGTTTTTTACCTTTCATCCATAAGCGTAGATCTTCCTCACATGTCTTGCACACTTTGTGAGGAGCCCACGGTTTGTCTTGATCGCCTAACTTCAAACCGAAATAGGCAAAATATACTTTTTTAATAAATGCAGAAATGTTCCTCTGCCGCTTTTTCACGGTATATTCCCCACAAATAAAACAAAAACTGTCCGGAGAGTTGACGCAACCTCTGGCTCTGTGAGCCATCACAAATACACAGCACTGCAAACTACAACTGTAGTGAACCACTTCGGAATAAAGCTGGATTACGACTGAGCAAACAAAAGGTAATAATGAACTTGCAAGAAACTGAAATTTGACAGGAACGTTCATGTCGCAACCACCGTGTTTGAGCGAGCGAACGCAGCGAGGCGAACAGGAAAGAACATGCGCCAGCGCGAGTACTGGATTTAGCCCCCCGCCTCCCAATTGTCCTGTTAATGTATAAAATGAATACAAAACACTCTAAAATATCATGAGGGAGTGTTTCTAGTTAGTTAACCATTACAACCTCTATTTTGGGCCACGAAAATAAACTGCAGTCGGCTAAAAAGAAATTATGTGAACATTCCTTATATGGGTAAGAAATCTAATTTTGCAAGAAAACGTGACGTGATGGAACATTTTGGCTATTTTTCCTGGATTCAGCACCCCAAAAACTATAGGAATCAGTTGAAAAACTGGAGGCAGTTTTTTGGTAGTGTACCTGTGTTATTCGTTGAAGTTCCGGAAGAGGATCACAATGTAAACGTGAATACACGGTGGAATCTTGCAATTGTGATAAAGCCTCAGAAACATAATCCTCCATCGCTAATACAACTATCGCTCCACCCTTATCGGCTCTCCTTATCACAATGTCCGATCGGGCCCGTAAAGCCCGCAGAGCCTTATGTTCCTCCGGGGTAAGAGCCGTGCGTTGCAATTTGCGAATGGTTTCCAAAAACTTAACATCACGTAATACTAGTTGTTTAAACACTTCTAATGCTGGATGAGGAAGACCTGGAGGGGACTAGGTAGATTTAAGTGGTAATCGGATCCTCTTAGAGCCTGGTTCTTGTGGGGACACTGACGCTTAATCAGGAACTGTGGGTGGAACCTCCGCAAAATAATTTTTCAGCCACAATTTTCTAATCAGAGCCTCTAGATCGATCCTAAATTGAAAAGAGGACTGAGTTTTGTTTGTTCTTTACATTATACGCATGAGGTCATTGATGTAATACAACACGTTTGCTGATAATAGGTGCGAACCTAGAGACAGCAGTGTTCTTTTATACTGAGACCTCGTTAGCTAATTCTGATCCTTCATATAGTTAAAAGTGAACGATATATTTTGTTTTATTGAATGCACCTTAGGTTACGGCACGTGAGGGTGTGTTTGCTGGCAGCAATAATTAAAATACAAATAAACTGCCTCAAGAAACAATACTTACATGCTAAAGCTGATGCCACAGCCAGCCTTATGCATACTGGGGGATTGAACTCATGACCCCTGTATTATCAGTCAGTGTATTAACCATTGTGCTACACCTCTGTTTCTATGTTTGAATGTCTGGGCTCCTACTTAAGATTACCGCGCGTTAACGTGCTTAGCGGCACTTTGCCCGATAATGTGCGCAGCAGCGCACGTTATCGCTCGATACTCCCATTTTGCTGTTTTAAGACTGAAACGCCCACTCCTTTTATGGCAACCTGCACACTATCGCCGGGCGCACGTTAAAACGGTTTAGTAAACATACCCCTTAATAACAAGATACATACAGAAACAGTATAAAAACATGGCAGCATCTAAATTCTCACAAAGACTCCAAACCCACTCATCTCATGTCTTTGTACCATTCCCTAGAACAAAACAAAAAGTATATAAGCATAATATCGCCAACACTCCATAGAGCAAGATCATCGTTTCTTATCTCAAGGATCCGGCAGTTTTGGTGTCAGTCTTGAAAGCCGGCAGCAACAGCAGCCTAACTCCATCCACTTTCAACTATAACGAAACTCTGGTTAATCATCAGCACAGCTATATTTTTATTTATTTTATTTATTTATTTATATACCCAACAAAGATCTTTGTTTCGCCGAAAAGGCTTCCTCAGGGGTTCCTTGCCAGAAAAACGTCCTCAAAAATTCCAGGAACATGGCATGCAAAGATGTCCACCGCCTTCTGCATACAGACGGCGTCTGTGACATGTGTATTGCAGCACTCCAGTCTATTGGGCCGCATAGCGGCTTCAGTTCATAAACGATGGAAACTTATATTGACTCACCCTAAGCTCTCTGGCAGTTCTCTACGTATGGCTTATAGCAGATGTAGACACCTCAGAGATTGGCTTTGTTCAGCAGTCCCCCGATGGCAGAATTTGGATAAGATTGTGGGACATGTGAAGTGTGGACACTGTTCTTATTGTGCAGTTATGGAGGAAGAGCTTATCTATGACTGTGGGGAGTTTGTTTACAAGAACATTTAACCAAAGAATTTTTCACACTCAGTTCCACAGAGGGTTTCATTATTAGTGGTTGTGTAGAGGCACAAAGTGGTGTGCTTTTTCTCACATAATGAAAAAATGGTTCCATAAATTAAGAGCCAAATCACTGATTAAAACGGAAGAAAAGCTGCGAGAGGGGGACACCCCTCAAGGCTGGTCTTCCAACATATAAGTTTTGCTCAGAAAGTATTTTTGCTCTGTTTTTGGTTTTTGACAAGAAATCTTTAAGCTGATATAAACCTCTGAAGCTAAGTCATAAAGGTATGCTCTGATTAAAACTGAAAGGTCACATTGTACACTTGTCTCTACCAAATAATCTGCCAAGAGGCATTGTGGTGAGATTTCACAATTACACGAACAAAGAAAATATAATTTAAAAAGGGAGAAAAATGGAGCAAATACAGCGTAATAGGAAATCTATATATATCTTTCAGGATTTATCCTCCATGATACTAAATAAAAGAAAAGAAATGAAGCCTGATACTGAAATCCTACACAGAGAGAAGATCCAATTTAAGTGGGTTGTCCCATCTGTTTTATAATCAGTGGGAGTTCTATAGAGACAAACAACAAAGCAGAGGCTTAGTGAGGACTTTATCATCTAAGTCTTGTGCAAACCTAGAGCTCAGAGAAATATTTACCAGTGGCAAAGTGTGCCAGACAAAAATAAGAGACAGATGTGAAGGTTCAATCACACTTTCCTGGATCGTGAGTGATGGTCATGCTTATTTGGAACAAACACTAAATTAAGCTTATCCTACATTTACCTATGTATGAAACTCTCTTTTTCCCCCATCAACAAGCAGGACTGAGTCAGGCACCCAAGTGGGTGCTGTCATTACAAGTCGCTAGGACGGAACAGCATTCCCAGAATTAAGTGTAAAGTTCTGAGCATGCGCAGCCTTCCTCACACACAGCAGTCTCCTCAGCGCCTCCATTTTACATTTTCCACTCTGTCAAATGGACGCAAAAATGAAGCTCTTCCAGTTGTTTAACAGGTTTAACCTCTGGTTCTTGTCTAACATTGAGCTTCATCCAGCAGATTACAGGATCCGAGGCAGCATAGATTCACCAGAGGCAGGTCTTGTCAGACAAATCTGATTAATTTCTTTGACTGGGTGACCAGGGAGTTGGACCGAGGGAGAGCCCTTGATGTGGTGTATTTAGATTTCAGTAAAGCCTTTGACACCATTCCTCACAGACGACTTATTAGCAAACTGAGCACCATAGGGATATTACTGCTTGGGTTAGAAATTGGTTGAGTGGGAGGCGACAAAGAGTACAAGTAAATGGAGCTCACTCTGAGGAGAAGGAGGTTACCAGTGGTGTGCCCCAGGGATCTGTCCTTGGTCCGATTCTTTTTAACATCTTTGTTAGTGATATAGTGGAAGGGCTGTCGGGTAAGGTTTGCCTCTTTGCGGATGATACCAAAATCTGCAATAGATACCCAGGAAGGTGTAGATAACATGAGGAAGGATCTAGCTCAGCTTGAAGAATGGTCTAGAATTTGGCAGCTGGGATTAATGTTAAAAAATGCAAGGTTATGCATTTGGGCTGCAGCAATCCAAGGGAGCGATATAGTATAGGGGGTGAAGTACTTTTGTCCTCTAAAGAAGAGCGGGACCTAGGCGTGGTTGTGTCTGATGATCTTAAAGTAGCTAAACAGGTAGAAAAGGCGACAGCAAAAGCTAGAAGGATGCTTGGGTGCATATGGAGAGGAATGGCTAGCAGAAAAAAGGAGGTGATAGTGCCTCTGTATAAGTCTTTGGTGTGACCTCATTTGGAGTATTGTGTGTAATTCTGGAGACCGCACCTTCAAAAGGATATAAACAGGATGGAGTCAGTACAGAGGATGGCTACCAAAATGGTTAGTGGTCTTCATTATAAAACATATGAGGACAGACTTAAGGATCTTAATATGCACACCTTAGAGGAAAGGTGGGATAGAGGTGATATGATTGAGACGTTTAAATACCTCCGTGGCATAAATGCACAGGGGGAGAGCCTCTTTCGATTGGAAGCAAGTTCTGCTACGAGGTGTCATGGGATGAGGATGAAAGGGGATAGATTCAGGAGTGATATGCGGAAATATTCTTTACGGAAAGAGTGGTGGATCCATGGAATAGTCTCACAGTGGAGGTGGTAGAGATGAGGGCGGTATCTGATTTCAAAAAAGCATGGGACAAACACAGAGGATCTGTAAAGGAAAAAAGGGGACTGTTGTAGTTGTTGATATGGAAGGACAGACTAGATAGGCCATGTGCTCTTTTTCTGTCGTCATTTTTCTATGTTTCTATGTTTCATTGTTTTTGCTTTCTGTCTTCATTCAGAAAAGAGAGTCCAATATTCAAAGACATGTATCTGGTCAGCAGCCCTTGCTAACCAGATAAGTGCTAACAAACAAATGTAGTGATGGTCAAAAACTAGCACAGAGCACTAAATGTCAAACCAGAAAAAAACTCTGTATCTAACACATGAAAGTATACTGTGTCAAAATCAAAAAAACTACTATGCATTCACTTGAAAAGTAGAAAAGGCAGAATTCAAGCAAAGATATTTGAAGCAACAGAAGGTCTCAGACTTTAACGGGCAAACCGTATACTCAAGGCAGTGTTCACCAACAGAGCACAGTAAAAGCCCTTTCTTGCATCAACGACCTTAAGAAGTATGTTGCTCCACAGAGTAGCTATCACTAACTCCTTTAACACAGATAATAGCAGTACTTCTCTTGACAAATTCTTCAAAGTCAGTGTAGGAGAGTGAATAGCATAACTTAGCTGAAAATGTATTGCTTGAACTGCTGCATAGCCATCATCTCATCCCCGCTCCGACCCCTACGCTCTCAATCGCGCTGTTATTGCGTTTCACCCGAGCAGGTTTCTTCAAGGGGTGACAAGCAGAGGATAGCGAGAACAGGCCAACTGCAGGAACAGAAGCATTACTAATTATGGATCAATCGAAACTTCCCCGGCTCCTTCTTTGGCACTACCCCAAGCGGCAAAACCACCAAATTCGCAAAAGGTTGCTCCGCAAAAGGACCCGCTATTCTACCCAAGCCAAGCTCGACAGCCAACTTATCGCGGACTACTATCCCCAAACGCCGAACCGAAGGCGAGTTGCGTGCAGGCCTACAAGACACCGCCCCATGCACCGGAATACGAAAACTGGCCTGAAACCTGCGTTCCAACACCTCCCTATCCCGCCCCTGTGGATATTCCCGCAACCATTCCCTGATAATCTCCCTCCGAATCGGAGTCAGGGCCATCCCCAAGATATCCAAATTACTTGGCAGCCGGTGGGGGGAGACCTGCACCGCCTTTTTTAACACATTTACTGGCGGAATGTCCACCGCCACAAGATGAGCAGGCATGACGGAATTTACAATCGGGAAATGGGCACGAGGACTTATTGAACCGCCAACAGATGTCCCCCATTCCCCCGACCCCCCGCCGTCCGAAAGGACCGACCTGATCCTTGCCCGCTACCGACCAAAGCTCTTGCCCCCCCACCCCCGCTAGCACCAGCCCGAACCGACATCTGGGTCAGCCATAAATTAATATCTTGTGTACCCCACGTCAACCATTTACTCTCCTCCATCTTGTCCCGAAACTTTTCATCGTAATTCAACCAGGCAAAGCCTTCATGCATCTGCGCTGCTTCTAAAATGGAGTCAGCATACGCCAACAACATTCCATAATCCTCCTGTGCAGGCCCGGCTGAACGTCCTTACACCTGCCGCCGACCAAACCTGGTTCACAACGCTGCCGAAGACTCCCCGGAGCAGCCCCAGCAAAAGCCCTGCACCTTCTTCTGCCCCAAGCACCAGAGAGAGACGCAACGTGCGCCTCTCCCATAACTCCCCAGGACCGGCGCCTACCATTGGCTCGCCCGACTGTCACTCACTGGCGAGCCAATGATTTTAAATAATGCACCCCCCCTCCCAAAACAGCCGCCCCCACGCGATGCCGCAAGCAGGGTCCCCACGCCGGGCCTCCCGCCCGGTTACCGCCGGCCGCCGGGACCCTGCCCCGCGGCCTCATCAATTTGTTCATCTTCAGATAATTAAGTAGAGCAGTTGTTACATAGAAACATAGAATCATGTCAGAAAAAGACCACATAGCCTATCTAGTCTGCCCTTCCATATCAACTACAATAGTTTCCTTTTTTCTTTTAGAGATCTTCTGTTTGTCCCATGTTTTTTTGAATTCAGATACTGTCCTCATCTCTACTACCTCGACTGGGAGACTATTCCACGCATCTGCCACTGTTTCCGTAAATAAATATTTCCGTATATTACTCCTGAGTCTATCCCCTTTCACCCTCTTCCTATGTCCCATCGTAGCAGAGATTGCTTTCAATCGAAAGAGGCTCTCCTCTTGTGCATTTATGATATGGAGGTATTTAAATGTCTCTATCATATCTTCTCTATGCCGCCTTTCCTCCAACATATACATATTGTCATCCACCAACGTACCCAGAGGCAAAAAGGCTTGGGTAGTTTAATGGGGCAGTATTTTAATGGCTGTAGATTTTCCTGTGAAGGCTTTAGAAAGGCCTTCTGGGACCTGTGGTTTTTAACATTAGCCAAAGAAGTGTAGTTGTAAGCAGAGGGTAAGGTTAAACACAGGCTTTATTCCCCGTCCGGGGTGGATTCATAACAGTGGAACACAAAGAATTGCAGACCCTTCGTCTGGTGACACAATTAAAGAAATGTTTCAAACAAAACTTGGCTTACTTCAGCATTAGTTAATGGAACAAAAAGCAAAAAGAAAACAGTTCATTTCAATTACAGAACTTTTCTTCCTGTTTCCTTTTCTAAACAGTTCTTGCTGCTTTCAACAGAGAGATGATATGCAATCAGCCAGGGTGTATGTACAGTCCATCTCACTCCCGTCTGAAGACTCTCCAATAGTCTCAAATTGCATTCCTTCCTCATCAGAATAAACTTCTCCCGGCACACAGCTGCCGTTGAGGTTATAATGTTCTTGTCGGTGAGCTAAAGCATTCCCCTCCTCCACTAAACTAGTGGCCCGTGGGAAATTACCATATTCACTGTAGTCAGGCCCTTGAGAGTTACACAGTTCCTGGTAAGTGCAGGGCAAATCAGGGTATTTTAAACCTGTTCTACTAGAGTAAATACGCCTACCGTTAGGCACTGCTACTTCCTGTTCTCTCGGTCAAGCAAAGGTCTGTTCTGAAGAACCCTTTCCACGGTGTCTCTCTGTTAGCTTCAGACTTCCTTCAGGGTAAAAGTTTTCCCCTGCTGAATCCCTGGTGTTGGGTAATCTATACCTCCTGGACTTAGCTGCTGGACTGCCACCTCTGCTTACTTCGTAGCAATGCTCCTGGGGATATTGAAAAGCTGTGCACTGCTGCTCACAACAGCTTCCCTGGGAATCACCAGCCTCATATGCCCCGGGCAACCTCTCTGGCTCTGTCCTTACAGCTCCACTGATTCTGCTTTCACGCTTAGCAGTTCTCTCCGTAGCATCTACTACTCCTCCAGTAGCTCCTGCCACTCCTCTCCCTCTACCTTCCGGTAAGTGAGTTTTAAATGTGTTTAAGCTAGTGTTAGTTTGGGCTCCGCCCCCATGCAGGTGCTCCTTATTTCCTAATGAGTTTTGTGCTACGCTTCTGTTCGGGTGTTCCCTTACACCTCGTGGCTTTGTTTTTATCTGTTGCTTATAGCAACCTTTCCCCATGTGTGAACCTGAGCTGTCAGTTTCCCTTATGTTTTGCTCAGAGTTCCCTAGTTCCATGGGTTCTGACAGCGCTACCTTATGACAATATTAAGATCTTTAAGTCTGTCCTCATATGCTTTATAATGAAGACCACTAACCATTTTAGTAGTCACCCTCTGCACCGACACCATCCTGTTTATATCATTTTGAAGGTGTGGTCTCCAGAACTGCACACAATACTCCAAAGGGGGTCACGTCAAAGACTTACACAGATGCACTATCACCTTCTTTATTCTGCTGGCCATTCCTCTCCCTATGCACCCAAGCATCCTTCTGGCTTTCGCAGTCGCCTTTTCTACCTGTTTAGTCACTTTAAGATCGTCAGAAACAATCACGCCTAGGTCCCACTCTTCTTTTGTGGTTTGAAGTCTTGTCATCTGAGCTTCTAAAGACAGCTTAGGTTTGATCTCCTCTAGTACCGACTGATTTGTTCTTTGGGCAGTCCACGGTATACACAGTATTTGTCGCCTGCACCATAATTCAAAGACATCAATTTTCTTCCTGTTTATCTTTTTCACTGTCCAACTTTCGCATCCATATAATGTTATTGAAAATACCACACCACAGCTTGAATGAATTGAATCTTTGTATGGAGAGAGACATCTCTGCTCTTGAGAATCTTGTCTAGGTCTTTCATGGCCATTCTGCCAAGAGCAATATGTCATCTGATTTCTTGACTGCTTGGTTTTTTTTTATTGATAGTTGATCCAAGGAGGTTAAAGTTGTCCACTATTTCAATTTCTTCTCAATCAATGATGAACTTACTGATTTTACCAGTTGTCAGGATCTTTGTCTTCTTTACATTAAGGTGCAGGCCCATTTTAAGACTATGTTCCCTGATCTTGAGAAGCAAATGTTTCAGATCATCTTCACTTTCAGCCAGTAACGTGGTATCATCAGCATAGCGAAGGTTGTTGATGAGTCTCCCACCAATCTTCACACCTCTGTTACTTTCATACAATCCTGCTTCTCTGGGATTTGTTTTGCATATAAATTAAACAGGTAGGGGTAGGGTATGTAGCTTTGTTGTACACCTTTGCTGATTTTAAACCTTTCTGTTTCTCCTTGTTCTTTTCGAACTGTTGCTTCTTGATCAATGTAAAGGTTGTGCAAGAAAAGGATCAGGTGTTCTGGTATACCCACACTTCTTAATGTGATCCAGAATTTCTCATGGTTTACACAGTCAAAAGCCTTGCTGCAGTCAATAAAACACATATAGATATTCTTTTTGGTATTCTTTAATCTTTTCAAGGATCCATTTCACATCCGCAATGATGTCTCTAGTCCCTCACCCTTTCCTGAACCCTGCTTGCACTTCAGGTAGTTCTTGTTCCAGGTATGGTTGTAGTCTCTTTTGAATAACCTTCAGTAGAATCTTGCTGGCATATGGGATCAGAGCAATTGTACGATAATTTCCACAGTCAGTTGGATCACCTTTCTTTAGCATTAGTATAAACACAAATCTTTTCTAGTCAGTTTGCCATGATGTTGTCTTCCAAATTTCCTGGCAGAGCCTTGTAAGTACGGTAACAGCTGCATCAGATTACTGTAATGCTTCAATGGGAATGCCATCAATGCCTGATGCTTTGTTCTTTGATAAGGTTTTCAATGCTGCTTCGACTTCTTCTTTCATCACCAATGGTTCCTGATCATAAGGTACAGGTTGAAACGGAGGTTGGTGCACTTGATCTTTATAATATAACTCTAAATATTGTTCCCACCTTTTCTTGATCTTCTCAACATCATTCAACATGGATCCTTGAGCATCTTGGAACATTCCAATTCGAGGCTGGAATTTTTTCTTTAACATTTGTAGCTTTAGGAAAACAATCTTGTTCTTTCTCTAATAGTTTCTGCTTCTATTTCCTTGTATGTTTCATTGTAGTACTTCTCCTTGTTATGTCTTGCTGTACATTGGAAATCTCTGTTGAGTTCTGTGATTGCCTCTCTTTCTTCTCTGGCTTTAGCTTCTCTACACTTCCTGGTAATTTTCAGAGTTTCTTCGGTCATCCATTTTGGCCGTTTTTGCTTTTTCACCTTTTCTAGAGATTTCTCACTGTCTTCCAACACAATCTTCTTGATGTCATCCAATAAATCTTCTGGAACTCTGCCATTTGTATCTAAAGCAGCAAATCAATTTTGCAGGCAGTCTTTAAATTCTGGTGGTATATTCTCAAGGTCATATTTTGCTACATTTATGAGTGGCTTGCTCTTTTTCAACTTTAGTTTGAGTTTACATACTAGTAGTTTGTGATCTGTACCACAGTCAGTTCTAGGCTGTGTCTTTGTTGATGTTATAAACCTTTTCCATCGTTGACTTCCACAGATGTAGTTAATTTGATTTTTGTGCAATCCATTGAGTGAAGTCCATGTGTACAGTCGCCACTTGTGTTGCTGGAAGAAGGTATTTGAGATGAATAGGTCATTGGTCTTGCAGAATTCTATCAGTCTTTCTCCAGCTTCATTTCTGTTGCCAAGTCCATATTTTCCAACCATTTTACCTTCTTCTTTGTTGCCAACTTTGGCATTCCAGTCACCCATGACTATCAGGATATCCTGTTTGCATGTTTTGTCAATTTCAGCTTGTACTTGTTCATAGAACTCATCAACATCATCCTCTTCTGCAGATGTTGTTGGGGCATATACTTGAATTATAGCTGTGTTGATGGGCATTCCTCATAGATAAATATAAATTAAGCGTTCACTGATAGCATTGTATTTCATTACAGTTCTTGGAAGTTTCTTCTTAATTATAAATGCAACATCATTTCTTATTTGTTTTTCATTTCCAGCATAGTAGATCATGTGATCATCAGATGCAAAGTGTCTGATGCCAGTCCATTTCAGTTCGCTGACATCCAACAGATCAAGTTGTACACGTTCGATTTCATTCTTGACCACCTCCAACTTCCCATGGTTCATGCTTTGTACATTCCATGTCCCAATATGTAAGACATCTTTGCAGCTTCTGGCTCTCATTTCATGCGCAGCTACATCAGCAGTTAGACATCCCAAGGACTTTGATTCTTCCACATCATAAATGCTGGCTTTACTCTGAAAGGTCTTCAGCTCCTCCTCAATAGCCAACTGAATGCCTTTCGACCTGGGGGCTCATCTTCCAGCACTATAGAACAATTTGTTTTGTGGTGACTATCCATTGGATTTTTGTGGGAAAATATGGAAGTAGATTTAGTGTTGTTGCAGTTGTCACCGAAATGTGATCCTCCACCGCCAACACCATCTCACTCTGCTGCTGCCCAGATGGGTGATTTGTCTTGGTTTGGCACCTCAGCTGAGACCTGTCCGTCTTGGGAGATCCTGCCAATACTTAAGCTACCGATAGCTTAGCCCTCAGCATCACTGATGCACACAAGCCCTCACAGCATGACAAGCTGCAAACCAGGTGATGCATTATGGGACTCGAAGCACTGATTTCAATGGACAGAATTTGGGACTACAAGTCCACATTGCTTTGGGATGTAAGTTGAAAACCAGGACTGGCAAAAAGTCTTCCTCCTGGAACACAGTAACGTGCACAGTTCTGTGTGAGATGAATGAGCTTTCATCATTTTTGTGGGGACACGTTGAGGCTTCAGAGCACTATGCGTTATTCTTGTGGGGTGTGCTATGTAACATAACAGCCCCCACTCCCCCACAAGAACAATGACTGGAGCTTGGCTTAACGCAGAAGGAAATACATTTCTGTTTTCTAGTTCTCAAATTCTGCACTGCATGCAGAGTGGTTTCTTGAGGCTGAATTTCTAGCTCTGTCTGCACATCTATTTTTTTTATTTATTTATTACAATTTCTTATATACCGCGCTATTTAGTATCAGCGCGGTTTACATCATAACTTAACGACCATAACAACAAGCTGTCAGGTTTTACATCGAACAGAAGTACAAACTTGGATAACGGGGTTAACTATATACATAAGCTATTTACACTGGAAGGATAGGTAAAAATCAGATAATGCGTGTAAGGGCCTTTCTAGATTGGGTAATTTCCTGAGAGGTATATCTAGGTACAATTGCTAGGTACAATTGCTGTCTATAACATGTGATTAACTGTGTTGTATATTTGGGTGAAAGTCTGCCTTTGCCCTGTGTGTAACTGAAGTGAGGTATTCTGCAAGTGCAAAGCTGAGGGATCTCCAGCCCTGTATTCCGTCTGCCCTCAGCAGCTCATGGGCGTTCTTGCTGCTACACTCACCCCCCCTGCTTTCACCAGGATTATACCATTTGCTTTTCTGCTCATTCGTTTGTAGAAGGTCTTTGTTTCTTCTTTCTCAGTGTTCGGAAATGTGCTTCTCTGATATCTTTTGGATTTTGTACAGTACAGGAGGAAGTGCATTTCTATTTCCTCTCTCCTTGCAATGCTGTCTGCTTCCTTGGGGTTTCCAGTTTAGTGTTTTCTCTACATATTTCTATGTTTAATTTGTGTTCCCTTATTCTATATGTGGTGAAGGTGTGTGACTGAGGTGTGATAGTCTGCTAGTTTGTTGTTTGTGTGGGTCTGCAGCACTTCAATTTATGTTTTCCCAGTAGAAAGTATATTAGTGTTAAAGAGCCTGGTGTAATATTTGTATGCTTACCTCTTGCTATGAGAGTCCTGGGAGTTAGCATTGTTTTGGAATGCAGGGTTGCCTCATAGGAGCTGAGTGCTTTTCATAGCTGTGTGTTACTTCAGGCTGAGGAGTTTGGCACTGAACTGAGCTGACATCAAAATTTCAATATTTTTTTTGCGTCATTGGTAGAAGTGGAAGCATCCTGGCAGCACACAATGACATGAAAACAAAATGTGCCATGCTGGTTCAGACTAAAAGTCTATTAAGCCCAGCCAAGAGAGATTAGTGTTTGCTAAAACTTGACAGTTTTCAGTTTTTTGTTTTTTTTTTAATTTTATCTTGTAAATTATAATGTTCATGTTTCCTAAACATTAGCATGCGCTATGTGCTGCAGTACCCATGCTATTCTATGGGCACGATGTCAGACAGCACGCAATACTATATTTATTTATATGTTCAGCAATTGATTTAATATTGTAGTCTGTTTACCTGCAAAGGCTTTAGGGGGGAATATTCAAAGCCATTTATGTGGTATGCAGACTTGCAAACTACATAAATGCTGCTCATCACGGTTAGTGCCACCGAATACAGTATCCCTGGTTTAAACAGCTAAATGCCCTGATGCTAAACACGTGGAGCCCGATCCAGGAAGGGGTACATCTGGACTGTCCAGATGTCCCAGACTGGGTTGGGCCCTGTTGTACCTGATTCTGCACTGTGGGAGCAAGACGCTTCTGTGGTAGCAGGATTGAGCCATGGATGGCACGGCATGCTCCTTCAGCAGCCGTGGGGGACGTACAGCCAGCAGGGCAGCCAGCAGCCCCCTGCTCTCGCTGCTGCACTGGTGGTGGAACCCCCCTGACCAGCTCTCCCACCGCCCGACACTCGGTGTGTCTGCCAGGGCTGGGATTGGGTGGCGGGGCATTACCTCCAGTGGCTCCGTTGTGTTGAGGGGGGCTGCCGGGCCAGAGCACATGGGCGTTCGGCGCTTTTTCCACCAAAGGGATGTCCATCCCTGCTATCCATGGCAGCTGCCGCCCCCTGATGAACTTCCCTGCTGATTCTGCAGGGAAGTTAGCCGGGGGTGTGGAAGAGGTCGCCCAGGGGCGGAGAGTGGGCGGGCAGTGGGGGTCACCATCCCTGAACATACAGGGTGGAATAACTTCCCTGGACGTTTCCTTTTAGCGATGCCGGGGCGTGGATAAGGCTGGGGGGGCCAGGGATTATTCCCCGCAGCCTTACCCTGGCCTTGGGAGGGGGTTAGGCTGCAGGGAATAATCACTTTAACCCAGCAGCTGGCATCGCAGCTTTTAAATGGAGCCACGGTGCCATGGCAACATGACACCATGGTGCCGCGGCTACTTTTAACAGCCCTGACTGAGTTAGCCGGGCTGTGGCTGTACATGCAGGCTGGGACTGAATCGCAGTCTCGGCCTGCACATACATGCTTAGTCGTGATTCTGATTCCACGGGGCTAGACGTGCCCCATGAGATCAAAATCGCGTTCCCCTTTGTATGTCCAGCTCAGACCGGGACAGAATCAGGCCTTATGTGTGTAGCTGCTTAGAGTCCAACAAAAAGGGCAAAAAATCACATAATTACCAAAGACACAGTCCAAAAACATGATAATAGTGGAAAAACAGTTTTATTAACAAAAAACCTCTTGCCAACCCGACACAGGCCGTGTTTCGCAAACCTTCGTCAGGGGTTGATCAGGTAAAATCCTAAGAAACATAAACATGTGATATCAAAACATAATTAAATTAATGTGAAAGCACAGAGCAATGAATGTAATACATAAAACATACATATGTGCATTCAAATAAATATCATAAATAATTAAAACAATAAATATAATAAATATAGTGTAAAACATATACAAAGAATGAAAAGTGTGGATACACAATTATAAATGATTAAATTGAATCATAATAAAACTAAGTATAAACTAATAGGAACAATTTCAAAGACAAAACAGGGATGTGACAAACAATGGGTACCTCTGTATGAAGACCCAGCAACTTGTGGTCCTCAAAAGGAATGTATACTCGTATAGCTAAAATAAATAACCCACAGACACATAAATAAATAACAAATAGAGAAATAAAAGTAGCACTATTCTTTTAGCATACATAATAAATATCATAAATACAAAACCGACTAATTAAAACTAGAGGCAAAGCTAACTTGGGGAGAACTGAAGAAGGCAGCAGGAGCGAAAAGGGTGAGAGGGAGTGAATTCAATTGCAAACTTCATTTTGCTAAATGCTATCTTCAATATTTACAATTAAAACAATACCTCAATGTTGACTAACATGGAAGGGTAGGAGGAAGTAATTGCGAATGCAAGCTTCATTTCACTAAGCATTCCGCTGAGTATTATCTTCTATATCTAAAGTAAAACCTTAATTGTTACTGGCTAAAAGATAAACCACCCGGGCGTCCGATTGTTTCCTCTATTGGCTCAGTTTTAGAACCGATTTCCAAGTTTTTAGAAATTGGTTGAGTGGGAGGCGACAAAGTGTACAGGTAAATGGAGCTCACTCTGAGGAGAAGGAGGTTACCAGTGGTGTGCCCCAGGGATCTGTCCTTGGTCCGATTCTTTTTAACATCTTTGTTAGTGATATAGTGGAAGGGCTGTCGGGTAAGGTTTGCCTCTTTGCGGATGATACCAAAATCTGCAATAGAGCAGACACCCAGGAATGTATAGATAACAGAAGGAGGAATCTAGCTAAGCTTGAAGAATGGTCTAGAATTTGGCAGCTGAGATTTAATGTTAAAAAATACAAGATAATGCATTTGGGTTGCAGCAATCCAAGGGAGCAATATAGTATAGGGGGTGAAGTACTTTTGTCCACTAAAGAAGAGCGGGACCTAGGCGTGATTGTGTCTGATGATCTTAAAGTACCTAAACAGGTAAAAAAGGTGACAGCAAAAGCTAGAAGGATGCTTGGGTGCATAGGGAGAGTAATGGACAGCAGAAGAAAGGAGGTGATAGTGCCTCTGTATAAGTCTTTGGTGCGACCTCATTTGGAGTATTGTGTGTAATTCTGGAGACCACTCCTTCAAAAAATATAAACAAGCTGGGGTCGGTACAGAGGGTGGCTACTAAAATGGTTAGTGGTCTTCATTATAAAGCATATGAGGACAGACTTAAGGATCTTAATATGTACACCTTAGAGGAAAGGCGGGATAGAGGTGATATGATTGAGACGTTTAAATACCTCCGTGGCATCAATGTTCAGGGGAAGAGCCTCTTTCAATTGAAAGCAAGCTCTGCTATGAGGGGACATGGGATGA
Organism: Ichthyophis bannanicus; assembly: GCA_033557465.1. NCBI lineage: Eukaryota > Metazoa > Chordata > Amphibia > Gymnophiona > Ichthyophiidae > Ichthyophis > Ichthyophis bannanicus. Next base: position 994,396,250 of record CM066031.1, on the reverse strand, counting down.
GGGTGAAAGAGGATAGATTGAGGGGTGATATGTGGAAATATTTTTTTACGGAAAGAGTGGTGGATCCATGGAATAGTCTTCCAGTGGAGGTGGTAGAGATGAGGACAGTATCTGAATTCAAAGAAGCATGGGACAAACACAGAGAATCTCTAAAGGAAAAAGGGGACTGTTGTAGTGGTTGATATGGAAGGACAGACTAGATAGGCCATGTGGTCTTTTTCTGTCGTCATGTTTCTATGTTTCTATGTTTAGTCAAGCCCTGTATTCACCCTGACATTTGGCTCCATTGCTCATTTGTATTAGCTGATTACCCTGCGGGGGGAAGGCGAGCAAGTGCTCTAACCTGACCCTTCCATTTATCCATAGGATCAGTCTAGGACAACAGAGATACAGAGCACCCGATGATGAGTTCTATCAAGGCACCATCTTGGTCCCCCCCCACCAGAGTTCCTATTAAGGAGGAGACAGAACCCAGCAAGATTTTCAGCATTCACATGGGTTTAGAGGTCATGTGTTCTTCCTACTTTATTGGTGTAATCTTCAGGCCCGGGGTCTGGATGAATCCAGGCTGATAGGTGGAGATGCCTGTGAGATAGGGACAATGCTAGGGGCATGGGAAAATGATGAGGGGTGAGAGAGAGAGGGGATGGGGAGAAGCTGAAAGGGGGAAAAGAGATAAAAAGAGAGAGGGGAGATGCTAGATGGGAAAGGGTACTACTCTTATTAATTATCATTTGTATAGTACTACAAGACATACGCAGCACCGTGCATATACATATAAGAGTTAGCTTTAGAGAGCTTACAATCTAATCGACGGATCCCTATGGCTGTACTCCTCAAGCAGTGTGCCTTGGGAAAGTCCTTGGTGTGTCTTGGTGCTGACAGCCAGAAATATGGCTAGGCATGGGCTTGTGAGGCACTAGCTCCATCTCAGCTGGACAGTATCCCTGAAAATAGCCATCAACTTCCTGCTCCAGCCCCATCTTCTCCTAAGCAGAACACAGAGACTAGGAGAAAACAGGGTAAGCTTGGAGCAGATAGAGAAAAGAAGAGATAGTCTGTCTCTTAATCCACTCCTTCCCCCCTCCTGTCATTTTGGGAGGGGCAGGAAAGGAGTGATTCTTTTAAGTTACTAGCAGTTCCTCTGTCTGCTGGTGGTCACAGGCTCCATCCACCACCTCTCTCTTTGTCTCTGTTCCCCTGCCACCTTCTCCCTGGCTTTCTCCTTGCTCCTGTGTCCTGATCCCAGCGGACAGTAGGAGTTAGTGGTGTGATGGGTAGGCACATCTTTAACCTGCTTTTCCTGCTGCCTATGCCTCATCCGCCTCCTTCAAAAGCATGGAGTCATACAGTGTGCCGTGGAAAGCTAAGCACCATGTGGGCCAACCAGCTGATCTCAGCTATGAACTGCATGGGCAGGAAGAGTAAATTAGAGAAGCACTGGGCCTGCCATGCTGCAAGCCGGGGAGGGGGGAAGTGGATGTAAATGCAAATTGACCTCTGGACATCAGAAACCCTTGTTATGTTACTGCTGACAGGAGGAGCAGAGCTTATGTGCATCATCTCCTGCTAGTATGAGACAAAGTTTTGTGATAAGAGCTGTGGGATCATACTGCTCTTATTGCGAGATTTGGCCCCTGATGCGGCAGGAAATGATGCACGTAAGCTCTGCTCCTGCTGTTAGGCCTAATTAAAAAACAAGACTGGGAGGTGGTGCGGCAATACCACTGCAGGTAAGTGCCATGTTCACCTTCCCTCAGAACCCCAGACATACACAAACACGCATACAGCACTTCCTCTCACACCTCAGACATCTCCTCACCACTCTTACTTTTGGCCTATCCCTATACACCATACCCCTCGACATGTCCCACACCTACCCCCTCTCCTTCTCCTCTGCTCCAGAACCTGCTTGGAGGGAATCTCCCCCTCCGGTCTTTGACTGGAACTTTGGAAGGGACCCCTTGACTCCCAGTGCCAGGGAGGAGGGGGGGCATCTCTTTGCCTCAGGCAGCAGATTGCCTTGAGCTGCTTCTGGTTGGAGAGAAAGTAGAAGGAGCACTTTGAACCATTTTATCACCCAGAAATTTAACAAGTTGGGATGGCACATAAAATATATATTTGCAGTCCTCTACTTTATAATGCATTTATGGGGATGAATAACCAAAAGTGAGTTCTCGACTACAAAAGTCCTGGCCTCAGCAATAGAACTTTCCTACTCTGGTGACTTTAATAATTTTCAAATGAAGAAAAATGACATCCGTATAGAGAAAGAAGAGTCTGAGAAGAAACTCTCTGTCAGTCCAGGGCTAAATGAACAATTAGGGGCATATTTACTAAAGGTTAACACATGTTAATGAAATTAACATGCACTGTCACTGCGCCCATAAAAAGGAAAGGGCTGTGGATACTTAAGGTGCATTCATTTCATTAGCGTGGGTTATAACCTTTAGTAAACATGTCCTTAAGCACTGAAAGAAAAGGTGCTTTGCCTTAAGGTTTTCTAAATATCCTGTTGGATCTAAATATCAAAGAACGCTTGAAGTTTTCTTAATAGATGGGTGATAACAGGCCCTTGATGTGGAAGATATAGGGGCATGTTTACTAAAAGCCGTACAATTGCGTGCCGCACAATAGCGCACGGAAACGCGGCACTCAAACGCTCAGAAACGCTCTTAAACGCCCCGCACAAGTGCGCTTGGGCCCCGCACAATTGCGCGCCGCACTAACGTGCCCCGCAAAAGTACCCGGCCCGCAAATGTCCGATAGAGGCGTGGAAAGGCATTCTGAGGGCGGAGGAAGGCTCCCGAGGGGCGGAGGGACGGGGTCAATGGGTGGAGAGTGGGAGGGGAGAGGCTCCTCGCACAGTATCGGGCCCAAATTTGCATGTAAAAACTACCGCGAGTGAAACACTCGCGGTAGAAAGCATTTAAAGGGAAGAGAAACCATTTCCGTCAGCAATGTACAGGAAAACCGGGGAAACCAGCAAAACGTGAGCAGTGTGATATATGTGCACAGCACAAAAGTGAAAATAAAAATAGAAAATGACCACAACAGACCTATTAAAAATAGTAATTCAGCTGGGGAACAGTTATAGTGATGGGCAAATACAGAAATCACACCCAGCAAAGCTCCAGAAAAAAGAAATGACTTTTGGAAGGGTCTACTGAGAGGAGACTCTTCCAAAAAACATTGCCACGTATTGGAGCTTTCCTGGGAGTGTTTGCTATGGTTGCCCATTAATATCACTGTTGCCCAGCGTGGTGATATTTTGTCCCACATTTTCCGTGGTCATTTCCGGGGTTTATGTGCACGTTTGTCACCAGACAGGGTGCATATGCCCACAGTAGAATTGCGTAGAGCAGGGTTTGTGACTCCATCCTGCCAGGCTTACTGCCTCCAGGGGCTGCACTGTCTCTGTGGCCAAAGTGTGGTACAGCGGACAGAGTCATTACCTCTAGGACCAGAGGGCAGAGGTTCAAAACCCAGCTGGGGCACCTGCCAGCCCAGTCCCTATATCTTACCCACCACTAAATAAAGATAGCGCAGACACCCCTGTATGCATGGGGAAAACACCCATATTTTACCCAACACCGCACACACACCACAACAATGGGCATTACCTACAGCCAAGTCCCCCACATGCAGTCCCATACTGCCACATTGCAATCAGGTCAACTGCTTTTTCTGAGAGAAGTTCATGCCAGCATGTTGGCGGACAAGTACATGTGGTGCAGGGGGCAGTGGCTGCTAACCACAGAAGACAGAGGCCTAGCCATGTGCAGGCTGGCACAGTCCACTGCAACAGACAGGTCCTGCCGGATCCACAGTCATGGACAGTCCAGGGAATCCAACCAATCTGTGGCTACACAGTGGTGCAGTGCACACAGACAGTGCATACAAGAACAGAAGGTCACAGGTTCAAAGCCCAGCTGGGGCTACTGCCAATCCTGCCCACATATTTTTCCCACAACTAAACAGTGATAGTAAGGACACACCTTTCATGGCGGGGACATATGCAATGGTAAGACATCTATCTTTTACCCCACTGAGCACAGACACCATGAACAGGGGCAGTACCTAGAGCAGAATCACCCAAATGCAGTCCTGGTGGGCCACACACCAGTCAAGTTCCATGCTGACACTCATACATATGCCTGTGCTGTATATCTATGCACCACCCCCATGGCATGTAGATGTAGCCCATGCATATTCATGAGGGATAGCAGGAAAACCCGAACAGTGTGATGCAAACCTGGACTGGAGTTGGGAATCTGTGCCGTAAAGCAGCAGCCATCAAGGGCAGACACACCCACACCCACAGGCCCCATTGGCCAATGTCTCCTGGAAAGGCAGAACATTGGACCGTGCATGCAGCACCCAAAACGAGCACTTGCATAACTTACCAATGTCACCCTACACCTGAGGTATACGGTACACAGCTCGGAGACGTTTGCTAGGAGCACAGGCAGGCAGTTATCCATACGTTACGTACATACTGCTAGTTGACCCCATCCAAACAATCTGTTAGGTGTTTGCGGGGCATGCTCCAGGCCTGGCCTCTGACGGTGCTTACCACCCTGGGGAGTGACCACCAGCTGTAATGCGTACCATATCCATGCCTTGCCGTGCTCAGGACCGGTTTGGTGGGCAAGGCTACTTACCCCCTCAATCGTAGCACCATGATGGCAGAGGTGTGGAAGTGTGTGTCTGTCTATACAGTGGGTGTTGGCTGCAAGCCCCTTCAACAGCCCGCACTGCCAGCACTGTTGCCAGTATTGGCCAGTCAATGTGCATAATGAGGTGCAAGGTACCATGGGTATAGCCAGGGCAGGGTGGCGTGGCCAGGATGCATCTGCACTGGGCATAGGGCCCTGGCAGGGACATTGGCTGGGATATTGTAGTGTCCGGCCACCACCTACACAGACAGGGTGGCCAAAGCATGTCCTTCTGGGGGATCACGCTCACCCTGACTGTGCAGTGACCACAGCATGGCTAGGCCCCCCCATAGTGCTGTATAGTAGTTCTCTCATGTGATAGATATGGGTTTCTCTTTGGGGCCCAGTCACTGATCTATCTGCTTGCTGTGTATGCAGACAGCTCAGTTCTGGGTGCATGCATCTCCATTGGGAACATGCACTATGGACTAACCAGCAGACTGTTTGTAGCTGGTAAATGTCTTGCTATAATGGCTTGCAGGGTGCAGTGGCTGTTGGCTTGCTGCAGGGGAATATCTGGTGGTGGAGTGCAGCTTACCATACCCTGGGCTTATGTCTGTCTGCTATTGTGTTATGGCTGTGTATGGAGCTGCCTGCCTGGGGGGGGTGGTGGTGTTCCTCAGCAGGACTGGGGTTGATGTTGCCCTCTACTGCCACCTTTGCAGGGAGGTAGAGTGTGGATCCCTTGATGGGGACCATGTTTGCCACTGGGGGGGGTGCCTGATGGCGGCAGACAGGGATATCCATGGTGTTTGTGCAGAAACTAGCTATCTTACCCATTAACACTGCTTTGGAACGCCCGCTTGGCCTCCAGCAGCCATGGCAGGTGTTGTTGACCTGGTCCTGGCCACCTCATTGCACACTCAGGGTGAGCACAGTACCCGCACGATGTAACGGTGTGTGGCTACTCTGTGCCAGTAAAACACCCGGTCAGTGCCCCCTACTAGGCCAAGGTGCTGTGTGGGTGCACCCGGTTACTTCCCCCAACAGGGCCGAGGTGCTGTGGGGGTGCATTCCCCATCTTGTGTCCATCTGCGGACAGATAATTTGCATGTGCAGTGCATCATGGGTACGGGTGGCCTAACCCTATCCTGTTGACACCAGCAGACTGTCTGTGAGGTGACGTGTAGGCTATCTGCAGCCAGCCAGGGGCCTGCTTACAGCTATGGAGCTGTAGCACAATGGTTACATCACTTCCTGTGCAGCCAGAGGTCATGGGTTCAAACCCACAGTGGGGCCCTTTGGTAGGGCTGTCCACAGCTTTATTTTTATTTACTGTACATATGTCTATGCCGGCAAGACCACCCTCAGCTTACTATACCCATTAGGTGCCTCTGAGGGTGCTTCATAGGGCGCCCTGTAGGCCACCTTATGGTTGCCATCCCTATAGGGTGCACTATACATTATCCTGTGTCGCAACATACATGCTGCCCCATAGGGGTCATTCAAGGGTGCCTTGGCGAACAGTGCACTGTAACATGTGCCTTATGGGCCGCCGTATGTTAACATGCTGGGAGAGTGCGTTTGCTAGTAGTGATAACAAAATAAATTTATACAGCCTCCTACAGCATAATACATACTGCCTCAGCAGGCATTTTTCACTGGGCATTGTGAGGTGTTGAACCCCTGATCCCTGCACCATTGGTCAGTGTTGTAACCATTGTGCTGTGGCTCTGTTCCTGTGCTTGTGCATCAGCGCGCCGCCTTGTGCCTATCAGCGCGCCGCCTTCTGCCGCCCAAGGGGACCAGTGCGCCGCCTTCTGCTGCCCAAAAATAACTGTGCGCCGCCTTCTGCCACCCAAAAATAACTGTGCGCCGCCTTATGCCGTTCCAAATTAATTTGCCTCCTAAAACAATGTTAATCATTACAATTACTGCCTCAGCTGACCTTTGTCATTGCGCACACTGGGGGATTGAACCCATGGCCCCTGCACCATTGGTCAGTGTCTTCACCGTTGTACCATGGCTCTGTTGTTTTGTATACTCAGCAGCGTGCCACTTTGCCTTTCCACGCGCTAATGTCGACCCCCGCACATTAGCGCGACGCACACACATCCGGTTGCTTACTACCGTTTTTTTTCTATTTTCTGCCTGAACCGCCCACTCCTTATATGGCACAGGCACACTAGCACGGCCCCGCACGTTAGGAATGTTTAGTAAACAGACCCCATAGTCATTTCTGGCATTTGAAGAACTTCCACTAAGTATCTTTACAGATATCAAGTGATGGAACAAGTTTAAGCTTAGGTAAATTTATTAAATGAATAAGCCTCTGTCTCACCACCTTTTCTATCATTTCTACTTTATTTTGAAAAAATAAATTGATTTTGTGTGAGAGCAATAGTTCTCTATATTAATTCCACTTTTGGTTTATTTATTCATGCTCTGTTTGCACAGTATGATTTCCATATTTTGTTTTTATAGTATGTTCTGCAGATTCCTGTAGCTGATTGTAAAGTTGGACCGTCTGGTTGGACAAAATGGTTATTGACTCCCAAACTACATCTGTAAAGGTTTAATCAACAATGGCCTGGGGACTTCCTCCTTTTGTCTACAAGGAACTACTGAACATGACTGTCCAGATTAAAGTAGACTTCCAAAGACAGCCAGAGCCCTTGGCCAAAAAGCTCCTTTTCTTGTTTAAACCTGGTCTCATCATGGTGCTCTGTGGGCATCTCCATCACCTCTGCCCAGAAACTCCTGGGTCCCACAGCTTCATAAGCACTGACTTCATCCACCAGCGCAAGAAGAGGGTCAGTCAGTTGGAGGGATTCGGTATGTGCTGCTTGCGGCTCAATATAGTATTCATACTGAGGGATATCAGTGATTCACCTTCACCTGCTGGGGTTCTAAACTGATCGCTGGAGCAAGATGAGCCAAGGATGTCACAGGACACATGATATAAGAGTTCCTTGGATCAATCTGAGGTAGATGGGCAGACTTGGCAGGGAAAATGTGGCTCCTACCCTTCCATTTTCCCATACGCAAGTAGTAAAAAAGACATCCATTGTTATAATGAAATAGGGTCAGTTACTAGCGTATTACAACATGGCTCCTTGTTGGCCATCTTGGACCTCTCCCCCTCTCTAACTCCCCCCGGGAGCAGTACTCACTTGAGTCTTCTCTTGGGGATTAACTCTCACATTGAGCATCCTCTCCTTTTTCTTCAGATTCTTCATAATATCAGATGTAGAGTATTGATGACATTATTACTATGGCGGTACTGTCTCATCAACATTTTTTATTGCTAAACTCTTTTGTTCCATTGTCACAAAGTCAGGAAAAAACAAAATTTATCTGATATTTGAAAATCTGGTACAGCTCTCTCTCTGTGCTGTTTGAGAGCAGTGTGAAGAGGCGTGACTTTACAATTACCTGCGTCTTTCTCTGAAATTCTTGTCTTTGTGTTTAAGGTATCAGGTGACATTATTTATCAATTTTCCATCCATCCCACTGGTTGAGAGACCTCCTTCTTTGCAGTTTTACTGAATTAGTTGCCTCTTCCTCAATTCCAGCTGGTTTACTTCTTCTCAATCATGTTCTTGAAGCTTTAACTCAAACTCTTATTTAGTTTTTGACTGTGTATCTTGTCTGTCTGCCTTGTCTAGACCATAAGCTCCAAGAGTGAGAATTGCTTCTTAATTTCATTACAAACTTATATTCTGTCTTCTTGATGCAATCTACCTTGCACGTTCCATCAGATCAATCTTAATATAATAAATACATTATGTGGGTAATTTTATGATTGCTTTTTCCTGCATATATTTTAATTTCATTTTATTAAATTTATACGTTTATTATCATACATCTATGCAGTGCACAGTAAATAACATGCATAAATCTACATGACATACTATATAACATATTACAGTAGTTGAGATAGGGATTTACAAATTCTTCTACAACTTTCCAAAGATTTTCTAGAACTACAAGTAATTCCTTGTTCATTTCATTAGATCTTGCAACTGCATTCAATACAATTAACCACTGTTAGTGCAACAATGCAAAAAGGTAGGCAAGATGGGGCTAGGGCTTGATTAAGATTATACTTGTTGAAGTGGACACAGTTGTGAACAGAAAGACTTCAGACTCTATTCTCTTTTTGATTTTTCAATCTTCGAACAATGGCAAGTAACTCAGCAGGCCCAGACAAATAAGTTGTTAATTTAATAAGTAAATAATTTCTTTCATGGGTATGATTATAAATGCGAGCTATATAATTGCTCAAGATAAGCATGTCTCGCCAAGTCAGACTGTTCTGTTCTCCAATGACATTCTACCTTGGCAATATACAGAGTTCTGTGTTTAGATCTATTTTGATATAAAATATTGTTTCATTTACCCATCTCTGTATTCCATAGAATAATTAGCTCATTAGTGGAAGAAGTAAGGGGGGTAAGTTTATAAGGAAGCGACTAATTTTAGGAGCTAACATTGCTGGTAAAGGGCAGTATTTTAGTCACTTAAGCGTGTAAGGTGCCTCTAAGAAAATACCGTCGAGAAGTGAAAGTATGCACATTGTTTGCATGGCATTTACTTTCACCGTGACATGCATATGGGTGGAGTAGGGACAGACTGCATGTGTACACGCGCAAATCATAAAATACTATAATTTACATGCGCAGGCACCGGTATTCACACTGGCTGTAGGGCTGGTTTAAGTGTCTGAGCCTGAAGGTGCAATGTCCACCACTTACCCTAGTATCTTGTAAAGACAAGCAGGCACCAACTTCTCTTTATTATAGAGCCTAAATAGTCACTTACTTCAATGCTTTAAATGGATGCCTCTTATGAAATTACCCTCCATATGGACAGGAATCCTATAATTCTGCATAAAACAACTTATAGAGCCCGATATTCAACTGGGCAGGCTATGCGTCGCTATGGTGCATAGCCCTGCCTGCTGACCCCTAATCCTGGATATTCAATGCTGCAGCGATGGCATTGAATATCCGGGTTCGGCGCAAAGAGGACAACGCTGCAAAGCCTAATTGGGTAGCCGCGATATTGCATCACTACCTGGTTAGCATTCGCAGGTAAAACTAGGTGAGCCAAAAGCTGGCCGAGTTTTAGCCGCGGATCGCTAACCAGGTAGTGGTGCAAAATCGCCGCTATTCGGTTAGCGGCAATCTCTGCCTCCGCTCCACCCCGTAACACTCCCAACATGCCCTGAAGCTAACCGGATAGCAATGGGGCACATAGGGGACTTAGCAAGGGATATTCAATGGCACTATGTGTAAGTGCCATTGAACATCCCAATCTGAGGCATTTACACGGTTTACTGGGCTGTAAAGTGTGTAAATGCCTTTTGAAAATCGGGCCCGTACTGTATATTTACCCCCTCCCCCCACATAAAAGTATGAGCAATGACAGGAATGTGCATACTCGTGCATGAGTTGGGTGTAGGCATGTTTGGGGCAACGTTTGGGCAGAGCATGGGCAGAGTCATGATTTATATGCAGGGGCCAAATATTCAAAGGCATTGACATGGCTTACGGACCTGTAGACTGTGTAAATGCCCCTACGTGGGATATTCAGCAGCACTAACACAGTTAATGCCTTTGAACATCCACCGGTACAACCACTATATGCTCCGACGCTGTTTAGCATCAGGCCCTCCGGGGGTGGTACCCGGGATGAAGAGTCAGTGGTGATATTCAGCTGCTGTCCACTTATCCCTCGGCGAGAAAAGTGAGGCGCAGCAAAAGCTGGCCTAATTTTTGCCGCTGAAGCTAACTGGGAAATGGCTAATATCGCCACTGCCCGGTTAGCTTCCTGCTTCCATGGCTGAACCTGGATATTCAATGCTGGTGGCCGGGTTTAGTGTTCAGCGGTGATGGCTAGGCGCAGCAATTGTTCTAGCCGCCGCCGCCACTGCTGAATATTGGGCCTATGAATGCACACATACTTTTACTTGTGCTTGTAAGCAGGTCCAGTTTATTTGCCATTCTGCTGGATTTCTCTTGGTATTTTACAGTTACATTGAAACACCTATGTTTTTATAAAGTGTGCTGAAGATAGGGATTTACTTGACTTACATACCTGGGTCACCTGTTATAGAATTATGCTCCATGTGCCTCTGTACAGCTGTGCATACACTTGGCAGCTCTATTAAAAAGGCAAGAATAATAATTGGGTTGATATTCAAAAGAAGTTAGATGTTCACCAGCAGTCAGCAAATGCATAACTTTTCTAGCTGTGTATTTTTAAAAATTATACAGATAGTATGACTGAATGGCCTGATACTATCGGGCCCAGAAATCTGCACGGCCCGGAGATGCATCCACGGGAGAAGAATTGCAGCACAGTAGCTGAACGTCTGGGGGGTGCCCTGATTCAGGCACCCCAGACGTCCAGCCACTTGCCCTGTTAACTCAGTCAGGCTCCTTAATGGAGCCGCGGAGCCATGGCGTCTTGTTGCCATGGCACCATGGCTCCATTAAGGAGCCGCAGTCCCCAGCCACCCGCAACAACTTTCTTTCCCAGCAGCCCGACCCCTGATACAGTCTTCCAAAGGCAGCTCCTGCACCCCTCACCCCGCTGACCTGGCCCTGCAATGCAGTCCCCTGATGTCCAGGGGGACTTATTTCACCTCCGAGTGGAATAAGTCCCCCGTCAATGTTAGCGACCCCAGACGTACAGGGCCGACCTCAGGATTGGTCCTATACATCCAAGATCGCATCCCCACCCACCATCTGCCCTCGCTCCTTCCCTATCCCACCTCCTCCCGCCCACAAACAGAGTTATCGACATGCAGGGAGCTCTGTTTCCGGCATAGAGATCCTGGCGTTTAGCGAGACTGAACGTCCAGATTGGATGTCCAGCCCCGTTAAACGAGGACCAGAATGATCCCCTATCTATATAATATGAGGCTTGGTTTGGGGCAGAGTGAGGGCGGACTTTAAAATTATCTGGATATTGGTGATCTCACTATCAGTATATTCAGTGCTGTTATCTATATGGATAGCTGAATTTAAGCATTGGCATATAAATTAATCTGGTTCTTGCTCTGGTTCAATACTGCCATCAAGAATATGCTTTCCTCTGTCTCACAAGGGAGTTACAAACATAGTCACCTTAGAACCAAAAACAGTCGGGTTAATATACTGTATAGGAGTGGTGATCAGCATTATTTTAAACACCGGCCATTGTAGCTAAATGGAAACCCAGTATTAGGGCCAGTATCTGGATAATGGCCAGCACTGAATATCCGCAGAGTGTGTTGAGTGCTGGCCACTCCCCATATTGTAGTGATTTTCAGCACTACTGTACATATAGCTATCTAGATAGCTTAGGACAGCAAAAAGCACTCCTAAAAGGCTATCTGTATCGCCACGAGACGGATGAGGTCTCGCACCACCCTCAGATTGCCCTGCACCTATCCGGATAGTGCCTAAGTGGTCAGATTGTTCCATGGAATATTCCTTTCAGTGGCACCAATCCATAGCAACACCTGCTATACAGATAAATTCCGAAGAATATTGACCCAAGTATTTCCGAAAGCTTCCTCACTTATGTCAAACCTTTGTGTGTAGTCCCTCGAAGAGCCAGTTCTTGGATACAACAACCAGCTTGTGGTGAGTTGCTTCTGAGTTTTTTTCATCTGGTTGTATGGTGGCCCAATAGAATTGGGGAGGGGGGTTGTTATCATTTAACAGTCCACATAAGTGTAAAGTCTGCAGGTTTGTGCTACTCCTGGGCTTTACACTCCTTTTCAACGTGACAATGAGTTCATATTTTCACTTTGAAAATCACTCCAGAAAAAAACTGCTTACACACACCTCTTAATCCATGTGCATAGTTTCCCCCTAAAATGCTACATGCATACGTTTGAAAATGTAAAAGTATGTGCCTCAGTGCAGATGCTGCACCTCAAACACCTCCTCTCAGTTGCACTGATGGGAAGGGTGAACCATCCCAAAGAGTGAGACTGAAGACTGAAGAGTGAGATATTTTAGAGAGTGTGTCCAGGATATAAATCTTTCTAGATTTAAGTATATAGTATATCTTTGCAAATGAAAAAAGCATCATAAATTGATGTTGGCTTTTTTTGGAGCCCTTGACAAGATGCAGACAAAACACATAGAACCATGATGGCAGAAAAAGACCATATGGACTATCTAGTCTGCCCTTCCATATCAACTACTATAGTCTCTTTTTCCCTTTAGAGACTATCTGTGTTTGTCCCAGGCTTTCTTGAATTTAGATACTGTCCTCATCTCTACTTCCTGCACTGGGAGACTATTCCATGCATCTACTACTCTTTTCATAAAAAAACTATTTCTGCATATTATTCCTGAGTCTATCCCCTTTCACACTCATCCTATGTCTTCTCATTGCAGGGCTTGCTTTCAAATGAAAGAGGCTCTCCTCCTGTGCATTTATGCCACAGAGGTATTTAAATGTCTCTATCATATCTCCTCTATCCCGCTTTCCTCTAATGTATACATATTGCGATTTTTAAGTCTGTCCCCATATGGCTTATAATGAAGACCATTAACCATTTTGGTAGCCACCCTCTGCACCGACTCTATCCTATTTTTATCCTTTTGTAGATGTGGTCTCCAGAATTGCACACAATATTCCAAATGAGGTCTCATCAAAGATTTACACAGAGGCACTATCATCTCCTTTTTTTGTGCTGGCCATTCCTCTCCCTAATCATCCAAGTATCTTTCTAACTTTTGCTGTCACCTTTTTTACCCATTTAGACACTTTAAGATCATCAGAAACAATCATGCTCCTCTTTCGTGGATACAAGTATTTCACCCCCTATACTGTTCATCCAGCTACCCTAAGCATATGCCTAGTTCATATGCACCCTGTTAATGTTCTGAGTTTTATTGCATAGTGTTCCATGTACGTTAGTAACATAGTAACATAGTAAATGACGGCAGATAAAGACCAGTATGGTCCATCTAGTCTGCCCAGCAATATGACAGGAGTAGGTGCACCCCTACCCATGTCTTTGCTTAGTGGTGCACCCACCAGGAGCAGATGCACCCCTCCCCATGTCTTCATCCCTCCCCATATCAGCGTTTGTTTAATTTGTTAATATGTAAACCATATTAACCATATGTAAATAGATAAATATTGTACCGTTCTCTTGGAGATTTGCAGCCCAAATGCATGACCCTGTATTTTTTAGCATTAAATCTCAGCTGCCAAATTCTAGACCAGGGGTCTCAAACTCAAATTGCTTTGAGGGCCAAATGAGGACTTGTAAAATAACCCGGGGGCCGCATGAGACGTGGGACCTCATTTGCATAAGGGACCTCATTTGCATAAATATTTGCATAATGTTACCATACCCTAACTTTTAGTAAACATGCCTCTTAATGAGTGCATGAATAAAGAAAGACTAAAAGATTTCTACATTACTATAATCCAGTGGCAACCGCCAGGCACATTAGGAACTACTACAAACAAACACTGCCCATTTAGAACCCATAGCAAACCCGCCATATCCTAACAGCACTACCAGGACTCACAAAGCACCATACCCTACCTATCAAAAGGCAACACTGCAAATATTAAATCAATACATTTCAGAGAATAACAATACATGACCTACTGGGGACAGAGAACAAGTAGCAATGTCAAATAGGAATTACATAAACAGAATACCTCAGCTCGGTTACACATGCAGAATACACCATCACCAAACAAGGAATCAAAATTTAGAAACAAGACAATTTAAACTGGGACCCCCAAAAGCCAAACTTGGAATGTACAACAACACTGTAGAAATAAAACTATAAATTAATTTCCTCTTGTACTAAACAAAGCGCAGACGTTATTGATGCACATTTCCCAGAACTGACATATTCCAGTTAATAAATTCAAAATAAAGATATTTTTCTACCTTTTGTGCATTTTTTTTCAGTTCCAGCCACTTTCTTCTGGTTTCTTCGTGCCTTCTGCTAACTCTCCATCGTCTGCTGTCCATTTGTCCTTCTCTCTTCTAGCTTTCTCCATTCTCCCTCTACATCTGCTTTAACATATTAATCTTTCTCCTTTTGCTCTTTCCTCATTCCTATTTTCATCCACTCAAATTTTACCCCTCCATCCTCAATCCCCACTTACCTGGCCAATTGTAGATTTGTCTTCCCTCCCACACAAAATATTTTCCCCTCTCCATTTCACTCTCCCAGCTCCATCCCATTCTAATCCTCCCCCAACATCAGCTCCCTTCTAGTTCCAGTCCCACACAGCACCCCCTCCCTTCTAGTCACTGCATCAGCCCATTTTCAGTCCTAGCCCATCAGCCCATTTCCAATCGTAGCTCCCCCCCATCAGCCCATTTCCAGTGCTAGCTCCCTCCCCTCACAGCCCATTTCCATTCCAAGCCCCCCTCCCCATCAGCCATTTGCAGTTCAAGCCCCCCTTCCACTCAGCCCATTTCCAGTCCTAGCAGACCCCCCAGCCTATTATCAGTCCTAGCCCCCCCATAGCCGATTACCAGTCCTAACCCCCCATAGCCCACTTCCAGTCTTACCCCTCATAGCCCATTACCAGTCCTAACCCCCCCCCCTCATCACCTCATTTTCAGTGTTACCCCCATCACCCCATTTTCAGTTACCCCCTCATAGGCCATTACCAGTACTACCCCCCCATCACCCCATTTTCAGTGTTACCCCCATCACCCCATTTTCAGTTACCCCCTCATAGGCCATTACCAGTACTACCCCCCCATCACCCCATTTTCAGTGTTACACCCCCATCACCCCATTTTCAGTTACCCCCTCATAGGACATTTCCAGTACTAACACACCCCGATCAACTCATTTTCATAGTTACCCCCATCACCCCATTTTCAGTTACCCCCTCATAGGCCATTACCAGTACTAACCCCCCATCACCCCATTTTCAGTGTTACCCCCATCACCCCATTTTCAGTTACCCCCTCATAGGCCATTACCAGTCCTAACCCCCCCCATCACCCCATTTTCAGTGTTACCCCCATCACCCCATTTTCAGTTACCCCCCTCATAGGCCATTACCAGTCCTAGCCCCCCCCCCCATTACCAGTCCTAACCCCCCCTCCCACCATCAGCCAAATTAGATGAAAAAAAAAATGTATATTTGCTGCTGCAGTATTAAGCGTCCCGCGGGCCCCTCTGCCTGGTCCTCTCCTCCCTTCAGTATCAGCTCCAAAAGCGGCGGCTTTCAGAGCCGCGAAGAGAGAGAGAGATTCTCTCGCGCGGTTCTGAAGACTCTCGCGCTGCTCTTCAGAACCGCGCGAGAGAAACTCTCTCTCTTCGCGGCTCTGAAAGCCGCCGCTTTTGGAGCTGATACTGCAGGGAGGAGAGGACCAGGCAGAGGGGCCCGCGGGACGCTTAATACTGCGGCGGCAAGTTTGGAATTTTTTTTTTTTTTACTCGCCGGTACTTCGCGGGCCGCACAAGATGCTCTCGCGGGCCGCGTGTTTGAGACCCCTGTTCTAGACCATTCTTCAAGCTTAGCTAGATCTCTCCTCATGTTATTTACTCGTTTTTGGTTGTCTACTTTATTGCATATTTTGATATCATCCACAAACATGTAAATCTTACCCAACAGCCCTTCTGCAATATCACTAACAAAAATGTTAAAAAGGATTGGATCATAGACAGATACCTGCAGCACACCACTAGTAATCTCCTTCTCCGCAGAGTGAGCTCTCTTTAGCAGTACCCTTTGTTGCCTCCCACTTAATCAATTTCTAACCCAGTCAGTCACTTTAGAGTCCATATTTAGGATGCTCAATTTATTTATAAGTCACCTGTGCAGAATGGTATCAAAGGCTTTACTGAAAATTAAGTACAACACATTTAGGGCTCTCTCTCAGTCCTACCTTCTGGTCACCCAGTCAAAGAAATCAATCTGATTTGTCTGACAAGACCTGCTGCCTCAGATCCTACAATCCACTGGACTTCAGAAAGCTCACCAGAGAGCCAATATGGATAAAGTGTCTGGAATGAAAATTGTTCTAGATGATAGATTTCACAGTACATGTACTTACTTGTAGGTACGAGGAGCAGGACCGTACCGAGGCGCACAGGGCGCAAAGACTTCAGGGGCACATTTCGGCTCTCTGCCAATGCCTGCTGCAGCAGGCAACGGCAGAGAGCCGAAATACGCCCCTGAAGTCTTCCCGCCGGCATACTAAGTAGGTCTGGTCTCTCCAGGAGGGACCAGACCTGCTTAGTGTGCTGGCGGCTTGCACATCGGGTGCGTGCCTCTTCTCTCCCACCCCCATGAAGTGGCTAGATGGGGGTGCAGGGGGGGATGCGCGCCCGATGTGCAAGTCGCACAGGGTGCATTTCGCTATCGGTTCAGCCCTGACGAGGAGGTAGCATGCAGGAAAGTGCACTCAGATTTCTTCATACTGGAGGGGCCACTTGGCTTTTCTCTTATCTATAAAACAAAACATTTTATCTACCACTATGTATTGTTAAAACATCCCCAAAACAGGCACCTACTTGTCTTTCCTGCCTAGGCAACCTGTTACGAAATTACCCTCTATGCACCCAAGTTTATGGTTCAAGGGTGGAGCTGGAGTGGCTTGCCCTTACAAGCCGTTACAAGCATATTTTTGAAAATTCAAGTATGCATGTACAATTTTGTCCAGACAAACTGTGGGCCTGAAGAGCAGGTAGAAATGTATTAGTGGCTGCCTTCTGCTCAGGTTCGGAGATGACACTCCTTGAGCACTCACCTAGTGACTCCAAAGTTTTAGGGAATTACCTGGGATAGCCTTCCCCTGTTTATGTATATGTATATGTTTATTAACTTTCTTGATATACCTCACCTTGAAACCAGCAGGGCAGTTTACAATGCATTCAAAAAATATATAAGGCCATGAATGACCAGGAAATAGAAAAGAACTACAATGCTTGATAGGAAAGTGACAGGCACACAAGACAAGAGAAGGAGACAAAAGAGGGGAGAAGAGGCAAGGAAAAGAGAGAGAAGGAACTAGCAGGGAGAGCTATATCCTCCCCTCCCCCCTCAGGCACACATACACATGCTAGCAAGCATACCAAACCAATTATTGCAATGCTTAACAAGAAATCTTTATTATAGAAGCTTGAGAATCTTATCTTACACCTAGCAAGTAGATAGCATAAGCTTACCTAATAAGAAAAAGAGAGGTTGGTATGGCACACCTCCGTGTTCTGTTCCCACTAAGAGTAAGGGCGCGGGCAGGGTCCCGGTGCCTGCGAGTAACTGGGTGCCCGGCCCGGTGCAGGACCCTGCTCACGCTTCAGTAGGGTCTTGTGGGGGAGGAGGGTGTGAGCTCAGGATGCAGCGGCATGGTGGGACGCCGATGCGTCCTTTAATCTGATTGGCTCCCCTGGGCGAGCATGTGCGGGGAAGCAGCAGTGCCGTTTTCCATGTACTCAGTGCGGCTGGTACTGAGCACATGTACGGAGGCTAGAGGAAGTTCTTAAGATCTGCGGCCTTGTTGGGCAGCGTTCCGGGTCTTTGAGTGAGCGAGTGGCGAAGCGGTCTGGGGAGAGGAAGACGGACTGCGGGGGGCTTTGCAGCTGAGAGCGGCGGCAGTGTAGGAGCAGCGGGGAGCGGCGGTGTCTTTGGGAACCGCGGCGGTCGTGTTTGGCACGTGGTCCCATTGTTGCAGGCGAGTTGGCTGTGTCTTTTCAAAAAAAAAATATATAAGAGAAAATAAAACACAAAAAGTGAACGGTTGGGAAAGCGAGGGGATCGGAGGCTGCCTGGAGGTTAATTGCTAAAGAAGGTATAGTGCCTGTGTAATTGATTCTGGTGGGGGGTGGGAACCGGTAACGGTAGTGGATAGTTATAAAAAAAAAAAAAAAAAGAAATAGGGGGATAAGCAAGTAAGTGCATAATAAGTGTGTGAGTGTGGAGGATGCCTGCTGGGAGTGGGGTTGGTGGTCGTCAGCGGGGGTCTGGCAGGGCTGGGGGGGCAGGTCAGTTGGGGGTACTAAAGGGCGTGGGGGTGAAGGGGTAAGGAGAGGTGGCCAGCGCAGCCTTACGGGGAGCCCTGACCGTGTGCGCGGTGGGCAGAGGGCCAGGAATGCAGCAGGGGGGGGGGGGGTGGGGTAGGTCTGGGCAGTCTGTAGGCAGTGCAAGGGGGGGTGGACGAGCTGGGGGACTGGGCCGGGGATCCAGGCCTAGAGGGGGGGCTGCATGGGTGGAAGTGGCACCTTTGCCTGTAGAGGAAAGGGGGCGGAATGGTTCCCCTGGGGTTTTGCAGCCTAGCAGTAGGGGGCTTGGGGCGGTAACCTCTGTGCCTTTGGGGCTCAGCAGGAATGAAGCTACAGTGACCAGCGCGGGTCCATGGTCTGCGGGTGGGGGTGCGGGGGTTGCTTGTCCGCCTTGGTTTGGGCTGGGCGGTGCTCCGGGTCATTGCTGGAGTGGGCAGTTGGGTGCATGGGAACAGTGGTTGCGGGGTGGCCAGGGTCCGTCTGTGGCCGATTGGGTGGGGGCGTGGCAGCCAGCGTGGTCCGGGGGGTTGTCTCCTTCTCTCTTTCCTTTTGCTTCCCCGAAGGTGCCTTGGATGGCCTCGCCAGGAGTAAGGTTCGATGCGGTGGGACATCAGCAGGTGCCGGTGGATGTCCGAGCGGTGGAGCCATTGAGAGAACGAGGGTCTGGAGCAGAGGAGCAAGTGGTGACAGAGCAGAGGCTGACAGAAGATACGGCGCAGGGTTTGCTGCCTCCGGTATTGATGGATGTTGGGCCCGCAGCAGTTAGCGGTGAGTTACAAGGTGACAAGGGGGCGAGGGGGGGGGGAGTGGTGAGCGGGTTCTGCGGTCAGGTAAAGCTACCAGGAAGAGGAAGCATATGTGCAGGCGTTGGCGGAGTTCCGCGTGGTCGTCATCCTCGTCGTCGAGTTCGTCAGTGTCCTTCATGGGGTGTGGGGATAGGGGGATGGAGGCGAGGGAGGGGGTAGCGGCGGTGAGTGTGGCTTCAGGTGGGACTGCGAATGTTACGTCTTTATCGGAGTTATGGGAAGGGGTTCCGAGGAAGTTGAGACGCAGAATTAGAAAGAGGAAATACATAGACATATTCCGTTTGCTCGAAGGTCAGAAGCGCTCTGGGGAGAGCAGAAAAAAGTGGAAGGAGGATGAGAAGGCGGGCAGGATTCGGAAAGTGTCTAGGACAGTCGTGAATTGGGTACGCACCTTTTTGCGGTTGGCGAGTGTATAGGGAGGAGTGGCCTAGTGGTTAGGACAAGGTACTTCAGGCCGGAGAGCCGGGGGTTCAAGTCCCACCTGGGGACAGCAATCTCAGGCCGGAGAGACTGGTATTTCTAGTCCTATAGGTACTCCTTGTGGTCTTGGGCAAGCCACTTAACCCTCCATTGCCCATGTTCCCTGTAAGTATTAGCGTATGTGTGTCATATCCCCTCGTGTTAAATGTATCTCCCAATTGACCGCTTTGACCCGGTGAAAAGCGGGATATAAATACAGCTAAATAAATAAAAAATAAAATAAATTACCCGGAGCAGCAAGGTATGCTGCTTGCATATGCGGATTCGATATTGGAAGCCTCGCAGACTCATGATGGGTGGTCGTGGCTTAACTACGATGAAAAGTTTAGAGATAAGATGGAAGAGAACAAGTCCTTAACGTGGGGAACTCAGGATATAAACTTGTGGCTCATCCAGATGTCGGTTAGGGAGTCGCCCGGGGGAGCTGGGGGAAAAGGCGGGGCAGGGTTCAATGCAGGGGTGAGTCACTCCTTTTGAGGTGGCGGGGTTGCGTCGCCCCTCAGGACGGTCTCGGGTGGGGGAGGGGATGTCTGCTAGCATTTTAATAGGACTTCCTGCCCATTCCCGGATTGCAAGTTCCGGCACGTGTGCTCAACCTGTGGCGGGGGGCATCCAGCAACAAAATGCCTTAAGAAAAGTACGGCCTTGCCCTCCTTGCCGGCCGGTAAGTAACGGGGAAGCTGCCGAGGTGGCACCTACGCCAATAAGGGTCGAGGTGTTGAGGGAATGGCTTCAATTTTACCCGAAGAAAAAGGTTGGAAAAACATTGTTGTTGGGTTTTCAATTTGGTTTTGTGATTCCGGTTCAGGGTGTGGTGGCGGGCATGGCTGCAAGAAACTCCCTGTCGGTGAGGAGGTTCGCTGGGGTGGTTCGGAAGAAGCTGTCAGTGGAATTGGAGTTAGGTAGGGTTGCAGGGCTGTTTGCGCTGCCACCTTTTCAGAATTTTGTGATATCCCCGATTGGTATCATACCAAAGAAAGAACCGGGGAAGTTTCGAATGATACACAATCTATCGTTTCCAGGCGGTGCTTCAGTGAATGATCACATCCCGAGGAGGTAGTGTATGGTGCGGTATGCATCTTTTGATCGAGCAGCGGAGTTGGTCCGGAAGGCAGGGCCGGGTGCTCTGATGGCGAAGGTCGATATTGAGTCGGCTTTTCGCTTGTTGCCGGTGCACCCTGTGTCTTTTCGATTGTTGGGGTTTCGTCTGGACGACGAATTTTATTTTGACAAGTGCATGCCGATGGGCTGTGCGGTCTCTTGCGCTTACTTCGAGAAATTCAGTACCTTCCTCCAGTGGGTGTTGACGTGGCAGGTGGGGAGGTCCGAGGTGGTGCATTATCTCAACGATTTTTTGTTTGTGGGTGCAGCGCATATGACTGCTTGCACATAGCTTTTAGAGGGGTTTGTGAGGTTGGCTGGGGAGTTGGGGGTGCTGTTGGCGGCCAGTAAGACAGAAGGGCTGTCTTCCAGGATCACTTTCTTGGGAGTTGAGTTGGATTCCGATCAGATGGCACGTTTGCCACAGGAGAAGGTGGTGGGGTTACAGGTTTTGGTGGCTAATGTGTTGGCATCCGCAAAGTTAACATTGAGAGAAATGCAGGCCTTGATGGGATCGTTGAACTCTGCGTGTAAAGTGATACCAATGGGCTGTGTGGTTTTGCGTCAATTGTCTGGAGCAACGGTGGGGGTGAAGAAACCGCATCACCGCATACATATTTCAAGAGTGATGCACGAGGATTTACGGGTGTGGGACGTCTTTTTGCGGGATTTCAATGGGACGTCGGTCATTCTGGAAGAGGAGTGTTCGAGTGAGGATCTGCAGCTATACACTGATGCGGCGGGGGGGAGTGGGGTTAGGTATCTACTTTGGGG
This sequence comes from Ichthyophis bannanicus, assembly GCA_033557465.1. NCBI lineage: Eukaryota > Metazoa > Chordata > Amphibia > Gymnophiona > Ichthyophiidae > Ichthyophis > Ichthyophis bannanicus. Next base: position 994,374,422 of record CM066031.1, on the reverse strand, counting down.
TGCATGGTGTGCTGATCAGTGGCCTGATGAGTGGCGTGAAGGAGGTTTGACTAAGAATATCACTTTTTTGGAGTTAATCCCGATGCTAGTGGTTCTGGAATTGTGGCCAGAGAAAGTGAGGAACCGTAAGCTGGTGTGGTGGTGCGACAATGAAGCGGTTGTGAATGTCGTTAATCATTACACTCTGAGATGTATGAGGGTGGCGTCGCTCATGAGAGCGTTGGTGCTGGGGTGTCTGCGTCAAAATGTGGTTTTAAAGGCGCAACATATTCCTGGTCATGCTAATGGTATTGCTGATGCCCTTTCCCGTTTGCAGTGGGAGCGTTTTCGGCAATTGGCGCTGGAGGCAGAGTTGGAAGGGCGTGTGGTCCCTTGGAGCTTGTGGAGCGATGGCCTGCTGAGATGAAGGAGCTGCTGCGGTGTTCAGTGGTGGAGAGGACCTGGGACGCGTACCGTTGAGGTTGCGCTATGGTAGTAGAATTTTTGCGGGAGCGGGGGTGGCGGTCCAGGCCGGTGGAGGAGCACCTGCTGGGGTAGTACATTGTGAGCGCAAAAGGGAGAGGGATGTCCAGGTCAGCGGTCAGGGGGCATCTCACCGGCTTCACGTTTTTTGTGCGCGGTCGGCGGTGACCCACCAGGGGGATGGTTCATGGTCCATAGATTGCTGCGGGGATGGGAACACTTAAGGCCGGCCCCGCGGGATCGGCGGTTGCCGATTACGCATGACTTACTCCTGCAGCTGTGTGTGGAGTTGCATGGGGTTGCAGAGTCGCGATATGAGGCCATACTTTTTCGGGCGGTGTTTATGTTAGCGTTTTTCGGGGCTTTTCGAGTTGGGGAATTGGTGGCGAGCTCGAGGATGGCAGTAGAGGGGAATAGTTTGCTGCAGCTGCATGTGTAGGTTGAGGGTGAGCAGTTGCATGTGTGTCTGGCAAGATCCAAAATGGATCAGCGGGGTAGGGGTCTCTGGGTAGTCTTGAACGCGATTGGCGGGCCGACCTGTCCGGTGGCTGCCATGAGCGAGTATTTGCTCGTGTGTCCAGCGGGGGAGGCGGCGCTATTTGTGCATAGTGACGCGCGGGTGCTAATGCGTTTTCAGGTGGCGGCGGTATTGCGGATGGTATTGTCTCGCCTAAGTGGGGACACAAGTCTATATTCACTGCATTCGTTTCGAATTGGGGCAGCGACTAGTGCGGCGGAAGCGGGGCTTTCAGGGGGTCAGTTACAATGTATTGGTAGATGGCACTCCAAGGCATTTAAAGGTTATGTGCGTTTATGAGGTGGGGGGGGGGGGGAGTATGGGGGGGGTGCTATTAACCTGTGATTTCTTTTGCAGATGGAAGACTTGGCCTGAGAGATTGTTGGATGATTGGTCACTCCTTCGTCTTCTGGGCTGGCCAGCGGGCGGCAGTGCGGCCAATCGGCAGCAATCTGGGCTGCGATCCAGCGGTGGTGTCTGTTTCCTAGCTGGGCGAGCAGGGTCTGCGATGGATGCAGCTGCTGCCTTTGCTTGGTCATCATCGGCGTTGACTGCCACAGCCGGAGATTTTGTTGGTGCACTTGGGCGGCAATGACTTGACTTCTTGGACCTGCAAGCAGCTGATTAATGCGGTGAAGAGGGATCTGGCGGTGGTGCTGCGGTGGTTCGCTGGAGGGGGGTGTTGATCTGGTCATACATCATACCTAGGCTGGCATGCTGGGGGCAGCATAGGTGGTCCAGAGACCTTACGAAGATCAATAGGCAAATTGGGCGGTGTGTGTGTGAATTAGGGGGTTATCAGGTGCAGCATGCATGGGTGGATGTCCATTGTGCCGGGCTCTTTAGGAGTGATGGGGTGCATCTCTCTTCGATAGGGATGGACTTATTGTTGAACGACTGGCAGGAAGCGGTGGAACGGGTGCTGCAGGATTGCTCGCACTGGTCGCAGCTGGGGGGGGGGGTGGCGGCACAGACGGAGCAGCTGGTCTGTGCCGGTGGCGGGATCCAGGAAGTTTCTGGGGTCCAGAGCCTTAGGCCACTTGGGACGAGGGCGGGGTGCCCATGACCCGGATAAACCCTGGCGGACTTGTGCTACTGATATGGCAAAGTCGGAAAAGGGGGATAGGAACTTTGCTGGAGGCTTGACCAAGGCAGGTGCAGAGGTGAGGTCACCTTGCTAATCGTACGGCTGGTTACGGATCCCTCTGCGGAGGTTTGGGGTGTTGAATATTTGTTATGAGTGTTCAATTGTTGAGTTATTTAATAAAGCTGCGACCAGTTGCTTCCAAGAACAGTGTCTGTGGAGTTTGTGGGGGAGCTGTGGGTGGCGTGGGGGGCCTGTAGGGGTAAAGGGTGATGGGATGCTGGCATGGGTGCGCTTGATCTGGGTGCATCGGGTCCGGCTACCCGGTTACTCCCCCTGTACATTTCTTCTGCTACTTACTTTAAAGGCCTTTCAGTACATACTCGTGAGCGAATACACATATAGTCTTGTTGTTAAGTGCTGTTGAGTCGGTGTCGACTCATGACGACCCTTTGGCTAGTAGTCCTAAACTGTGTTCGGTCTTCAGTCAGGTGGTTCATTGTTAACAGACTGGCACCCATAGCTGCTACTATTGTATCGATCCATCTCATTGCTTGTCTTCCTCTTTTGCGTTGACCTTCTACCTTGCCAAGCAAGATGTCTTTCTCTAATGATCTCTCTCTTCACATGATGTGTCCAAAGCATGAAAATCTTATCATCTGAGCTTAGGTTTGATCTCCTCTAGTACTGACTGGTTTGTTCTTCGGGCAGTCCATGGTATACACAGTATTTGTCGCCAGCACCATAATTCAAAGGCACCAATTTTCCTCCTGTCTATCTTTTTCACTGTACAACGTTTGCATCCATATGACGTTATTGAAAATACCATGGCTTGAACAAGTTGAATCTTTGTATGGAGGGGGGGTGGGGTGGGGTGGGGTGGTGTATGGACCCATAGGCAGATTATGTACCACCACACAACCCACCCTCTGGGGCGCAGGGTGGGAAACAGGATCACCCACCAAAAGATCCACAGTCTACCTCCCTGCAATGGCAGCAGTAGAGAGGACCATCAACCCCAGTCCAGCTGGGGAACAGACAGAACGGTACACATCAATAACGCAATAGCAGACAGACGGCAGGCCTGAAAATGCTCAGCTGCCCCCCACCATTATCTGACATTCTCCAGCAGCAAGCCTCCAGCCGCTGCACCCTTCAAGGTGTTCCAGCAAGACACATACTAGCTGCAGACAGTCCGCCAGCTAGTCCATAGTGCATGGTCCTGGAGGAGATGCATGTACCCAGAACGGGGATGTCAGCATACACACCAAGCAGATAAGTCAGCGATTGGGCCCCAAAAGAAAACCCATAAATATCACATGAGAGAAATGTTATATAGCACTATGGGGGAACCTAGCCATGCCATGGTCACTGCTCAGTCAGGGTGAGAGTGACCTCCCAGCAGGACATGCTATGGCCACCCTGTCCGTGCAGGTGGTACCGGGCACTACAATGTCCGAGCCATTGCCCTATGCCCTGTGCAGATGCGGCCAGGCCATGCCACCCTATCCAGGCTATTCCTACGGTACCTTCTCCTCATTATGCACATTGGCAGGCCAATACTGGCAACAGTGCTAGCAGTGTGGGCTGTGGAGGGTGTTGGCAGCCACCACACACTGGATAGACAGACACACACTCCCCACACCTATGCCAGCATTGTGCAACTATAGAGGTGTTGGGCAGCCCAGGCCACCACACCAGTCCTGAGCACAGTGCAGGCATGGCTATGGTACGCAATACTGTAGGAGTCACTCCCCAGGTTGGTAAACACTGTCAGACACAAGACCTGTAGCACACTCCACAGACATCAGAAAGGTTGCTATGATGCAGCTCAATCAAAAAATTGTACTTAACCTAGGAATTGCTATCTGCCAGTAATCATAGCAACCTTTTGATAGATGTGTACCATATTCCCAGGTTTAGGGTGGCATTACTAAGGTATGCAAGTGCTAGTATTGGGAGATGCACGCAGAGCCCAAAGTCCTGCCTCTCCAGGAGGCTTTGGATAATGGGGCCTGTGGGTGCGGGTGTGTCTGCCCCTGTTGGCTGCTGCTTTACGGCAGAGGTTCCCAACTCCAGTCCTGTGGTGCCAAACACTGTTCGGGTTTTCATGCTGTCCCTCATGAATATGCATGAGATACATCTGCATACCATGGGGGTGGCACATAGAAATGCAGCACAGGCATCTTTATCAGAGGCAGCATGGAACCGGAATGGTGTTTGGCCCTCCAGGACTGCATTTGGGAGACTCTGCTCTAGGTAATGTGCATGTTTATGGTGTCCTTGCTCTGTAGGGTAAAATGTAGGTGTCTTGGGCATGTTTACGTCATCTGCAATAAAGGTGCTGTCTGTATTAGCACGTTGTAGTAGTGGGTAAAATATGGGGACTGGGTTGGCAGGAACCACAGCTGGGATTTGAACCTGTGACCCTCTGCTGCTGAATATACTGGTTTTGTGCACTGCACCACCTTGTTGTCACAGAGTTAGTACATTCCTTGGTGATGCCATGACTGTTCGTCAGACAGGGCCCGTTTGTTGCAGTACACGGCACCCACCTACACAGGGCTAGGCCACGGTCTGCTCTGGGCAGCTGCCACTGCCCCCTCCACCACCAGTATCCCTCAGCCACCATGCTGACATGCCCTTCTGCTGGTGGTGCTGGTGGTGCACAGTCTCAGGCCATCCAGTGTGCAGGTAGGCGGCTGCCTATGGTGTGGGTTCTGGGGTAGGGGTGCCTGCATAGACGTCCACGCTCCCCCCAGTCCCGCCTGCCAATGTTCCGTGCCCTTTGGGGGTAGCTGGTGGGTACTATCCCCTGTGACACTGTGGGAAACACACTCGTGCCCATGTTGGGCCTTCAGCAGTTGCTGTCTGGCTGCTCTGCTGTTTCAGCATTCGTATGGGCCACCTAGGCATCACCCTAGTCCTCACTGTGGCCCAGCTCCACCACAGCATGTGCCGCCTGCGGCCCTCTGTATCCCCTTCTCCGGCATCTGTCCAGTTGCCGTTCCGACATGGCCACCCTGATGTTGCGGGACATGTGCACGCCTTAGGAACCCTGTCCGATGGTGGGGAAAACCCTGAGCAGCGCTATTTCACTGTGGGCTCATTCACCTTGTATGGGGACGGAGTATAGACCCTTCCACGATTTATATCTGTTCTATGGAGCTTACACGGGGGGGGGGGGAGGGGGGGAGGGGTTGATGTTTCTCATTGATACCACTATTGGCCAGCTTGGTTATGGTTGTTTTCCAGTTTGTTGGGATCATTTTCAGTGTTTATGTGCCCTTTTGTTCTGTGCACATGTATCACACATCACTTTTGTTTGGTTTCCCTGCCTGGGCTGTACATTGCTGACACTGAAATGGTTTCTCTCCCCTGTAATCTGCATTTAACGGCAGGTTTTCAATCGCGTTTGGATTCAGCTCTTCAGATCAGCACGTTAGTGTGAAGGGAGCCTCTCCCCGCCCACTCTCCGCCCACTGACCCCTTCTCTCCGCCCTCTCTCCACCTTCTGCGGTGTTTTACCGCGCCACGGAGCGTTACGATCGTTAGCGCATCATAACGCACGTTATGTAACGTTAACGATCGTTAGCGCATCATAACGCACGTTATGATGCGCTAACGATCGTTAACGTTACATAACGCGCGTTATGTACCGTTACCGCAGTTTAGTAAACATACCCCAAAGTGTTGTTTCCCTAGTAAAGTTTCTGCCAAGTTCTGCATTAACAAATTTTATTTAACTATATGGAGACCAAGATAGCTTGCAGTATATTTCTATTTTGCATCTACATTCTTTAATTTTTTCTCTTTATCTATCAAATTAAAGTTAGCATGTGATCTAATAGGCACACTTCTCTTGTAAGGTGCACAAGTTACAGGGTATTGTTAATTGTATTATTTAAGAGGTAACAAACATCAAAACATAACTGATAGTTTATGACAATTAAATTAAACTCATTTCAATTATTCAACAAAAATTCTTAGGAAGGCTCTCTTATCTCAGGTTATGGTTTGACTCACATTACCCTGAACATTGTCTGATTGACAAAGACATCTCAGCTCAGAAAGGAAGGAAACAGACACATCATGGGTCATTACTTAGAATTCCAAGAATTATGCTCAACAGAAGGTAATGTATTCATAACCATAAAACTTTCAAAAACATAGAATTTAAATTCAGTTATCCATGTTTACAACTTCTCTTTGTTAACACTTTATAAAATATAAATTAATCTCTTGCATAGGGAAATATGAATCTATGTCAATTGGTAATGCTAATTTAATACCTATTCCATTAACAACAAAACATCAGTTCTGCAAGGGTCATTCTATAATAGCAAAACTGAAACACACAACATAAGAATTTAAGATCCAATAGACTCTTGTAGGTGGCTTATAATAGCGGGGACATTGCTACTCTAATCACGTGACACATAGAATAAAATCAGCAGACAAATTTTCTTAACCAGGATATGCTCAGATCACTATTCTAGAAATCAAAAAATGTACACATCATCGATTAAACTTATTTACTGTACACAAATAAAGAAATGGTTATTTTTTTTTCTTCCTCCCCCCTGTCAAATCCAGGATCCCTGTAAAATAATCTTAAAACATAATAAAATTACGATCATGCAGATTTATTTCTCAATAATTCTACCTCCAATTGGAATCAGAAGTTTTTCTTATTATATATTCTTATTATATATTCATGGGGAAAAAAATAAAAGAATTAGCAACATTCAGGCTGTACTTTAACTATAACTACTTTTTTGTTTAAACAAAACTTCTCTAACAAAACTTGTAGTCAAGACTTTCTCGCCAGATAAGTGACAATATCTCTTGCTACAAAGTTACTGTAAACACACAAAACTCTGCCAGACTTGTTATCTGTACTGTCTACTTCTAAGGTTCTTACTTCAGTATACAATACATTCCAATCCCAATCCATTGACTTAGAAAATCCATTCCATAATACTGTACAAACTCATATAGAGAGAGAAAACCCCCCCACTAGCTGTCCAAATACATTAACACTGCAAAATCCATCATAGAATCTCGTCTCCCTTTCCATAATCATTAAACCAACACATCACATTACATTAGACTACCCTAATCCATTTAGGGCCTGATTCCGTCCTGCATGTAGATACCCTCTGTGAATCCAATCTGAACCGGAGGCACAGAGGGGATTGTGATTTTGATCCCCCGGGGCACGTCTAGCCCCACGGGATCAGAATCGCAAACAGTCCTGCACATGCAGGCCGGGACTGCGATTCAGTCCGGCCTGCACATGCAGGACTGCCGCCGGCTAACTCATTCAAGGCTCCTCAATGGAACCGCGGCCCCATGGTATCATATTGACATGGCACCGTGGTTCCATTGAAGAGCCACGGTGCCAGCCCAGCTGTCTGAAAAAGGGGTTTATTCCACGCAGCCTGACCCCCGATCTGGCTGCCTATGGCCAGGGTTGGGCTGTGGGGAATGTCCCCTGGCTCTCCCTGCACCATCCATGCCCCGGAATTAAAATTAAGACACATCCAGGGAAGTTATTCCACCTCAGAGGTGGAATAACTTTCTCGCACATGTTGCTGGCCCCGGACGTAGAAGGCCAACATTAAAATCGGCCCTGTACATCCAGGGCCAGCAACTGCCCACTGCTCGCCCAGACTCCGCACCCAGACTGCTCATTCCCTGCCCCGTCTAACTTCCCCGCACAACCAGCAGGGAAGTTAGTCAGGGGCAGGAGCTGGCACTAATAGCGGGAATGGATGTCCCGTCGGGCCATTCATCCCCGCTATTCATAGCACAGAATAACCCTCTTACTGTCTATTACAAATATCCTTCTATCACTATTAATGTCATATCTCACTTCACACAATACCTTCTAATCATTTGCTCATACCGTCAATTACATCCTCTTATCAACTAACATACATGCATAGACCATCATAACATACTAACCCTTATGGACTAAGGCTTACATTTACTGTTTATTTTTAAATTAAGGATTACCAAACAAAAACAAAAAATCTGCATGCACAGAAATCACAGCGCTACAACATTTATCTGTTTTTTTTCCATTCATACTGAGATCAGAAAGCTATCAAAACAAAATGCACCTCTCTAGAAAACAAAATGCACACCTCAAAACAGAAAAACAACTGAAATTACCTTACCTAAGAATGAAACAAACAAGAAAAATCTGTCTTTACACATGACTGACTAACAAAGATAAGAACAAAGACATTTCAAATATCAACTTACAAGTCTGACGAAATACAGCTCTGACTTACTAAGAAAGAAAATCAGCATATGAGGACACAACAATTTACCAAGTTTCAGCCGGGCATTTTTTAAAATCTTTGACAACCAGAAAACATTATCCTTTTAAAAACACATGTACCATTATCTTAAAACATTGCAGCTCCTCTGGAAAAATCTCTCCTAAAGGACTTCACAATATCACCATATTTATAATAGGCTGCCTCTCTTAAACACTGTCTGTATGCCATACTCATAATCCTCTATCTTCTCTTCTGTTTTTTTTATCATTCTACTTCCTCATTAGTCTCCTCTTCTGCCTTCTTCTTTTCTTCCTACAGTATCTCTTCTACCATTGCTATTGCTTTTTTCCCAGACACCTCCTGCTTTAACATGCCACTTACTTTAGTATAAAAGGATTTAACAATTACATAATATCCCTAGAGGAGTACACTTAGGAGAGGCTTCCATTTTAACAACCTATAGGTTTCTCTTTCTTAAGGATCCAAGTTACACAATAAATTATGCAAATTACTAACAGCAACAACAAAAGATATATTGCAAAGATGATGAGAAACAGCACATTAAGCGTTGACATAATAAATGTATCTTACCTCATGCAAAGTGTCTTCGTCAGTCCAAGACCCTCAGAGGAGCACCACCGTGCACTGTAGTGCCTCCTAGCGCTCAGGACTCCTAGCTGGGCTTGCCAATATGTTAGCGATTACCTTCCACTCAGGTTCGAAGGTGACATTCCTTGAAATGTTGGGGAATTAGCTGGGATAGCCTTTTCCTGCTATACCCTCCCCTCCCCCCTCAAGCACACATATACATGCTAACAAGCATACCAAACCAATTATTGCAATGCTTAACAAGAAATCTTTATTATAGAAACTTGAGTGATCTCACTACTATCAGCGTTCATAGATGGTATGGAGAACAGATTGAAAGGTTTCATACTGCTATTTCTGGATATCTCCGCAGTCTTTGATGCGGTGTCCCATCAGATACTACTAGACCAGTTCCATGACATCGGGGTGAATCCAATGGATTCACTTGTTCCTCTCCCAGCACAGCCAGCAGGTGAAAGTAGGACACAACACATCATCTACTTACACATTTCTGCAAGGAGTGCCTCAAGGCTCTACACTCTCGTCTCTGCTTTTCAACATCTACATCCGACCGCTCTGTGAGACCATCCAGGTGCTCAACGTCAGCTACCAGATCTATGCTGACAACATAATGCTTTACATCCCATTTATGACAGCTACACCCGACTACTCCACCATCTCAGCATGCTTTATGAAAATAGTCAATGGCTTCAATTCCACAATCTAGCAGTTAACTTCAACAAAACATAAATTCTCCACATCACTAGAGACCCCACCTTCACGCCTCCAACAACCATCAGAATCGACAACATAGATCACCAGGTCAAAAACCAAGTCAGATACCTTGGAGTTACCCTGGATCTGCAATTGAACTTCCAGTCTCACGTCCAAACATGACCAAGGCAATCTATTATAAACTCATAACTCTGCACAAATCTACGACCCCTCATTTCCTCAGACAATTTCCGTACAGTATATCAAGCTACCATCACCCCTTTCCTTGATTAGTGTAACTCTATGTACCAAGGCCTTCCGAAGCACACCACCCTACCCTACACGCTACCCAGACACTCCCACATCACTCCCATATTGAAATCCCTTCACTGGTTGCCCATCACCTCTCAAATTAAATTCAAAGTCCTCACCATCATTCAAAAAGCCCTGGACGGCTTCAGCAACCTCCAGACATCACTCACCACACCTCACACTAATAGACCATGCAATGCACAATGAATCTTCTCAGCCTGCCACTTCAGATCTGTAAGAGCAGCCAACATGCTTGCTTAAGATCATTCATACTCTATGCCCCTACCCTATGGAATTTGCTACCCCCCCCCACACCTTTTGCAACGTCCAGTCAACTCAAGACTTCAGAAAGCACCTGAAAACATACCTGTTCCAAGAGCACTATGGCACACAGCTGCACGACCATGCAATGTCAGAGCACCAATCCCCAGCCCAGAGCATCCCGCCTACTCCACCACCATAGAGGAATAGTAAAATTCACCCCTACCCTCCTCCGCCCTCCCCCTATTTCTAAACTCCACTTCCAAATGGTTGCTATTGTTACTCTTTCATTCTTATTATAATATATTACTACTGTTATCATGTCTACACCTTGTTGCCTGTTCACTGTTTTGACTGGTAGAAAAATGATATAACAAAAATCATTTAAATAAATAAATAAAATTATCTAATTCCACCTAGCAAGCTGATAGCATAATCTTACCTAATAAGAAAGAGAGAGGTCAGTATGGCAGACCTCCGTGTTCTGTTCCCAGTAACGTCCCCTGTACATTTCTTCTCCTACTTACTTTGTAGGCCTTTTAGCATGTACTTGCATGCAGACACACATATAGTCTTATCTCTTTATTTTTTCTCTCATCCCTTTGTAGTTTCAGTTCCCAGACTTCATGTCTCATTTCTTTCTGCAATATGTCTTTTTCTTTTTAGTTAACTCATATCCTGCTCCCTGGTGTGTTACATATGTCTGTACTCCTGCACATTCCTGTTCCTATCTTCTGTTGCACCCTGTTCTTCTGTGTCTGTATCTGTCTTTCAAAGACGAAAACACACTGTGTTTAATTACTCACAGTTTCTCTTTTAACCCTTATGTTGATGTTACAGCAAATGGACTGGTAGGCCCTCACAAAAGTAAGTATGCATGTAACTTTGCTTTGAATACCCAGCAAATTCCACATAGAGAAAGTGATGTGCATACTTTTTACCCATGAGGGTAATCTCATAACAGCCCACCTAACACGTGGGACAGGAATGGGCATAAATTAAATCATTTGTAAAAGGGAAAATATATGCTGGGGGGGGGGGGGGGGGGCTAGCCACTGCCACTGAATGAAAAAACTTTATATTCAATATTGGGGCCATATCCGGGCCCTGGCATTGAATATCTCGGTTGGCTGGATTGCCGGCATGCTAACCAGGTAGCAGTGATATTCAGCTGTTGCCCAGTTAGCTTCTATGGTGAAAGTTAGGCCAGCCCTTACTGTGCTTGACTTTCGCCACATATTGGTAACCAGGCAACGGCTCTATATTGCCACTGTCCGGTTATCAACATTTGCCGCTCCAGAACGCTCCCAGCACACCACAATACTAACTGGTTAGTATCAGGACTTGCATTGACAATACCTATGAATATTCAGTGGCACTAACCATCCCACTGAGCCACATTTACATATGTAAATGCCTTTGAATATTCCCCCCCAATACTTTCCCTTTTAATATTAGCTCACAGAAAGTGCATACACATTTACAGCTGCTCACAGGCTTGTACAAATTCTCTATTTTCTTTTACACACATATGCAGGTATGTTATAAAATATGCACATAAGTGCAAACTCTGGCCAAACCTCATCCCCAGGATCACGCTAGTCTGTTTGTTGCATGCGTGTGAGATTCAATGTCTGCTGTGCTTCTAAGCATAGCGTACTGTCAACATGTCCATATACTTATGCAGTGGACGCGTTGACAGTACGCTATGCTTAGAAGATACAGTGGGCATTGACTTGCAGTCATGCAATAAACAGACTAGCATGATCCCACTGTCCAAACCCCTGACAAAGGTGGTACTGAAACACGGCTGTGTCGGGTTGGCAGCAATAGATTCTCCCCGTAGTAACAATAAATATACTTCTTGGTTTGCATCTCGCTCCAGATTGGTTGTCATAAGTCCCGTTTATACAATAGGCATGATGCAAGGTTAGGTGGTCTATTATAAAATTAGCCCTGCTCATGTGGGTTTCTTTGTGAGCATAAGGCCTCGCAGCACTTACTAACACAAGCAGCGATGTGTCATTCCCTGTGCGTGCAATGCTGCTAAGGGGAGGGGAGGGCATTAAAATACCACTGCTAGATCATAGCCAAAGAAGCATGTTCGCATTGCTGTAATTTTAACTCCGACAGACTAATATACCCTTGCTAGTAATGTTCCAGCTAGCTATCTGATTGCTATAATCTCTTCTGCTTCTACAGCAAAGCGCACTGCTTCTGACTTCTTAGTGTGAGAGCTGCTTCTAATTATCTGTACCATGACTGCAGCGGCTGTCCTGAGATTGCTTCTTTAATGCCTTTTGAATCACTGACAAGTGGATGTAATTATCATACCCTGTACATTCAGTCCCTGTGCTCTTTTCCAACTGTACAGGAAGAAAGGTATTGCAAATGTAAGAAAGGACGAGCATTCGACATAGGAAAAGGGGAATGGACCAGAGAAAAAAGGAAAGTTGAGGAATAAGGGAGATTATAGTGGCACAAAGGGAAACCAAAAACCAGAGGGGCAATCAAAAAAGCTGAATAACAATAAGAAAAAGGAATAAGAAACACTGTAAAATAAGTAAAACAAGTAATAAGGAAACAAAATAATATGGGGGGGGGGGGGGACTTACCTAGTGGTTAGAGCAGTGGGCTGAGAACCAAGGAAGCCAGGGTTCATAGTCTGTTTCTGCCATTAACCTTGCTTGTGACCTTGGTCAAGTCAGTTTGTCTCCCTTGGCCTCAGGTATCCATTTAGACAGTAATTGCCTGATATTGAATTATGCCAGCTATGCGCCGCTACGGCGCATATCCATGTGTGCTGACCCTTAACCCCAGATATACAATGCCGGGGTCTTATGAGGCCCTGACATTGGATATCCAGGTTTGCCGCACAGCCTCCCAGACACAGTACAGTAGAAAACTAGGCAGCGCGATATTGCGTGCTGCCTGGTTAGCTGCTGCGACGAAAAGATAAGCGAGGCAAAAGCTTACCTATCTTTCAGCCACAGGTCACAAACTAGGCAGCATGCAATTTCACCGCTGCCTGGTTATTGACTGTCGCCACCTCTGCTCCTCTCTGGAACGCCCACGACACACTCTGATGCTAAACGCTTAGCATTGGGGCACGTAAGGGAGAAGATTGCGAATATTTAATGACACTAACCGTGTTAGTGCCATCGAATATCCCCATTAGAGGCATTTACATGGTTTACAAGGCTGTAAACCGTGTAAATGCCTTTCAAATGTTGGACTCCAAGCTCTCTGGGGCAGGAAGATGTCGGAATGCTTACCACCACTGTACTGCACTGCTGAGATGCATTAGCACTATAACAACGATAAGCATTGTTATTAAGGGGTCCTTTTACTAAAGTGCACAAAGGAGTTAGAGTGCATTTCAGCATATGGTAACTACATGCTCGGGACTGCAGTAAGTGTTAGTGTAGGGCATGACACGTACCGCATGCTGATTTGTGTGCTATCTTCCTCTTGCATGTTGGGGTGGAGAATGGACAGGTTAAGAGTGGAGAATGGGCATGGTGATCACATTGCAATTAGTGTGGGACTAAATATCGCACCGTCAAGTTGTAATTAGCACAGGTCCAGTTACCATCACCTCAATAGGTGGAGTTATATGCATCTGTGGCTATAGCGCCCTGCGTTAGGGTATGGAACTGAACGTTAACTGCATGCCGTCCATGCCCTCAACAGTTAATACAGTTGCTGTGAATTTAACACAAGGTGTGGTATGGAGTGAAGGAGTAGCCTATTGGTTAATGCTCTGGCTTGGGAACTAAGAGACCAGTGTTTGATTCCTGCTAGCACTCCTTGGGCAAGTCACTTAACCTTCCTTTGCCTCAGAAGAATCAGTGTCCCTGTTAAATAAATAAGCATTAAGTGCAAAACCATAGCACTTTAGAAAAAGGGTCCCTAAGTATTAAAGAAGGCTTTTTGTAAAGAGAGAAAATATGAAAAAGTGCATTGATAAGCTATGCATTTTATTTCCTTCTTGTGGGGTTCAGTGCTTTGTAAAATTAACCAGATCCATCACCATTGACTGAAAGAATGCATCATTTCAAAAATGAAACATCTGAATGTCATGACCAAAATCTATGTCAAAAAGAAAAGAAAAAGAGACCAGAATGAGTTCTGTGGCCTGTGAGAGGTGAGGGCATGGGGGGAGGGGGCAAGGAGTCTTCAGCTCTAGAAGATAGCTGTCTGTTGCCCAGTTATATGGCTGCCCGTTTGCCATTTAAGGGATCCTGCCTTCTCAGCAAGACCGTTTCCATAAAATGATTTGAAACGGGCTCCCCTCAACACATGGTTGCAAAGATTTAAAATCAAGCTGATAGGGGACAACAGCTTAGATTGGTTGAAAGGACATGGAGAGGGTTGTTAATGTGGGAATTTGAAAGCCGTCTGTAGGTGTCTGGAAATGTACTGCAGCAGCAAAGGTACAGACATTAAAGAAATAGGCTTGTTGCTGTAGATCACAGGTTCTCAACCTAGTCCTCAGGACACACCTAACCAGTAAGGTTTTCAAGATAGCCACAATGACTATGCATGAGCGAGATTTGCATACAATGGAGGCAGTGCGTGCAAATCTCTCCCATGTAGAATCATTGTGGTCATCCTGAAAACCCGACTGGCTAGGTGTATCCCCATGACTGGGTTTAGAATCCATGCTGCCTATCAAAGAAGCATTTTGGGATGCTACTTTACTGGTGGATTTAAGAAATTGGTGCTTCCAGAATTCTCTGATATTTACAACTAGGGGATAATGTTTTTAAAGGCTTTTTTTGTGTGTAAATCCTGTTTTACACACATAAAAAGTCTTTTCTAAAATTACCCCATGGACTATACCCAAAAGAGAGCCTTCAGCGACGAAGGCATATACTTTTTATGTGGGCCACATGTGAGTGAACTCAGGGATGTAGTTTGTGTGGAACATGAGCAGAGTTGCAACGTGCACGCAGTGTTTATAGAATGCACACCTATGTGTGTACCTCACCCGTGTACCTTTACACCTATGTGTGTACCTCACCCGTGTACCTTTACACCTATGCTCGGACAGGCATAACTTGTATGCAGCTGCACTTCAACTGCGATTCCTGCAGTTTTTGTGAGGCTATTTTAGGAAGACACATATAGTAAGCATTTATGTTGGGCCTGATATTTAGCAGTGACGGCGGCTAGTGCTGCTGCCGCCACCGATCTTTAAATCTCGATATTCAATGTTGGAGCGATTAGTGCACAAGCATTGTTAATGCGGCAATTAGAGTGGGTGTATCTAACAATACCTCAAAGGGTATCAGGTGTACCCACGTTAACTGTACCATGTTAACATACCCAGAGGCACGTTAACTTCCAGGGACATGCTGGTCATATTCCCATAAGTTAACATGGAGGCTTTGCATTTAACGTGTGTTACAAACACACAAGAAGTGCACAGCCATACCGGGATTTAGTAGAAGGGTTCCTTGGTTATTTCTTTGAAAGTGAAAGTGAATAAATTAACAACTAGCTGTAGGGTGGCACCTCTTAGGGGTGTGCATTGGTTTGTGTAGGATTTATGCTCCTAAATTGGCTTCTTTGAAAACTTACTAGGGCTGAGTACCTCAATTTTTACTTAAAATTTCACTAAACTCCTAATTTTAGGAGCATAAAAAGTGGGTGGCAATAGGGGCGGATTTAGGGTGGGGGAAAAAGTTAGGAGCTTAGCACTGATTTTCAGCACTAGGCACAGAAATTAGGATCATAAATCTAGGCAAGTGAATAGTAGGCCTAAATTTAGGAGCATATATTTTAAGCTCTTAAATTAGTCTAGGATTGCCAACCAGACGGTTTTCAACTGGCCTGGCCGGTTTTTCCATGGCCAGGCTAGCTGCCGGCAGAGATCGAAGACTGGCCATTGAAAAGCCATTTTTTTGCTCTGGCCGCGAGACCAGGAGCGGCTAGAGCAGAAAACCGACTTTTCATCTGTGGTCCTTAAAAAACAAAATGAAACCGGTGCGGAGCCCTCTGACCGCCCCTCCCCCTTTCCCCCTGTTCAGCCTCTCCTTCCCCTTGCAGCCACTGCTCCTGCTTCGTGCAGAGCAGTGGCTGCAATAAAATTAATTTAAAAACAAAAGGAAACCTGTGCGGAGCCCTCCAGCCCTATGAAACCCTGCTGCAGCGTCCTGCCCCCTGTATTGTCACTTCCTTTGGAGTGCAGGCGCTGCAGCAGGGGTTTCATTGGGTCAGAGGGCTCCGCACTGGTTTCATTTTGTTTTTACATTTGTTTTATTGCAGCTGCTGCTCTGTAAGAAGCAGGAGCAGCAGCTGCAAGGGGAAGGAGGTGACAGAAAGGAACTGACACAGAGGGAAGGTGAGGGCTGAAAGGGAGCTGAAAGATGGGGGGAAAGATGTGGCAGGAAGGGACTGACAGGGTGAAGGAGTTGGATGGAAGAGAGCTGAAAGAGGAAGGAAGGTAGAGCTGGAAGGCAATTGAAAGAGGAAGGAAGGAGGTGGCTGGAAGGAAGTTGAAAGAGGGGGGAAGGAGGTGGTTGGAAGGGAGCTGAAAGAGGGGTGGGAGGAGGTGGCTGGAAGGTCGCAGCATGAGGGGGGGGAGGAGGTGGCGGGAAGGCAGCTGAAAGAGGGGGGAGGGAGGTGGCTGGAAGGAAGCTGAAAGAGGGGTGGGAGGAGGTGGCTGGCAGGGAGCTGAAAGAGGGGGGAAGGAGGTGGCTGGAAGGAAGCTGAAAGAGGGGGGAAGGAGGTGGCTGGAAGGGAGCTGAAAGAGGGGTGGGAGGAGGTGGCTGGAAGGGAGCTGAAAGAGGGGTGGGAGGAGGTGGCTGGAAGGAAGCTGAAAGAGGGGGGAAGGAGGTGGCTGGAAGGGAGCTGAAAGAGGGGTGGGAGGAGATGGCTGGAAGGAAACTGAAAGAGGGGTGGGAGGAGATGGCTGGAAGGAAGCTGAAAGAGGGGTGGGAGGAGGTGGCTGGAAGGAAGCTGAAAGGGGGGGGGAGGAGGTGGCTGGAAGGGAACTGAAAGAGGGGGGAAGGAGGTGGCTGGAAGGAAGCTGAAAGAGGGGTGGGAGGAGCTGGCTGGAAGGAAGCTGAAAGAGGGGTGGGAGGAGGTGGCTGGCAGGAAGCTGAAAGAGGGGTGGGAGGAGGTGGCTGGAAGGAAGCTGAAAGGGGGGAAGGAGGTGGCTGGAAGGAAGCTGAAAGAGGGGTGGGAGGAGCTGGCTGGAAGGAAGCTGAAAGAGGGGGGGAAGGAGGTGGCTGGAAGGAAGCTGAAAGAGGGGTGGGAGGAGGTGGCTGGAAGGTAGCTGAAAGATGGGTGGGAGGAGGTGGCTGGAAGGAAACTGAAAGAGGGGTGTGAGGAGGGGGCTGGAAGGAAACTGAAAGAGGGGTGGGAGGAGATGGCTGGAAGGGAGCTGAAAGAGGGGTGGGAGGAGGTGGCTGGAAGGAAGCTGAAAGAGGGGTGGGAGGAGGTGGCTGGAAGGAAGCTGAAAGAAGGGTGGGAGGAGGTGGCTGGAAGAGAGCTGAAAGAGGGGGGAACGAGGTGGCTGGAAGGGAGTTGAAAGAGGGGGAACAAGGTGGCTGGAAAGGAGCTGAAAGAGGGGGGAAGGAGGTGGCTGGAAGGGAGCTGAAAGAGGGGGAAAGGAGGTGGCTGGAAGGGACTGACAGGGGGAAGGTGGAGGCAGGAAGGCAACTGAAATGGGGGGGGGGGAGGAAGGAGGTGGCTGGAAGGGAGATGACACGGGAGGAGGAAGGAGGTGGCAGGAAGGGAGATGACACGGGAGGAGGAAGGAGGTGGAAGGAAGCTGATATGGGGAGAGGAAGGAGATGGCAGGAAGGGAACAGGCAGAGGAGGTAAGGAGGGTCTCGAAGGGAGCTGACACCTGGAAATGGTACAGGTAGATGACTGGGTAATGAGGAGGCTGGAAGGGAAAGGGCACTGGGACTGGAAGGGAGCAGACACGTGGGGATGGCACTGGAAGGGGGTTCACAGAGAGTAGGGTGACTGGAAGGGTGCTGGCATGGGGATGGCAGTGGGAGTGGAAATGAGCTGATACCTGGGAAGGTATTTGGATTAGAAGGAGCTGGACAGTGAGGAAGGAGAGAGACTGGAAGGGAATGGACACCACTGGCAGTCCTGGGAATGCAAGGGGGGTTGACAATGGAATGTAATGGGAGGAGAGGACTGGAAAGGGGGCTGATACTGGGGAGGGTTACTGGGACTGGAAATAGGCTGATGGAAGGAAGTGAAGAAAACAAAAGAAGAGACAAGAAATGGCAGATGGACTATAGACCATAGAAAGAGAGCTAAGAGAAGATGGGAAAATGGAAGCCTCAGATCTGAACCAGCATGATCAGAGAATAAAATAGTCAGACAACAAAGGTAGAAAAAAATTGTATTTTCAATTTAATGATTGGATTTTATGCTATCTTTATATTTTACACAATATGGGGAACTGCATCTCTTATTTATCTGATGTTGTACTGCATGCAGAGTGTGGCTTCTTGGGGTTTCAGTTTAATTTTTGTCTAGATATTTGTCTTTTTGTTTTGTGCTCATTTATTGATGAAGACCAGTCTGTATTGTGTGTGTGTGTACAATCAATGATGCATATTCTGTCAGTATAGAATTTCTGTTTAAGAATGCGTAGCAATCTTGCTTGTTCAGTTTGCACATTGCCCTCTATGCAATTTTTTTGGGGACAGGGGGTGGAGCAAGGGTGGGGTGGGGCAAGGTGGGGGTGGGCATGGGCGGAGCAGGACTAGCCACAGGTGGCGGTTTTTTCTCTTTCAAAAAGTTGACAACCCTAAATTAGTCTGAATTTTGAGCTGAAAAGTTAGGCTCTGAAGTGTGGTTCAAAATAGGGCACAAATTTAGGAGCCTAATTTAAGTGCCTAAATTTAGGAACTCAGATTTTTTTGAATATTGGGCCCAGAGAGGGTAATTTTATAACAGGGCATCTAGGTTAATATGGCAGGAAAACACATATTTTTCGCCCATTTTTTCCAAAGGACACATAGATGCCTATGTTTTTATAAAACACTAGCACAAATCCTGAAGAAAGTGTGCCTAGATTGAAGGCATGGATCAGCGGTTCACAAACTGTGGGTCATGACCCCAAATGGTGTTGCAAAATCCTCATTTGGGGTCACAATGACACGTTGTGCTTAGGGGAAGGGCAATTGCCCTATCATGCATTCAGAGAGAGCAGAGGCAACACAAAATAAGATGATCGCTCTCAACATCAACGGCCGACTCACTTCAACTCCAGCCCATATCCCCACTGCCTTGGCTGTCGGCTATCAAAGAGAGCACAGACGCAGGGCCTTTGCAATACAGGCACATACCTTTAAGACCCTGCCGGCCATCCCTGTTCTGTCCCTCTGAAACAATAAGGATGCATCAAAGGGACGGGACAGGGAGGGCTGGTAAGACCTTTAAGGTGAACATGCGCCTGTATCAGAAAGCACGGGCATGGGGCCTATCTTTGACTACCGGTGGCAGCTGCAGGACAAGGGCTGGATTTGAACATAAATGTCTGGTATGCATTTTGGAGGGGTTGGTGGATCAATACAGGGCAAGGGAAAGAAAGAGAAATGGGAAATGTGAGATATGGGAGTGGAGGGAGACTGAGGAGATGCTGGATGTGGGGGGGGGGGGGGGTGGAGGAGGGGAGGGGAGACATTGAGTGACAGAGTAGTGATGCTGTACATATGGAGGGATAAAAGGAGGCAGAGGGGTGATGCTGGACATCAGGGGAGACATAGGAAAACAGAGAAGTGATGTCAGATGTGGGGAGGAAGGGCCAAAGGAGATAGAGAAGCTAAGGTTAGGGAGAGAGAGAAGAGAGATGCTAGATATGGGGGAATAGGGAGAGTGAGGGAGAGAAAGAAGGGGAAAGACTGGCAGGGACAGGGAAAGAGCTGCATGTTTCTTGTAGCACTATATAAATTTTCAGTAGTAGAAAGAGGGAGAGAGGGGGAAGATGGGCAAGAGTTAGGAAGCTCTGGGGAATAAGAGGTTGGTGAAAGAGGAGGAGAATGGGAGGATAGGTTGAAGGTTGGAGAGCTATGATGGATATAGTAAAAAGTGAGGAATTAAGGAGGAAGAGGAGTGAAATCTGAGTAGACAGAGTGAGAAATTATAAATAGAAGAAAGCTGAAAGCAAAAGATCTACATCCATCTCTGGACATTGATCTTTTGCTTTCAGCTTTCTTCTATTTAGAGAAGCAAGTGAAGAAGACAGGAAGGGAGAGAAGTGGCAGATGGACTGCAGACTCTGGAAAAGAGAGTTAAGAAAAGACAGATCACAGAAACCAGACACCGGGACCAAGGCAATTAGAAAAATTAAAATAGACAGCTACAAAGGTAAAGAACTTATTTTCAGTTTAATCACTGGAGTACATGTCAGTTTTTGGACTTGATATGTGCTATCTTTATATTTTGCACAGTACAGGAGGAAATGCATTAGTTTCTTTCTCTGCTGTTGCACAGTTTTCAGAGACTGGCTTCTTGGGGTTTCAATTTAATTTTTGTCTGCAAGATGGTGCAGGACTGGGAGAAGATGTTGGATCAGTGAGGAGGGGGAAGGAAGTTGGCTGCTAGACCACCAGGGAAGGGAAAATAAGGAGGACGCTTGACATGATGTGGGATAGAATAGCTTATATGGCAGGGAGATGCCTTGAAATGGTGGTGGTGCAGAGCAGGGAGACAGATGATAGGTTGGATATGGGGAGGGGGGACAAGGAAAACACAGGATATGCTGGACTGGGGAGGGAGGGAGATAGACAGGAGATGCTTGACATGTGGAGGTACTGGCAGGGAGACAGGAGATGATGGATATGGGTGGGAAGACGTCTGGTAAGACAGAGGACATGATGGCCATTGAGGGGCAACTAGGGAAACCGATGAGATAACAGTTATGGGAGGAAACTATGGAAACATAGGAATGCTGACACAAGGAAGAGCTGAGAATGAAATAAGATACAATGAAATCCTAAATGCTAAATAGTACTTTAAGAGAATGTTTAGCTCTTAACCGTAGGTGTTCATTGCATACATCGAGAACTTTTATTTTTTAGAAGCTGAAATATAGTATATCTTTTAAACAGTCCTCTTTCATATATACAATTGCTGTTATAATACGTTTTAATATCTATTTAGCTGAAGTAGTTATCCTAGACCATGGGATGCTGTTCCAAGGGTTGCAGAGCAGAGATGGCATCCATCTGTCCAAGAAAGGTCAACGAGTCTTCGGTAGTAGACTGGCTAATCTACTGAAGAGGGATTTAAACTAGATTTGTTGGGGATGGGTGAAGAAAGCCCCCAGGTAAGTGAAAGCCCCCAGGTAGGTGATACATTAAATACCTTTATGGAAATGGGTAACAGGGGTAACATATGGAAAGCAGTGTGTATAAATGCCCGTAGCATGGGAAATAAGATCCCTGATGTTGAAGCTTTGGTGGGAGTGGCTGACTTGGATTTAGTGGCAGTTACAGAAAACATGGTTCACAGAAAACCATGATTGGGATGTAACTATACCTGGCTATACT
The DNA here is from genome assembly GCA_033557465.1 of Ichthyophis bannanicus. Classification (NCBI taxonomy): domain Eukaryota; kingdom Metazoa; phylum Chordata; class Amphibia; order Gymnophiona; family Ichthyophiidae; genus Ichthyophis; species Ichthyophis bannanicus. The sequence goes on along the minus strand of CM066031.1, from coordinate 994,352,660 downwards.
TTATTCAGAAAGGACAGGGTAGGAAGAAGGGGAGGAGGAGTGGCACTATACGTAAAAACTACTATTAAAGCTTTGGAATTACAGAGCTTAAAAGGGAGAGAGGAGGCATTGTGAGTTAAACTAGAAAGACGGAAAGAGAAATCTATTTGCATTGGTGTGATATACAAACCTCCCTCACAAGAGGAAGAGGTGGACAGAGAGTTAATTGAAGACATGCGCAGCATTACTAGGAAAGGGGAAGTGCTACTGATAGGAGATTTCAATTTCAATATGCCAGATGTTGATTGGCACATTCCTGCTGCAGTATCATCTAGAAGTAAGGAGATCCTGGATTCTCTACAGGGAGAACTATTCAGGCAATTGGTAACAGACCCCACACGTGAAGGGGCCATATAGGACTTGGTGCTTACCAATGGTGAAAGTGTTTCTGATGTTGTAGTGGGAGATCATTTTGCATCCAGTGATCACCAGATGGTGTGGTTCAGTATTAGGACTAGGGCTGTTAGAATCCATTCAAAGGAGAGGATCTTAGACTTTAGGAAGACTAACTTTGTGAAGATGGGCCAATACCTCAGGGAGTCGTTAGTGGGATGGGAACAGCTGAGGGATGTAGAAAAACTGTGGGAAAAACTGAAAGGGGATATTTTAAGGGCAACCAACCTTTTTGTTAAAATGGTAAATAAAGGTAAAAGGAAAAGGAGACATTGATCTTTTGCTTTCAATTAAAGTTAAAAGGTGGATTTCCTTGCTGTCCTTCCTCCATTTATTAAATCAAACGCGATCATGCTATGATCACTATTGCCAAGTGGCCCGAACACCCTTATCTTTTGCAGCAGATCTTGTGTTCCACTGAGGATTAGGTCCAAAATGGCTTCTCCTCTTGTTGGTTCATGAACCAGCTGCTCCAAGAAGCAGTAATTTATTTCAGCTAGAACCTTTATCTCACTAGCATGACCCAGTTGATACCAGGGTAATTGAAATCACCCATTATTATGACTGTGTTGTAACTTTTCTTAGCTTTCCTGATTTCTTTGAGCATTTAATCATCCATTTGTGCATTCTGGTCAGGCGGTCAATAGTACATCCCCACTGCCATCACCTTCCCCTTTTTACATATAATTTTGATCCATAGAGATTCTACAGTATATTTTATTTCCTGCAAAACTTTAGTCCTCTGTGACTCACTGCCTTCTCTAACACAGAGTGCAGCCCCTCCACCAATTTGATCTGCTTTATCATTGCAATATAATTTGTACCTAGGTATCATAGTGTCCCATTGGTTGCCCTCCTTCCACCAGGTCTCTGAGAAGCCAATCATATGTAACCTCTCACTTAGTGCTATATATTCTAACTCTCCAATTGGGGGTAATTGGAATCTTAAGTTTGTCTGCTCTGTACTTAAGGGCATTTGGGTTACTTTTGCTTTTATTGGAACCGCTCTGTCGATATGCCCTAACTTCAGTCTTTTGCTAGTATCCTTCAAGGATACATTCTTCTGAACCATGCGCTTTTGGGCGACTATTGGCTTTCCCCTATTATGTAGTTTAAAAACTGTTCTATCTCCCTTTTAAAGTTAATGTTAGCAGTCTGGATCCATCCCGGTTAAGGTGGAGCCCATCCCTTTGGAAAAGCCCCTCCTTTCCCCAGAGTGTTGCCCAGTTCCTAACAAAACCAAAACCCTCTTCCTTGCACCATCTTCTCATCCATGCATTTAGACTCCAGAGCTCTGCCTGCCCTTTGGAACACGTGTAACATAGTAATATAGTACAGGAAGCATTTCTGAGAATGCTACCCTGGGAGTTCTGGATTTCAACTTCCCATCTAAAAGCCTAAATTTTGGCCTCCAGAATCTCCCTCCCACACTTTCCTATTTCATTGGTACCAACATGTACCAAGACAGCAGACTCCTCCCCAGCGCTATCTAAAATCTTGTCTAGGTGGTGCATGAGATCTGCTACCTTCACACCAGGCAGGCATGTTACCAAGTGATCCTCACGTCCACCAGCCACCCAGCTATTGATATGCCTAATGATTGAATAACCAACTATAACAGCTATCCTAACTCTTCCCTCATGGGCACATGGCCCTGAAGAAACCTCCTTGGTACAAGAGGGTTTTACATCACCTGAAGGATAGGTCTTAGCTACAGGATCACTTCCTGCCACACCAGGGTGATGCTTTCCTGTCACATGACCTCTCTCCTTCATGGCAATAGGGAGGCTGCCTGATTGGAAGTGGGGCTTCAGTATTACGTCCCTGTAGGTCTCGTCTATATACCTCTCTGTCTTCCTTATGTCCTCCAAGTCTGCTAGTCTAGCCTTCAGAGATTGGACTCGTTTCCTGAGAGCAAAGAGCTCCTTGCATCTAGTGCACATGTAAGACTCATCACCAACTGGGAGAAAATTATACATGTGACATTTAATACAAAAGACTGGAAAGACCCCATCTCGCTGCTGGACTGCTGTCTGCATCTTAGTTTTAAGGTTTTGTTAAGGTATTTAAGTTGGTGAAAGGCTGGGCAATAAGCAGCATGGGAAAGAGAGAGATAGGAATGGGAGGGCCGGATGAGGGAAAGTGATGAAAGGCTGTGCATAAATGCAGAAAACAGTAGGAGACTTACAATGAATAGTAAAAGAAGGAGAAAAAAACAGAAAAGAGATTGCATCACCTACATCAATCTGTAACACTGAAAACAGGAAGAGAAAGAAGAAAATGCAAATAGACAGGTGACCCTGGAAACAAGAGATAAGAGAAAATGGAGGAAAGCAGAAACCAGAGCTAGACGATTAGAAAAATAAAATAGACAGAAAACAAAGTACATAAGAACATAAGATATGCCATACTGGGTCAGACCAAGGTCCATCAAGCCCAGTATCCTGTTTCCAACAGTGGCCAATCTAGGTCACATGTACCTAGCAGTTTCTCCAAAAGACACAGGTTCCACAATGCTTGTATTGGGTCAAGCACTGATACGTCCTGTAATATGTAATATATGTGTATATGTATACATGTAAAGCCTACTCTCAAACAATCAAATGTAGATATGTAAAGTCTCCTCTTATACAATCAAATGTAAATATGTGACTGTTTGATGTGCCTTTTACCCACCCCTGAAATCACAATGTATGTTCCAAATCAGGCCTGTACAGCCGCACCATTATGTATAGAAAACCGCTGCTGATCGCTGGAAGTAGCGGGATACAAGTGTACACTAAATAAATAAAATAAATAAATATCATGAGTCCCTTCTTAATAATGGTTTATGGACCTTTCCTCCAGGAACTTGTCCAAACTTTTTTAAACCCAGCTATACTAACAGCCTTTACTACATCCTCCGGTAACAAATTCCGGAGTTTGATTACACGTTGAGTGAAAAAATATTTTCTTTTATTAGTCTTAAATAGTTTACCCTGTAGCTTCATTGCATGTCCCCTAGACTTTCTATATTCTGATAACGTAAACAATCGATCTACGTTTACCCGTTCCACTCCATTCATTAATTTATAGACTTCTATCATATCTCCCCTCAGCCGTCTCTTTTCCAGGTTAAAGAGCCCTAACCTTTTTAGCCTTTCTTCATAGAGGTATCCTTCCATCCCCTTTACCATTTTGGTGGCTCTTCTCTGAACCTTTTCTAATAATGCTATATCCCTTTTAAGATACGACGACCAGAACTGCACACAATATTCAAGGTGCCGGTCGCACCATGGAACGATATAGAGGCATTATAATATCCTTTGTTTTATTTTCCATTCCTTTCCTTATGATACCTAGCATTCTATTTGCTCTCTTGGCCACCGCTGCAAACTGGGCCGAGGGTTTTAACATGTTATCCACAATGACGCCTAAATCATTTTCCTGGGTGGTAGTTCCCAATGTGGAACCTTGCATTGTGTAACCATAGTTTGGGTTATTCTTCCCTAGGTGCATAACTTTGCACTTGTCCACATTAAATTTCATCTGACATTTGGATGCCCAGTCTTCCAATTTATCAAGATCCTCTTGCAATTTTCCACAATCCTCTTGGGTTTTAACAACTTTAAATAGTTTTGTGTCATCTGCAAATTTGATAACCTAACTCGTTATTCCCTTTTCCAGATCATTTATGAATATGTCAAAAAGCAGCGGACCCAGCACAGATCTCTGGGGTACACCACTATTCACCTTTCTCCATTTAGAAAATTGGCCATTTAGCCCTACCCTCTGCTTTCTATCTTTTAACCAGTTCCTGATCCACAATAGTACACTGCCTCCTATCCCAGAACAAATAATTTTAATTTATATTTAATGATTGGAATATGTGAGCTTTTGGAATGTACATCTACCAGGCATGGTGATAGATATGGCTGGGGACCAGCTCAGAGCAAAACTTTGGGAGGGTTCCTCAAAGTCCACTAGCCTTGTTCAGCATCAGACATACACATGCTTCTCCTGGTCACTTATTCCTCACATCTGCACAGACACGCTGCTCCCAGACCCTTGGCCCCCCCATGCATGCATACAAACACAAACACACACACTGCCTCCCAGACACTTAGCCTCAACACACACAATGGCTCCAACTGCTCAGCCCCCACACTGCAAATGTTCAATAAGCTGTGCCATTACTTTGAAGCCCATATGTATCAGGCACTTTCAGTACATCGGATAATTACTTTAAAAAGCATAGATTTACATATTTATATGTTTACATTATGCTGTTTGAATGATAATCTTATGTTATTAGTATCTGGGTTCACATGAATGTTCCTCAGCTAAAATGGGGTCACAGCAGAAAAAAGTTGGGGAAACATTGGAGTAGACATTACACCTGCTTAGGAGCAGGTATAAATGTTAGCACATACTTTCCATGCATATGTATGTATTTTATTAAAGATGCGCTTAAATTCTGATTGCAGACATGTGACGATTGCTGCTTTGCTAACAGGTGCCTTCTAGTTTCCTACGTGGATGCACATTTCAGCAGTCTCAGTACCATCTCATTCTGACCACAGACATATCCACATTGGGACAGGGAGCAGCAGAGCACGCACTGCCAGGTAGGGTCCTTTAGTAAAAGACCCTCTTGCTTTCATTTTATTACTTTCCTAAACCAATAGAATGCTTAGGAACTATTCCATTGAAACTTCCTCTCTCCTGTACACAGATACATATAGATGTGCCTGCACATGAACACACACACACACTGGAAAGAACTCCATGAGCTGTGATGCTTTCTCCACTTATTTAAGTTCCCGGTTCAAATTTACCAAATACGTGTCACTTCACTTTGCATTTGTATTTCTCACCAAAATTTTTGTTCATTTGTACAGTTCAACCTGACATGACCAGAAGAGGGCGTCAGATGAATCCAGTATACTAGATGAGCAGGTAGAGCAGTGATCCTGAATCCTTGAACAATCCCAAGTTGATTCCTTTCCCTTGATGTAGGCCTTGGAAACCTGCTGACCCTCGGGAATACTCCAAGCTATTCTAGTTCTATACTAAACAGATAAACGTTTTCTCTATACCTGACTCATGCATACATTCTTTTGTTTAATTCCTATACTACAGTATGCCTGATATGCACTATGCTTAATTTTTTTTAGTAAGCTAAACTTAAAAAAATAAAACAATGAAACCATTTAGCCTAGGAAGAATTGTCAAACCAATTTACAACAAGCCACTGCATTTCTGATGAACCAAACTGACAAGATGGAAAAAGTTGCAGAACACCATGGGACTGTCACTAGTTTGCAGCTCTGCAAGGACTAAGAGCGCGAGCCTGAAAAACATCACCTGATTCCAGCAAGCCTTGCTGCTTAAGTCTTCTACAAATAAATAAGAGTCTTCTAGGCTGGTCAGTGATTGATACATGTCTGTCTTTAAGCACATGTTGAAACTGGACATTAGGTAGACCATTTTCTAAAGGATTCTTTGCATGTATATAACCAATATATGTGCGTAAAAGGCCTCTCAAAGTATGGGAGGGTGCAATTAGGTATGTACTTGTATGTGACCTGAGAGTACGTGTGTTTAAGGGAGGAGTCTGGTGTTCCTGAGCAGATGTAAATGCCCATAGCTTCAAGCTAGCCGTTATATCTGCCGGATTTATGCCAGTATGTGTGCTCATATACCGATAGATCTTTATAAAATAGGATAAAAATAGGCACCTGCATGGTCTTCACATATCTGTGATCTGTTATAAAATTACCCTCCAAACTGCAGTGTCAGCACAGAAGATTTGGGTAAAGGAATGGACCAATAAGACTAATTATAGGATATGAATACATATCTCTCAGTATTTAAAAGTCAATACAAAGGCTTGGGGGGGGGGGGGGAAGGCCATTGAGGACATCACCATAGCTGCTGATGCTGCTGTCTGCCGGGGACAGCCTGCATGTCTGTAAACAACAGATTCCTCTGAGAGACAGATTCCTGTATCGTTCCCGAATGAGAAAAGGCAGAATACCTCTCATCCTATGCGAATGAACGTCTAACATTTGAAAATCGTCACTAGCAACTTTAGGTTAATTAAGTATACAGAAACAAGTACAATCTACATAGGGGCAATATTCAAAAAGGTTTAGTTAGTTAGCAAGACCTGCTAACCAGCTAAACCCCATTGATCCCAATATTCAGTGGTATTACCAGGTCGATGCCGTTGAATATCCCCACAGATCACCGGAAAAATGCCCGGTTAAATCCAGTACAGTTTGTGAGTGGAGTGGGAGCAGCTATCCAGTCAGCCACTTTAAAAGTACTGGTCGCTGTTGCTGAATATCGACTCCTATGCTTTTAGTTAATTTGATCTATTGGTATAAGACATTTGTGCCTAAAACCATTTCTAAGTGCCTTGTTTACCTGCAGTTTTAAAATTGTAGCATTTGGAAATGGATAAGTATCATGTGTACCTCCCCCCTCCCTCTGTGTGACCCAGGCAGATGATGTAGGCAGACAAAGGAGCGCACCAATCCAAAGAGCTGTTAGTCAGTTTCTCTGAGCTCTTTGGAGAATTCAGATTTGAAAGGAGATTTGAGGCTATGTAGCAGCAACTAGTCAAGGTTTGGGCACTTGGGGCGCTCTCATTCATCCTTCTCAGTAATTAAAGTCCAGGCCAGAAGTCTGTTCTGAACCAAGGGTTTATTTAAACTTAGGATCGCTGATAAACAACTTTAACTTTTGAACAACTTTCAATCTAATGGGACAATTATATGTATATATGTTTAAACTATCTATATACCTAATCAGCATTTACTCAGCATTGTAACCCTCAAATTACCTTTTTCTATTATGTATAATTTAATGTTCGCTGTAATTTCAATTGTTTGAATAAATTAAATGTACTGTTCAAGTTTTTTTCAATGTAAATCGCTTTGATTTTTCTGAAAGGCGGTATATAAAACAGTTCAATAAATAAATAAATAAATAAAATAATTATGAGAGAACAGATTAATCTTTTCCAGATAATTTAGAGAATATACTTTACCCCATTCTTTCCACAACCAATACCTTTTAGTTAGGACATATAACCAGCTTTCAGTTATGTCTGAGTTAGTCCTTTTGTTCTCCCTTTTCTCTATTTCTCAAAGCACTTGGGCTTAAGGTTGTTATCTTCCAGTTCCCTGGTACTGTAAAAACTTACTCCCTTCACTTTGTCATCTCAGTTGGTGGTGTTCTATGCTGGTCTCTGCAGGAACATCCATCTTCAGGTTGAGCACCCCCCTCCGCTTGTGCAATGGCTCCAAGCCTCTGTGTTTCTTCTTCTAGTTAGGATGGTATGTACAGCTCTTTCTTCTAAGTCGATGAAGTACCTTGCCTGGGTGCCAAAGGCCCTTGCCCCTAAGAGCAAACACCCACTTAATTGTGTATGATTCAATGGCTTGGGGGCCAAAGACAGAAAACTGCCAGTGATTGAGATTTCTATAGTCTGTGGGATTCCTCTCCCAGTCTAAAATGACTGGCAGCAAGAACTTCTCATGATCTGGAAAATGCTACACTTTTGTTCCTACATCTTGCAATAATTAGTAGGGACACTGGATGGAGCTGCTGTACCTAGCTGGAAAATCCAAGTAGCCTCTACACATGTTTAACTGAGAAAATAAAATAAACATTCATTGCTACTAGACAAAATTGAGTCCCCTTTCTAAGCCTAATATTAATCTTTGAAATAAATTCAAAGTTTTGTAATTAATTACCCTTACAGTAGGTTACTTCACTAAGGGGTATGTTTACTAAACCGCGCACACGTGCGCGGCGCACAAGAGCAGAAGTGCTCTTAAGCACCGCGCACGCGTGCGCGTCACATTAACAGGCCGGCGCACGTGTGCGGGGCGCTGATGTGCGATAGAGGTGGGGAAACGCTTACGGAGGGCGGAGGAAGGCTCCCGAGGGACGGGGGGACGGGGTCAATGGGTGAAGAGTGGGAGGGGAGAGGCTCCCCGCACAGGAGCGGGGCTGAATTCGGCATTAAAAATACCGTGAGTGAAACCCTCGCGTTAGAGCCGATTTAAAGGGAAGAGAAACCATTTCCGTCAGCAATGTACAGCAAAACCGGGGAAACCTGCAAAACGTGAGCAGTGTGATACATGTGCACAGAACAAAACAGCAAATAAAACTTGAAAATGACCACAAAAAACTTCAAATAAATTATAATCCAGCTGGGCAACAGTGATATTAATGGGCAACCATAAAAAACACTCCCAGGAAAGCTCCAAAAAAAAGAAATGATTTTTGGAAGGGTCTACGCTCCGTAGACTCGTTCAAAAATCACTGCATTTTAATGGAGCTTTCCTGGGAGTGTTTTTCATGTTGCCCATTGATATCACTGTTGCCCAGCTTGGTTTTGGTTTTTTCCCCTTTTTTTGGAGGTCATTTTTGAGGTTTAATTGCACCCCTGTCCCCATACAAGGTAAACGAGCCCACAGTAAAATTGTGCAGAGCAGTGTCTGACTCGTGCGGCCAGGTTTCCTATCTCCAGAGACTGCACTGTCTCTGTGGCCACAGTGTGGTGCAGCAGACACAGCCAGTGCCTGTAGGACCAGAGGGTCACAGGTTCAAACCCCAGCTGGGGCTCCTGCCAACCCAGTCCCCATAGTTTTACCCACCACTAAACAGTGATAGTACAGACACCCCTGTATGGCAGAGAACATAAGCATGGTTCCAACACCTATATTTTACCCTACACCGCACACAAACCATAACAATGGCCATTACCGACAGCCAAGTCCCCCAAATTCAGTCCTGGAGTGCCACAACTCAATCAGGTCATATTTTTTTTCCAGATAGGGACATGTCTGCATGTTGGCGGAAGGGTACAGGTGGTGGAGGGGGCAGTGGCTGCAAACCACAGCAGACAGTGGCCTAGGCCTGTGCAGGCTGGCACCGTCCACCGTAACAGACAGGCTCTGTCGGATGTACAGTCATGGACTCCCCAGGGAACACAGCATATCTGTGACAACACAGTGGTGCAGTGCACACAGACAGCGTGTGTAGAAACAGAAGGTCACAGGTTCAAAGCCCAGCTGGGGCTACTGCCAATCCAGTCCACATATTTTTCCTACAACTAAACCGTGATAGTAAGGAGAAACCTTTATTGCTGAGAACATACGCATGGTTCACACGCCTATATTTTACCACACCAAACACAGACACCATAAACAGCCGCATTACCGAGCAGAGTCTCCCAAATGCAGTCCTGGAGGGCCCCACACCATTCAGGATCCATGCTGCCTCTGCTAAAGATGCATGTGCTGCATATCTATGCACCACCCCCATGGTATGCTGATGTAGCTCATGCATATTTCTGAGGGACAGCATGAAAACCCGAACAGTGGTTGGAACACCAGGACTGGAGTTGGGACACTCTGCCGTAAAGCAGCAGCCAACAGGGCCAGACCCCCCCCCCCCAGGCCCCATTGGCCAATGCCTCCTAGAGAGGCACGACATTGGGCCCTGCCTGTATCCCCCAATACTAGCAGTTGCATACCTTAGCACTGCCACCCTACACCTGGGTATATGGTACACAGCTATCAAACGTTGCCCATGATAACTGGCAGATATCAATTCCTACGTTAAGCACATGTTGCTCATTGATCTCCACCATAACAATCATTGTGATGTCTGCGGTGTGTGCTGCAGGTCTGGTCTCTGACAGTGTTTACCACCCTGAGGAGTGACCCCCAACAGTAGTGCGTACCATATCCATGCCTGTACTGTGCCCAGGACTGGTGTGGTGGGTATGGCTGCAGGACTCTATAGTAGCACAATGCTGGCATAGGTGTGGGGGTGGCTGTCTGCCTATCAAGTGTGTGGTGGCTGCAAACACCTTCCACAGCCCACACTGCCAGCAATGTTGCCAGTATTGGGCTGCCAATGTGCATAATGAGGAGCAAGGTACCATGGGTATAGGCCGGACAGGGTGGCCTGGCCAGGGTGCATCTGCACAGGGCATAGGGCACTGACTGGGACATATTAGTGCCCGGCCACCACCTACACAGACAGGGTGACCTCAGTATGTCCTGCTGAGAGATCACTCTCACCCTGACTGTGCAGTGACCACAGCATGGCTAGGCACCCCCATAGTGCTATATAGTATTTCTCTCATGTAATAGATATGGGTTTCCTTTTGGGGTCCAGTCACTGATGTAACTGCTTGCTGTGTATGCTGACATCCCAGTTGTGGGTGCACGCATCTCCACCGGGAGCATGCACTGTGGACTAACTAGCACACTGTTTGTGGCTGGTATGTGTCTTGATGGAGCAGCTTGCGGGGTGCAGTGGCTGATGACTTGCTGCAGGAGAATATCAGATAGTGGGGGTGCAGCTCACCATATCCAGGCCTAATGTCTGTCTACTATTGTGGTATGGATGTGTATAGAGCTGCATTGACTGCCCTGTGGGGTGTCTGTCCCTCAGCAGGACCCAGGTTGATGGTCCCCTCTACTGCCACCATTGCAGGGAGATAGAATGTGGATCTATTGATAGGAGGCCCTGTTTGCCACCCTCAGCCCTGGAGGAGGGGGAGGGGGAGGGGGTGGTACATGGCCCACCTGGGGGTCCATAGGGGCTACACCTGACTGAAACAGACAGAGATATCCAAAATGTTTGTGCAGAAACTACCTATCTCACACATTAACACTGCTTTGGACCTCCGGCATGGCCTCTTTCAGCTATGGAAGGTGTTGTGGACCTGGTCCTGGGCGCCTCATTGCACCCTCAGGGTGAGCACAGTACCCGCACAATGTGACGGTGTGTAGCTACTCTGTGCCAGTAAAACACACGGTCAGTACCCCCTACCAGGCCGAGGTGGTGTGTGGGTGCACATGGTCACTTCCCTCTACCGGGCCGAGGTGCTGTGGGGGTGCATTGCCCATCTTGTGTTAATCTGTATTTGCATGATTTGCATGTGCAGTGCATCATGGGTATGGGTAGGCTAACCCTATCCTGGTGACCACAGCAGACTGTCTGTGTGGTGACATGCATGCCCTCTGCAGCCAGCCAGGGGCTTGCTGGCAGCTATAGAGCTGTAGTTCAATGGTTACTTCACTGCCTCTGAAGCCAGAGGTCATGGGTTCAAACCCACAGTGGGGTTATTTGATAGGGTTTTCCAATGCATTATCTTTTTTTAATGTACATATTTTGTTGCCAGCAAAAACACCCTCAGCGTACTGTACCCATAAGGTGCCTCTGAGGGTGCTTTATAGGGCGCCCTATAGGGCACCTTATGGTGCCTGTCCATATAAGGTACACTATACATTCTCCTATGACGCAACCTATAGGGTGCCCTATAGGGGACATTTTAGGGTGCTGTGGCGGACAGTGCAATTTCTAATGTGCCCTATGGAGTGCCTTATATGGTGCCTTATACGGCACCTTCAATTACGGCACGTGAGGCCGTGTTTGCTGGCAGCAATTAATAACATAAATATAAAGTGCTGCAGGACAAAATATGTACAATGCAAAGCTGATGCCACAGCCAGCCTTACGTATTAGGCACACTGGGGAGCAAACCCATGACCCCTGTATCAGCAGTCAGTGCCTTAACCATTGTGCTCCACTTCTGCTCCTCCTTGCCTGTCAGCGCACCTACGTATGCTTTTCATTCCTTAAAATGCACAGTGCTGCCATAAAAAACAGTACACTGACCTTGCGGTACCTCATACGGCACCCTCTAAAGCGCCCTATAAGCAACATTCTAGGGTGCCTTGGCTGACAGTGCACTTTAAAATGTGCCTTATAGGGCACCTGATGTTAACACGCTTTGGGAGTGCGTTTGCTAGTAGTGGTAATTAAAATATGACTAAAATGCCTCCTAAAGCAATCTTCCCCATAATATGTTATGCCTCAGCCAGCCTTGTTCATTGGGCACTTTGGGGGATTGAACCCCTGATCCCTGCACCATTGGTCAGTGTCTTAACCATTGTGCTGTGGTTCTGTTCCTGTGATTGCACATCAGCGCGCCGCCTTATGCTTCCCAGTATTAATATGCCGCCAAAAACATCAGCAAGCCGCCTTATGCCGCCCAGTATTAATATGCCGCCAAAAACATCAGCGCGCCGCCTTATGACGCCCAGTATTAATATGCCGCCAAAAACATCAGTGCTCTGCCTTATGATGCTCAGTATTTCTGTGCCTCATAAATTACTGCCTCAGCCAGCTGTTTTCATTGGGCCCTGTGGGGGATTGAACCCCTGAACCCTGCACCATTGGGCAGTGTCTTAACCATTGGGCTGTGGTTCGGTTCCTGTGCTTGTACATCAGCGAGCCGCCATATGCCTCACAATATTAAAATGCCCCCAAAAACATTAGCGCGCCGCCTTATGCCGCCCATTATTAATATGCCTCCAAAAACATTAGCGTGCCGCCTTATGCTGCCCATTATTTCAATGCCTCCTAAATTAACGCCTCAGACAGCCATCTTTATTGGGCTCTGTGGGGATCGAACCCCTGATCCCTGCACCATTAGTAGGTGCCTTAACCATTGTGCTGTGGCTCTGCTCTTCTGCTTGCCCATCAGCACAAGGGCGCCGCACACCTTAGCGCATATTTAAATTCTGGCTTTTCTTTTTCAGGACGGAACGCCCACTCTTTATATGGCATCCGCACTCTACCGCGGCCCGCATTCTACCGGGGTTTTAGTAAACATACCCCTAAGCTTTCTATAGCCTCTTCATAGGATAAGAGCATACGATTTGCCATACTGTGTCAGACCAAAAGTCCATCAAACCCAGTATCCTGTTTCCAACAGTGACCAGTCCAGATCACATGTACCTGGCAACAGGGGCGGCCCAAGGGGGGTGCGGGGCCATGTGCGGAGACTCGGTGCGGGGCCTCATTTGCATAAGTGGCCTTATTTGCATAAATATTTGCATAATGTTACCATACACTAACTTTTAGTAAACATGTCTCTTAATGAGTGTATGGATAAAGAAAGACTAAAAGATTTCTACATTACTATAATCCAGTGCCAACCGCCAGGCACATTAGGAAATACTACAAACGCTGCCCATTTAGAACCCATCCTACCCAATACACCCCTGGAAATCAACCCAATGTAAACCAAAATAAAAATAAAAAATGATTCCCCTATAATCAGCTCATTTTCATCATCAGCAGATAGAATATTTGGACATTTTGTTATATCTTCGTGGAGCTCGTCTATATAGCACTCTGTATCGTAAGCCTGTTCAAAAAAATGTCTTGCTGAAATATTCTAGCTTTCATCCTCCAGCAATGAGGAGAAGCCTCCCTTTTGGGCAGTTTTTGCGTATTCGGAGGTTGTGCTCATCAGTGGGGGAGTACCGATTGCATGCCAGAGCTTTAAGTCAGCGGTTGTGTCACAGGGGGTACCCGGCAGATTTGGTCCGGAGAGCCTTTAAAAGAGCCCTTTATAATCACCCTGAATGGTGGGGGGCCCATGGGGAATCTCAGCCTACCACTCCATCTACAGGCAGGCAGAGGGATGTGGTGATCAGCATACTACCTTATTTACCCACGGTCTCAACCTTGGTGCACATTTTGAAAAAACATTGGGCTCTGCTGTCCCTCCACACTTGTTTTTGCAAGCCATTGATCATAGCCTACCGACGCTCTCGTACAATAGGAGATTGGGTAGTTAGGACCCAGCCCTGGGAGGTGGTTGAGCCATTGGGGTTACAGCGGGGACATTATGCTTGTGGGAGGTGTAACTTCTGTATTTTAGCGCTACAAGGGGAGGTTTGGGAGGATCCATGCACAGGGTTGAAGCACCATTCAGTAACATATTCCACTTGCAAATCTGATTTTGTGGTGTATATGCTGGTGTGCCCTTGTGGTCTTAAGTATGTGGGCCGTACTATTCGGCCGGTTTGGAAACGTTTATTAGAGCATAGATCACGTATTGATAAACGACAAGAAGGGGCTCCAGGAGTTTTACACTGCCAACAGAATAATCATTATTTCAACGATCTACGGTGGAGGGTTTTAGATGTGGTAGCCCCAGTACTGCGGGGGGGGGGGGGGGGGATCGATTGCCCCGTTTACATTTTAAAGAACAGCAATGGATTTTTCGTCTCCAATCAGTGGCACCGAATGGGATGAACGCTGATATTGACTGGTGGGGGTTGAATTTGGGAGTTCAATAAAGCTGTTGAATTGTGGACCTTTGAACTCTGACGTCATTATATCACCTGTTTTAAGCGATGAGATCCTTACGAGGTTCATACTGCCTGACGAAGAGCTGTGGAAGGAGGAAGAACAGACGGCTTGAAACACCTTTGGTGTCGCGCTTGAACCTCGTCGAGTGGAGTGCTGGAGCGGTGTAGTTCACTTGTCAGTTATTGTATGAGTCCTTAATTCTTTAAGGCAAGAGGAGTGAATTTTGAAGACTATAAACGACGGAGTGACTGGGACCCGTTCCATAACAGCTGAGTTCTCTAAACAGCTAAGTCCTCTAAAATATCTTTGTGTGTGAAGGGGGACTTTTTGAAGCTGTGCGTTTGGGTTTTTGTTAGCCCGAGGACCTTTGGGATCCAATAGACTCTTTTTGAAGTTTTAACATAAACATTTTTTGCTGACAACAGCAATGTGCTGATTTGGTCGGCTAGGCTGGTAAACAGCCGCTTTCAATTATGATTAAAAAGGAGGGTTCACTTCAGGAGGTGAAAAGTTTCGTCTCATGGTGAACGATCCGACAAAAAATTTGACATTTTTTTGTGGGGATAGTTATTGGTTTTAGAGTCCAGGGTAACATTTGTAGATGTATGTGGTTGGTGATAGATTATAGGGGAATCATTTTTTATTTTGGTTTACATTTAGAACCCATAGCAAACCCGCCGTATCCTGACAGCATTACCAGGACTCACAAAGCACCATACCCTACCTATCAAAAGGCAACACTGCAAATATTAAACCAATACATTTCAGAGAATACTGGGGAAGGAGAACAAGTGGCAATGTCAAATAGGAATTACATAGATAGAATACCTCAGCTCAGTTACACATGCAGAACATAGACCATCACCAAACAAGGAATCACAATTTAGAAACAGGAAGGCAATAATTAAACTGGGAACCCCAAAAGCCAAACTTGGAATGTACAACAACACTGTAGAAATAAAACTATAAATTAATTTCCTCTTGTACCAAACAAAGCGCAGACGTTAATGATGCACATTTCCCAGAGCTTTCATATTCCAGTTAATAAATTCAAAATAAAGAGATATCTTTCTACCTTTTGTGCATTTTTTTCAGTTGCAATTGCTCCAGCCACTTTCTTCTGGTTTCTTCATGTTTTCTGCTAACTGTCCATCGTCTGCTGTCCATTTGTTCTTTCTTCTCTCTTCTAGTTTTTTTTTCCATTCTCTCTCTCTACATCTGTAAAACAACATTATGTAAAACAAACTCCGATTTGTTAACTGTTGTTTATTGTGAACCGCAACTGAACTATGGAAGATGCGGTATATAAATCATTGTTAAATAAATAAATAAATAAATAAATCTGCTTTGACATACTAATCTTTCTCCATTTGCTCTTTCCTCATTCCTATTTCATCCACACAAATTTTACCTCTCCATCCTCAATCCCCACTTACTCTCCCAATACCCGGCCAATTGTAGATTTTTCATCCCTCCCACACAAAATATTTTCCCCTCTCCATTTTACTCTCCCAGCCCCATCCCATTCTAATCCTCCCCCAACATCAGCTCCCTTCTAGTTCCAGTCTCACCCAGCATCCATTCCCTTCTAGTCCCTGCATCAGCCCATTTCCAGTCCTAGCCCCCCATCAACCCATTTCCAGTCCTAGCTCCCCCATCCATTTTCAGTCTGAGTCCCTTCATCAGCTCATTTCCAATCCTAGCCCCCATCAGCCCATTTCTAGTCATTTCCTAGCCCCACCATCAGCCCATGTCAAATCCTAGCTCCCCTCCACTCAGCCCAATTCCAGTCCAAGCCCCCCATGAGCCTACTTCCAGTTCTAGCCCCTCCATGAGTCCATTTCAATTCAAGCCCCCACCACAGCCCATTTCCAATCTTAGCTCCCCCCAACAGCCCATTTCCAGTCCTATCCTAGCTGCTCCATCAGCCCATTTTCAGTCCTAGCTCCCTTCCCTCACAGCCCATTTCCATTCCAAGCTCCCTCCCCATCTGTTGGGGGCTTTAGATGCGAGGGGCTGATGGGAAATTTCCCATTAGCCCCTGCGGGCTTAACAGAGACGCAAGGGAGACACTCTCCCTTCGCGAATCTGAAAGCCCTTGCAGAGGGGCTCAGCAAGCAGAGAAGGCCCCGCGGGACACTTCATTCTGCCGCTGCCGCGGGCAAGGTGTAGATGTCCAAGACATCAAAAAGGTTAGATAGAATTTGTCACAGTCCTCGTCACTTCTCACCACCACCAAAAAATTGTCTATTAGACAACCTTTTGGTGGTGGTGAGAATCGAGGAGGAATGTGACACATTCTATATACCCTTTCGATGTCTAGGACATCTGTACCTTGCCCACTCACAATCTTAAATGACAGAGGTGTAAGGCAGGGGTCTCCAAATCCAGCCCTGGAGGGCCACAAACCAGTCAGGTTGGCAGGATATCTCTAATGCATATATATCTCATGCATAGTCATTAGGGATATCCCGAAAACCTGACTGGCCGGTGGGCCCCATAGGACTGGGTTGGGGACCACTGGGTTAACCCACCCGTACCCATGATGCACTGCACATGCAAATCAGCAGTCTACGGATGATCACAAGATGGGGTATGCACCCCCACAGCACCTCGGCCGGGTAGGGGGAACTGACCGTGTGTGTTACTGGCACAGAGTAGCTACACACCGTCACATTGTGCGGGTACTGTGCTCACCCTGAGGGTGAGGTGGGGCGCCCAGCACCAGGTCCACAGCACCTTCCATGGCAGAAATAGGCCATGCTGCAGGTCACCAGCAATGGTAGTGTGTGAGATAGGTAGTTCCTGCAGACACACCTTGGATACATTTGTATTTCTCAGTCAGGTTTAGCCCTTATGGACCCATAGGCAGATTATGTACCACCACCCAACCCACCCTCCACACCTGAGGGTGGGGAACAGGGTCTTCCACCAACAGATCCACATTCTACCTCCCTGCAATGGTGGCAGTAGAGAGTACCATCAACCCCAGTCCTGCTGGGGAACAGACACAGTACAGGGCAGTCAATGCAGCTCTGTACACATCCATAAAGCAATAGCAGACAAACATTAGGCCTGGAAATGCCCAGCTGCGCTCCACCACTATCTGATATTTACCTGCAGCAAGCCTCCAGCCACTGCACCCTACAAGGTGTTCCAGCAAGACACATACTAGCTGCAGACAGTCTGCTAGCTAGTACATAGTGCATGTCCCTGGAGAAGATGCATGCACCCAGAACTGGGATGTCAGCATACACACTAAGCAGATAAATCAGTGATTGGGCCCCAAAAGGGAACCCAGAAACATCACATGAAAGAAATGCTGTATAGCACTATGGGGGAACCTAGCCATGCCGTGGTCACTGCTCAGTCAGGGTGAGAGTGATCTCCCAGCAGAACATGCAGTGGCCACCCTGTCTGTGCAGGTGGTGGCCGGGCACTACAATGTCCCAGCCAGTGCCCTATACCTTGTACAGATGCATCCTGGCCAGGCCACCCTGTCCGGGCTATACCCATGGTACCTTGCTCCTCATTATGCACATTGGCAGGCCAATACTGGCAACAGTGCTGGCAGTGTGGGCTGTGGAGGGTGTTTGCAGCCACCACACACTGGATAGACAGACACACACTCCCACACCTATGCCAGCATTGTACAACTATAGAGGTGTTTGGCAGCCCTGGCCACCGCTCCAGTCCTGGGCACAGTGCAGGCATGGCTATGGTATGCAATACTGTTGGGGTCACTCCCCAGGGTGGTAAACACTGTCAGACACAAGACCTGTAGCACACTCCACAGACATCAGAAAGGTTGCCATGATGCAGCTCAAGCAGAAAATTGTACTTAACTTTGGAATTGCTATCTGCTAGTAATCATAGCAATCTTTTGATAGCTGTGTACCGTATTCCCAGGTTTAGGATGGCATTGCTAAGGTATGCAAGTGCTAGTATTGGGAGATGCACGCAGGGCCCAATGTTCTGCCTCTCCAGGAGGCATTGGATAATGGAGCTCGTGGGTGCGGGTGTGTCTGCCCTTGTTGGCTGCTGCTTTACGGCAGAGGTTCCCAACTCCAGTCCTGGTGTGCCAAACACTGTTCGGGTTTTCATGCTGTCCCTCATGAATATGCATGAGATACATCTGCATACCATGGGGGCAGCGCATAAAAATGCAGCACAGGCATCTTTATTAGAGGCAGCATGGAACCTGAATGTTGTTTGGCCCTCCAGGACTGCATTTGGGAGACTCTGCTCTAGGGTATGCACATGTTTATGGTGTCTGTGCTCTGCAGGGTAAAATGTAGGTGTTTTGGGCATGTTTACATCATCTGCAATAAAGGTTCTGTCTGTATTAGCACGTTTTAGTAGTGGGTAAAATATGGGGACTGGGTTGGCAGGAACCACAGCTGGGACTTGAACCTGTGACCTTCTGCTTCTGAACACACTGGCTGTGTGCACTGCACCACTGTATTGCCACAGAGACAGTGCATTCCCTGGTGATGCCATGACTGTTCGTCAGACAGGGCCTGTCTGTTGCAGTGCATGGCACCCACCTACACAGGGCTAGGCCACGGTCCGCTCTTGGCAGCTGCCACTGCCTCCTCCATCACCAGTATCCCTCTGCCACCATGCTGACATGCCCTTCTGCTGGTGAAGCACAGTCTCAGGCCATCCAGTGTGCGGGTAGGTGGCTGCCTATGGTGCGGGTTCTGGGGTAGGGGTGCCTGCATAGCTGTCCACACTTCCCCCCAGCACCGCATGCCAATGTTCCGTGCTCTTCGGGGTACCTGCTGGGTACTATCCCCTGTGACACTGTGGGAAGCACACTCATGCCCATGTTGGGCCCTCAGCAGTTGCTTTCTGGCTGCTCTACTCTTTCAGCATTCCTATGGGCCAGCTAGGCATCACCCTAGTCCACACTGTGCGCCAGCTGCACCGCAGCATGTGCCGCCTGCAGCCTTCTGTGTCCCCTTTTCCAGCATCTGTCCAGTTGCCCATTCCAACATGCCCGCCCTGCTGTTGTGGAACATGTGCACGCCATAGGAAACCTGGCCGATGGAGTCGGAAACCATGCTCAGCGCAATTACACTGTGGGCTCATTCACCTTGTATGCAGACGGAGCATAGACCCTTCCAAAATTCATATCTTTTTTTTGGAGCTTTCTTGGCAGTGTTTTTTGATGTTTCCCATTGATATCACTATTGGCCAGCTTGATTATTTTATTTTTACATTTTCTTCTGTACATTTTCAAGGTTTATTTGCCCTTTTGTTCCGTGCACATGTATCACACATCACTTTTTGTAGGTTTCCCTGGTTTTGCTGTACATTGCTGACGGAAATGGTTTCTTTTCCCTTTAAATCTGCTCTAACGCCAGGGTTTCACTGGCGTTAGTTTTCAGCCTCGGATTTCACAGTGTTAATGTGCAGGGAGCCTCTCCCCTCCCACTCTCCACCCATTGACCCCTTCTCTCCGCCCCTGGGGAGCCTTCCTCCGCCCTCCGGGAGCCTTTCCCTGCCTTCAGCGCTCGTTTGCGCCGCAGCGCGCGTTATCGCGCGATAAGGTACCTGTGCGCCTTGTAAAGCGCCATTATCTCGCGATAAGGTACCTTATCGTGCGATAACATTACAGAGTGCATGTTAAGACGGTTTAGTAAACATACCCCTTTGAGTCCATGGCCCATAATACTTTGGTAGGGCCCTCCTAGGGCCCTATTCAATTACCCAGATCCGTTCTCAAACACTGAGGGAGTATCATTTTCTTATATGTTTATTAAACACTGAGAGAGTATTATTTTCTTGTATATTTATTAAAAAACTTGTTATACTGACCTTCATGGGGTCATCAGACCAGTTTACAAACTAAGCAACTAGAAGAAAAATTGAAAAATGAGAGTATTGCTAAGGAATGAGAGTATTAATAAAAGAAAAAGCAGAAAATATTTTAATAGCACTCACTGAAAGTGCAGAACCCCAAACACCCCCACTAGCCCCTGACCAGTGATTATTCCCCAAATGCTTGTGAGAAACCGTTGGCCTTCAGACTTGCCTTGATTATAGGAAGAAAGGTGTTAAGACGTAGATATCTCAGGATGGCATTCCAAAGCAGAGGGGCTAATATATAGAAGGCAGACTGTTGTGGATTCCAAGTTGGCTTGAAAAGTTTTGGAGCTATCAGAAAATTGGAGTGGAGGAGTGGCCTAGTGGTTGGGGCAAGGTACTTTAGACCAGAAGGTCAGGGGTTCAAATCCCACTAGAGAACAGCAACCTTGGGCCAGAAGGACTGGGGTTTCTAGTCTCACAGGTGCTCCTTGTGGTCTTGTGCAAGCCACCTTACCCTCCATAGCCCATGTTCCCTGTAAAATAGTTATCTCCAAGTTATAATGCCCTGTTCAATGTAAACCACACTGATGCAGAATAGTGCAGTATATAAGAGAATGTAAATAAATAAATTATCACTTTGGGAACAAAGCAGCCATGAAAGAGTATATGGTATTAGAGTATGAAGAGGTATAGGGCTTGACCTGATTGAAGTCTTTTGAATACCAGCAAAAGTATTTTGAATTTAATTCTGTAGACTATGGGTAACCAGTGGTTCTCCATGAACCATGGAAAGGCATGATTGTTATGTTTAGTAAAATGGATAAGTTTAACTACTGCATTTTGAACTGTTTGGAACCTCTTGAGAGATGAAAGACAAATGCCCTTGTATAAGGCATTACAATAATCTAGCCAAATTATTTATCTGCATGTAGACCACGATAAGCTAAGCATTCTTCACTAAGTATGATCCAACAATTCTTATGTATGTGTTTGTTGATATGGATGCCAAGTGCAGTGAAAATTACTAGAGGGAAATAGGGTTTTTAAAATGTCTACGCTTAGGAACAACAAGGAGTTCCATATGGGGGGACTCACTTCTGGGATGGACAGGAACCAGAAGTATTCCAGGAGACTTCATACAAAACAGTGAAGAACTGCAAAAACATGTCTCAGGAGAATAAAAGCTTTAGATAATTTAAACTTTTTTTTTCTTCCAGTTCCATGCTGTGATGTTTCATCTACAAGCCCATCTTGCCTGCTGAAAATCACCAGTATATGGAATGCTTCCCAGCAAATCCAGAAACCTTGATAATTATCTATCTGCAACGCTCATCTGGGAAAAGCAGATAACTTCTTATTGAATTGACCTTTAGAGTGTGAACCACGGGAAAGTACTCACTGCTAACATTTTGGGGAAAAGCATAGATGCTGATTCCGTACTGACCGTCTCCTCCCTGTGCTGATCAGAATTGGGGCGTACAGAGGTAGTCCCGATTTTGATCCCCCAAGGACTAGATGTGCCCGTGGGATCAGAAATGGGTCTGCAGCCTGGACATGCAGGCCGTCCCCGATTCTGATTAGCTGCATGTCCAGCCCTCATACCCTGCTAACTCAGCCAGATTCCTGAATGGAGCCACAGCGCCATGGTGTCCCATCTCCATGGCACCGCAGCTCCATTCAGGAGCTGCGATCCCTGGCCACAGAAACTAATCTTCTTTCCCCGCAGCCCGACCCCCAATCTGGCCTCCCATGGCCAGGGTTGGGCTGTGGGGGACGCCTGCGCCTCCTTGCCCTCCTTACTGGGTCTGACCACATCGTTTTGCTCCATTCAGGAGGACTTATTCCACCTCTGTGGCTGCCCCTGGATGTACAGGGCCGACCTCTGAATTGGCCCTGTATGTCCGGGATCGCTCTCCGCCCACCACCCACCCTCGCTCTGCCCCTGTCCCGCCCCCTCCCTCCCATAAACAGAACTCCCCGTATGAATCTCCTGTTCATATGCAGAGCTATGTCCCTGGCAGGCTGCCTGGCTGTTTAGTGGGTCTGGATGTCCAGATGTCCAGTGTTCAGGATGACCCTGATAGCCAATTTCAAAAGGATAGAGTGGAATCAGGTTGCTGGTGTTAAATGTTTTATAAGGAAAGAGAAGCTTTTAACTGGATCTTGGGGGAAAACTGACAGTCACTCAGGAGCACATACCTTCCTTTGAACTATCTTCAAAAGATATTGGCAAAATGCTGAGGTTGGAATATCCCATTAGGGAGGTTGTGGTAAAGGCAGGAGTAGCTCATGTATATTTAAATAGAGATAAATGATTCCAAATTACCCTACCAACTGTTTGGCAGGTGTGAATTCAACGTAAAAAAAATATTTTAAATTGTATGCAAATGACGGAAGTTTAAAAATTAAGATGGGAGAGTTAAAATGTATTGCACTAAATGAAGATGCAGACATAATAGGCATTTTGGAGACCTAGTGGAAGGGGGAGGACAACCAATGGGTCACTGATATCAGGATACAAATTATATCAGGATGATAAGGTGGAACAGGTTGCAGAAGTGTGAGCATTGGAGTTGTGCCTGAAGACTTCCACTTACCTGGATTGACCATGAATGTGGGTAAGAGGAAAATTTAATGAAAGTATTTAGCCGTGTCTACTCCTATAGTTAAAGGCCCTATGGATAAACCTTTAACAACTAGCATAATTCAAGGGAGCAATGCACAGCTTCTCTCTTCTCAGGAAAAAGCTTCTAGGATTGAAATTTGATTGAAAGAGGGTGACCTCCATTACCTGACCCAGGTTTGTCTGAGCAACCTTTTGTCCTGCTTGCTGCCCTCATAAATGATGAGTCTGAATAGTTCTTTGTGTTTCTGATAAGTTTTCTACTAAGGAGTTACCCTATGTACCCAAATCTTTTCTGATGTGATTTTAGTTCAAATTTCTGGCTCACCACTATTAAACCTCTTGCTAATTTACCACTTGCCACTGATTTCTCAAAAGTCATTGAGTGAATTGGTAAATCTCACAGTTGAAATCTTCCTCCGACCAGGCAATCTATTAGTCTTTGGGGATTTTAATATCCATATTGACTTGCCTGTCCTTTTCTACAAGACCTCACTAGTTTCTCAACTGTGTCCACGCATTCTGCAAGTCACTGTATTTGTTTGATTTTCTTCAAAATAAATCCGTTTTATGAAGTTCCCCACTAGCACTCGCCTGTGGGGGACACACCATTTTCTTTTAAGGCTAGGTTTATATACCTCCAATTTGGATTCTTCCTAATCCCCAAAATATGTTAGCTAGAAGGCTACATTCGCAGAACACTGAAGTACTATTTAGTGATTGTGATGTTTCCTCCACTAACTCACAATCTATGTCAGTTGATGAAAAGTGACCTCTTTGATAACGACAGTAGAAGACTGTCTTGAGAGCATCAGTTACCAAAAAAGAAAAAAATGAACCATCCTTAGCACAATAAAGAGCTGCGTTGGGCAAAAATATTGCTTTAATGAACAGAATGTCAACGGCAAATCTTAAACCTTCCTGTAGACCTGTAGACTTCAAGCAGATTAGAGACACAGAGGTAGAGCTGCTAAAATTGTATCAAATTTAGCCCAGTCTCAGGTAGGTTATTGTCACCAACTCTTTCAGATGCAGTCAAGTTTGCACAGATGGGAACAATCAGACCAGCATTTTAGGAAGTATATTTGGTTAACACGATCTAGGACTAAATGAATGTAGCTGCCCTTTGTACTGAAGCTTTACCAAGGGCTTACTCAAATGAATGGTTTAGCACTGGTCTTTTTTTTCGTCAGAGTGCATTTTTTTTTGCCAACCACATTGATCTTGAAAACAAATAAGGAAGACCCTAAGGAAGACAGATCCTCCCTAGCAAATATTTAACCTCCAGTTCTATGGAAGGAGCTCTTCCCTCACCTTTCAGATCACATTCTTGACATAATTAATTCCAGCTTGCAACAAGGTGTAATGGCTCAGCTGTGGAAAGAACCCGAAGTTCATCCTCTCGACGCTTCCTCACTTTTCAGTTATCACCCCATCTCAATCCTTCCTTTTTTGGGTAAAGTGAGAAAATAATTGTACAGCAACTGGCAACCTTTCTGAATGTAACTAATTGTTTCCATCCGAGACAGTCTGGATTTAGGAGGGGATACGTACTAAGTTCTTGCTGGCAGCAATGCTAAAAGAGATTTACACTGCTCTTGATATTGGAAAGAAGATTCTTTTAATTCAATTTGACTTAAGTGCTACTTTTGATAATATTATTATTAATAATAATATTAATGATACGTCATGTATATTCCTCTGATACCTAAAAAGACTTAAAGCAGATTACAAAAGAAATTTGAGATGAATAGAAGCTAAACTATATAACAAAACATGTCTTATAATATTATCATTTTTATTCAAAATACTTTGTGAACAGCCAAGTTTTTAACAATTTATAAAATAAAATATAAGCACTCTCTGAATAAATAAAGGGGAAAGACGATTCCAGCAAAAAGAAGCAACTTCCCACAAAGACTGAGTCCTTGTTAAAAGTTTGTACTCCAGCAAGGAAGCTAAGTCCAATAAATACGAATGGGTATTTTGAAGGGTTTTAGTTGAGATTCGTAACCGAATCAGCGAAGCTAAATAATCAGGACTTTCTCCATTAATCATCTTACATGTTAAACAAAGTAACCTAAATTCAGTTCTGTCAGTAAGTTGGAGCCCATGTAGATCATACCGATAAAGGAAGCTCGGACCTATTTGTGTACCCTCAAAATGAGCTTTGCAACTAAGATTTGTAGTAATTGCAAAAGATAAACAGGTTTATGTAGGAGGCCTAAATAAGCAATATTGCAATAATCTAGGCATGCAAGAACAAGAGCTTCCACTACCTGCTTTAAATGGTTCACAGATAAAAATCACAAATTTGCCTAATCATATGTAAATGTTAAGCATGTAGTCCATTCCATTTATATCTATATTTCCAGCATGGTTAAAAAATCCTTCTATGTACTTAGGATTATTAGATTGCTCAGACCTTTTTTGGAAATATGGAGCCCGATTCTGAAAGGGGTAAATCCAGGTTGTCTGGATGTCCCCATGTAGGATGGGCCTGTTAGGACCCGATTCTGGACCGTGGCAACAAAATATTCCCGTGGTACATAGAATTGGGCCCGAGGATGACCTGGTGTGCCCCTGCATGCCTGCGGGGACGTCTTCCTCACAGGCTCCCTTGGCTGCCGCAGCTCAGCCCCCCTCTTCCCACTGCCTGACCCATGGCTGGCCAGCCGGGGCCTGGATCGGGTGGTGGGGACCCCCCATACCTGGCCCCGGCCCCAAAATCCCCGGGCCTGATTGCTGGATCAGTGCTGCTTATTCCACCTTTGAGGTGGAATAAGTAGCAGATCCCCTTTGACCCAGCAGGACAAACAGGGCCGTGACCTGAATCAGCCCTGTATGTCCTGCCGGGCTGGCCCGCCTCTGCTCTGCCCCTGCCTCACCCCCTTCCATCATCTGCTGACTCTCCCCGTCGTGCTGCTCAGGACATGCGGGGAGAGCCGGAGGAGGAATCGGGCCAGGGACAGCTTGGGGGGATGCACATCCTGCTGGGACATGCAGCCTCGCAACTCGCAACACTGTATTGGGCCCTAAGGCACTGAAGATTTAAATCCACACCTTTAATTTTAAATCGGTTTGATTATCATAACTCCCTTTCATTTGAAGTCCCATTCTTCAGCCTAAAACATCTCCAATACTTCAGAATACAGCTGTCAAATTGCATCACCTTTACCTTTTGATCAATACCAGCTATGAATTGCTTACAGAATAAAATTAAGAATACTAATCTTAGCCCATAAGCCTATCATATGGATATGCTACTTTGTTTAAATTCCTTAGTCATTCCCTATAATCCTGCCTGATCTAAGAGATCCTTGCTTGAGCTCCCATCCCCTTCTAAGTCTAGTAGAGTGAAACCACTCATAGGGGTATGTTTACTAAACTGCATTAGTGCGATTCGCGTTAGGAGCCGCAGTAGAGACAGAAACCCCAAATAAGGACATGGGTGGTACATCGTTGCCGAGAACGCGCGCTACAAGGCGCCATAAATGAACGAGCGCTACAGGGCACGTTACCGCACGTTAATCTTAAGAAGGCGCGCAGGCATACAATCATAGCAACAGAGCTGTAGCACAATGGTTACAACACTGACTGATGGTACAGGGGTCATGGGTTTGATTCCCCAGTGGGCCTAATGTATAAAGCTGGCTGAGGCAGCACCCTTTACATTTAAGTAGTGATTGTTGAGGCATTTGACCTGTATTTTAATTTGTGCTGCCAGCAAACACACCCTCACGGTGGCATCACCTAAGGTGCTGCATAAGGCACCCCATAACGCACTCCATAGGGCACATTATAAAGTGTACTGTCCGCCAAGGCACCCTATAATGTCCCCTATAGGACACCTTATAAGGCTGTGAACAAAGCCCTGGCTGGCTGCAGGACTGCACGTCACCACACAAATTGTCTGCTGTGGTTACCAGGATAGGGTTAACCCACCCGTACCCATGATGCACAGCACATGCAAATCAGCAGTCAAGAGATGGGCACAAGATTGGGTATGCACCCCCACAGCACCTCGGCCAGGTAGGGGGAACAGACCGTGTGTGGTACTGCCACAGAGTAGCCACAGACAGTCACATTGTGCGGGTACTGTGCCCACCCTGAGGTTGAGGTGGGGCGCCCAGCACCAGGTCCACAGCACCTTTCATGGCTGAAATACATTATGCTGCAGGTCCCCATCAGTGTGTGATAGGTAGTTCCTGCAGACACCCCTAGGATACATCTGTACCCTGCTGTCTCTCATGCTGTCCCTTTACTGGGTTATCGTTTATTTTGTATGTTGGTTGTGTCTCCCTAGCATTTATCTCCATTTACCTGCCTTCCACCGGGCTCCTCTTCCTCCGGAAGTGCTGAGCTTTCAGCGAGCATTTGCCTCCATTTACCTGCCTTCAACTGGGCTCCTCCCCCTCCGGAAGTGCTGAGTTTTCAGCGAGGTACGCTGTCCTGCACCTATTAAATCACAGCGCCTGCAGTAGGAAAAGTACTGTCTCTCATGCTGCCCCTTTACTGGGTTATCGTTTATTTTGTATGTTGGTTGTGTCTCCCTAGCATTTGCCTCCATTTACCTGCCTTCAACCGGGCTCCTCCCCCTCCGGAAGTGCTGAGCTTTCAGCGAGGTACGCTGTCCTGCACCTATAAAATCACAGCGCTTGCAGTAGGAAAAGTACTGTCTCTCATGCTGCCCCTTTACTGGGTTATCGTTTATTTTGTATGTTGGTTGTGTCTCCCTAGCATTTGCCTCCATTTACCTGCCTTCAACTGGGCTCCTCCCCCTCCAGAAGTGCTGAGCTTTCAGCGAGGTACGCTGTCCTGCACCTATAAAATCACAGCGCCTGCAGTAGGAAAAGTACTGTCTCTCATGCTGCCCCTTTACTGGGTTATCGTTTATTTTGTATGTTGGTTGTGTCTCCCTAGCATTTGCCTCCATTTACCTGCCTTCAACCGGGCTCCTCCCCCTCCGGAAGTGCTGAGCTTTCAGCGAGGTACGCTGTCCTGCACCTATAAAATCACAGCGCTTGCAGTAGGAAAAGTACTGTCTCTCATGCTGCCCCTTTACTGGGTTATCGTTTATTTTGTATGTTGGTTGTGTCTCCCTAGCATTTGCCTCCATTTACCTGCCTTCAACCGGGCTCCTCCCCCTCCAGAAGTGCTGAGCTTTCAGCGAGGTACGCTGTCCTGCACCTATAAAATCACAGCGCCTGCGGCGCTTGTCGCCACAGCACGCGACAGGGGCGCGCACCTAAGGAGCACGACGTGCTCCTTAGGCGTGCTCCTTGGGGCCGCTCCGGCAGCGGAGGCCATACTGTTGCTGTAACGCGGCTAAGTCTGCTATCACTCCTGCTCTGCACTTCTCTGTTCGTCAGATCAGACACGCACTCCTCCTCACCTTGTTCCTGTTTTAGAGCTGCCCCTGGATCACCTCCGGTAGGTTTGCCGCCATCTCGTTCTACTTTTCTTTCCTGTCACCTGCACTGCTCAATGACGTCTATTCCGGTGTTTTGGGGCAGGCAACCGGACAAACCACCCAATAGGCGATTCCGCTGTCTCTCCAATCTTCGCCCGTGCCTCACTTCTGCTTCACCGCACCTTTCCTCCCCCAATCTGTTTACTCTTTCCCGGTCCTCTCTCTCTATTGGTCTCCTCAATTGCCGTTCCCTGTGAAATAAGACCCTTCTTATTCAGGACCTAGTTCTTCGGTCCTCTTTTGATCTCGCCCTTTTTACAGAGACGTGGCTCAGAGACGGCGAAGACGCCCTTCTAGCACGTTGTCTTCCTCCAGGGTTCTCTGCTGTTTCTGTTCCACGTCTCGGTCGGTCGGGTGGTGGTGTGGCTGCTATCCTCCATCCGACCCTGTCCTTTACCCAGATCTTTTCCCCATCACTACACTACCCTGAATCCCTTCTGCTTTGCCTCCATACCTCTCCTCGTATTCACGTACTCCTTCTCTACTCCCCCCCTGCTCTTCGCTCTGAGCTCTGGGATGCACTTCTATTAACTATTACTGATGTCTCTTTAGCTTTTCCCCATGTACTTATAGCAGGTGATTTCAACCTTCATGTTGATGCCCCCACCTCTTTTAGGGAACTCTCTTTTCTTTCCTTTCTCCAGGATCTATCCCTCTTGCAGCATGTCACTCTTCCTACCCATCGAGCCGGCCATACTCTTGACCTACTTCTGACGCCCTCATCTTCCTCGCATATTCTTTCTAATCTCAGCTCTACCCTTCTTCCCTGGACGGACCATGTCTGTCTTGCTATCTCCTGTTCATTTCCTAGCGACTCTTCCTCTTCTCCCCCCACCTCCCCCCTTCCGTACCCGCCAAAGCGGCTTTCACGTGCCCTCACTCCTCTTACACTCCAGCAGTTCCCCGCGGCTGATGATCTTTTGCCTTCAAACTTTCCCCTCCTTTTCCCTGATTCTCAGGCAACTCTTTGGTCCTCCTCGTTGTCCACTACCCTTGATCTCATAGCCCCTCTACATCCCCGCCCACTCCAGCATTGCCCCACGCACCCCTGGTATCATAGCGGTCTCCGGCTACTGCGAACTCACCTCCGCAGAGCAGAGCGATTGTGGCGCAAGGCTCCCTCTCCGGCGACCTTAGCAGTTTTTCAATCCCACTATTCCTATTACCGCTCCAAGATTCACTCTGCCAAACGCTCTTTCTTCTCCATGGCCATTTCCAATGCCCTTAACCAGACTCGACACCTCTATTCCGTTTTCCAATCTCTCATCTCTTTACGCACCCCTACATCAGACCCCTCAGCTCATCCCCTTCCTCCTCCCTCGCAACTAGCTTCCTTCTTCTGCGACAAGGTTACTTCTCTAAGAGCATCCTTACCCTCCTGTCCCGCTCCAATCACTTCTCCTCCCCCTGTCCCTTCTCCCCCACCTGTCTCCCAGCTTTCTCACTCCTGGGCTTCATTCGATCTGATCACGGCCCCTGAACTTCACCGTCTCATCTCCTCTTCTAAGAAAACTTCCTGTTCACTCGATCCCATCCCTTCCTCCTAGCTCCTCACCCCTTCACTGGGGCTTCTTCCTTACATTCTCTCTATGTTTAATTCCAGCCTTTCCACTGGGATTTTCCCCCGACCCTGGAAACACGCTCTGATACGCCCCATTCTAAAGAACCCCTCACTCGATTCATTAATTCCTGCCCACTATCGTCCTGTCTCTAACCTCCCTTTTCTATCTAAACTTCTTGAGAAATTCGTCTTTGCACAACTTTCGCACCATCTCGACTCTATTAATTTCCTTCACCCCCGTCAATCTGGGTTTCGTCAGGGTCACAGTGTTGAGACTATTCTTTCGGCTTTCACTAATGCACTACATGTAGCTCACGATCGTGGTGACATTTCTGTGGCAGTTGCACTGGATCTCTCGGCTGCTTTTGATTTGGTTGATCACTCTCTTCTCCTTCAACGCTTGCGGGAAGCGGGTCTTTGTAGCACAGTTCACCACTGGTTCCATTCCTTTCTCTCCACCCGGTCCTGCGCAGTTCTTTCTTCCTCACCCTCTACCCCCCCTTCAGATTCTCACCATCTTCTGTGCGGGGTTCCCCAGGGCTCTGTCCTTGCCCCTCTTCTTTTCAATCTCTTCTTGGCCCCCCTAGCGTCTCTAATCCAACAATTTGGTATATCTGCTTTCTTCTATGCTGATGATATTCTCTTACTCCACCACACTTCCCCCTTTTGTCCTGATCTTTCCTCTCTAGACTCCTGCCTCACAGCTGTCACAAACTGGTTAACACTTAACTGTCTTCACTTAAATCTCACTAAGACTATTGCCATCTGGTTCTCTCACGGCAGTTCACCCCCTTCTATAGCTCCCTCTTTTTCCGGCGCTCCCATTCCCTTGGTTTCAACTTTCCGTTACCTTGGTGTGCACTTTGACTCCAATTTATCTTTCGACACCCACATATCCCATGTCACCAAAACATCCTTTTTTTTTCTCCGTCAAATCCGTTCCATCCGTCCTTTCCTTTCTCCTTCGGCCCTTACCACCCTGGTACTCTCCCTAGTTATGTCCAGAGTAGATTTCTCCAATTCACTTTTCATTGGTCTCCCTAAATATCAGTTATCCCGTCTCCAACAGATCCAAAATACTGCAGCACGCCTCATTACACACTCCTCCCCTAGAGATCATATCACCCCTGTATTATTTCATCTCCACTGGTTGCCTGTTCCCTTCCGTGCCACTTTTAAATTGTTGACCCTTGTACACAAAGCTTTTCATACCAGCACTCCGCAATACTTAACGGATCTCATTTTTTTTCATTCCCCCAGACACACACCACGTTCTTTTCACCTCAACCGCCTCACCCTCCCCTCTCCCTCACGCGCTCACCTTCAGTCCACCCGTACCTCTGCCTTCTTTTTTGCCGGTCCCGCCCTCTGGAACGCTCTTCCCTCCTCCCTCCGTCTGGACCCCCAATATACCACTTTCAAGCAAAACTTAAAGACCCATCTGTTTTCCCTGGCATTCGATGTTCCTTCCCCTTTCGTGTGATCCCTCTCTCCCCCTCCTCTTAATCCCTATCATGCTTTCCTTCTCTTGTCTTGTCTTGTCTTGTCCTGTCCCCCTTCTTTTCTTTCCTATCCTATCAAGATATTGTACTTTCCTTTCCTTTTTATTGGCTTCCAGCCTCTTTTATTGAATTTTATTGTACACCGCCTTGGTTATTTTGGAAAGGCGGTTTTTATCAAATACAATAAACATAAACACATAAACATATGTCTTGGTCATGTCTAGTCCTTATGGGCGATGATGCACCCAGAATAGTGCATATCCTGTGTTTGTGCCATGGTTACCTGCTGAAGGTGAAAGGTGGGGGGGGGGGGGTGTATGGACCCATGGACAGATCATGTACCACCACACAACCCACCCTCTGGGGCTCAGGGTGGGAAACCAGATCACCCACCAATAGATCTACAGTCTACCTCCCTGCAATGGTAGCAGTAGAGCAGACCATCCACCCCAATCCTGCTGGGGAACTGATAGAGCGGTACACATCCGTAACACAATAGCAGACAAACAGCAGGCCTGGAAATGCTCAGCTGCCCCCCACCATTATCTGACATTCTCCAGCAGCAAGCCTCCAGCTGCTGCACCCTGCAAGGTGCTCCAGCAAGACACATATTAGCTGCAGACAGTCCGCCAGCTAGTCCATAGTGCATGGTCCTGGAGGAGCTGCATGTACCCAGAACGGGGATGTCAGCATACACACACCAAGCAGATAAGTCAGTGATTGGGCCCCAAAAGAAAACCCATATATATCACATGAAAGAAATGCTATACAGCACTATGGGGGAACCTAGCCATGCCATGGTCACTGCTCAGTCAGGGTGAGAGTGACCTCCCAGCAGGACATGCTATGGCCACCCTGCCCATGCAGGTGGTACCAGGCACTACAATGTCCGAGCCATTGCCCTATGCCCTGTGCAGATGCGGCCAGGCCAGGCCACCCTATCCAGGCTTTTCCCACAGTACCTTGCTCCTCATTATGCACATTGGCAGGCCAATACTGGCAACAGAGCTAGCAGTGTGGGCTGTGGAGGGTGTTGGCAGCCACCACACACTGGATAGACAGACATACACTCCCCACACCTATGCCAGCATTGTGCAACTATAGAGGTGTTGGGCAGCCCAGGCCACCACACCAGTCCTGGGCACAGGGCAGGCATGGCTATGGTAAGCAATACTGTAGGAGTCACTCCCCAGGTTGGTAAACACTGTCAGACACAAGACCTGTAGCACACTCCACAGACATCAGAAAGGTTGCTATGACACAGCTCAATCAGAATATTGTACTTAACCTAGGAATTGCTATCTGCCAGTAATCATAGCAACCTCTTTAAGGATGTGTGCCATATTCTCAGGTTTAGGGTGGCATTACTAAGGTATGCAAGTGCTAGTATTGGGAGATGCATGCAGAGCCCAAAGTCCTGCCTCTCCAGGAGGCTTTGGATAATAGGGCCTGTGGGTGCGGGTGTGTCTGCCCCTGTTGGCTGCTGTTTTACGGCAGAGGTTCCCAACTCCAGTCCTGCGGTGCCAAACACTGTTTGGGTTTTCATGCTGTCCCTCATGAATATGCATGAGATACATCTGCATACCATGGGGGTGGCGCATAGAAATGCAGCACAGGCATCTTTATCAGAGGCAGCATGGAACTGGAATGGTGTTTGGCCCTCCAGGACTGCATTTGGGAGACTCTGCTCTAGGTAATGTGCATGTATATGGTGTCCGTGCTCTGTAGGGTAAAATGTGGGTGTCTTGGGCATGTTTACGTCATCTGCAATAAAGGTGCTGTCTGTATTAGCACGTTGTAGTAGTGGGTAAAATATGGAGACTGGGTTGGCAGGAACCACAGCTGGGACTTGAACCTGTGACCCTCTGCTGCTGAATACACTGGTTTTGTGCACTGCACCACCTTGTTACTGCAGAGTTGGTACATTCCTTGGTGATAGCATGACTGTTCGTCAGACAGGGCATGTCTATTGCAGTACACGGCACCCACCTACACAGGGCTAGGCCACGGTCTGCTCTGGCAGCTGCCACTGCCCCCTCCACCACCAGTATCCCTCAGCCACCATGCTGACATGCCCTTCTGCTGGTGGAGCTGGTGGTGCACAGTCTCAGGCCATCCAGTGTGCAGGTAGGCGGCTGCCTATGGTGCGGGTTCTGGGTTAGGTGTGCCTGCATAGACATCCACGCTCCCCCCCAGCCCGCCTGCCAATGTTCCGTGCCCTTTGGGGTAGCTGTTGGGTACTATCCCCTGTGACACTTTGGGAAACACACTCGTGCCCATGTTGGGCCTTCAGCAGTTGCTGTCTGGCTGCTCTGCTGTTTCAGCATTTGTATGGGCCACCTAGGCATCACCCTAGTCCGCACTGTGGCCCATCTGCACCACAGCATGTGCCGCCTGAGGCCCTCTGTATCCCCTTCTCCGGCATCTGTCCAGTTGCCGTTCTGACATGCCCACCCTGATGTTGCAGGAGATGTGCATGCCATAGGAACCCTGTCCGATGGTGGGGAAAACCCTGAGCAGCGCTATTTCACTGTGGGCTCATTCACCTTGTATGGGGACGGAGTATAGACCCTTCCACGATTTATATCTGTTCCATGGAGCTTACTCGGGGGGGGGGGGAGAGGGGTTGATGTTTCTCATTGATACCACTATTGGCCAGCTTGGTTATGGTTTTTTTCCAGTTTGTTGGGATCATTTTCAGTGTTTATTTGCCCTTTTGTTCTGTGCACATTTATCACACTTATCACTTGTTTTAGGTTTCCTTGACTGGGCTGTACATTGCTGACACTGAAATGGTTTCTCTCCCCTGTAATGTGCATTTAACGGCAGGTTTTCATTCGCGTTGGAATTGAGCTCTTCAGATCAGCACGTTAGTATGAAGGGAGCCTCTCCCTGCCCACTCTCTGCCCATTGACCCCTTCTCTCCACCCTCTCTCCACCTTCTGCGGTGTTTTACCGCGCCGCGGGAGTTTACGATCGTTAGCGCATCATAACGCGCGTTATGATGCGCTAACGATCGTAAGCGCATCCTAACACGTGTTATGCTGCGCTTACAATCATTAATGTTACGTAACACGCGTTATGTACAATTACCGCAGTTTAGTAAACATACCCCATAGAGTAGCCTTTTTGCTTTCTGGCTATGACTTTGTGGAATACCTTTCTCTGATATACAGATGCATGGAGAGCTCTTTTCAGAGCTTTCAGATTGGAGTTAAAACCGGGCTGTTCCACAGGCATTTCCTGACTTGGTTAATTGAGAGTTTCTTCAGCAAGGTACAGCATGTTCCGTTCAATGCTATAAGATTTAGGCTGATATTTTGTTATACTTTCCTGTCCTGTTGTAGCATAGTTGAACTGTTTTATTATATTAAATGTGTGCTGTTACTTCCTGGATCTATAAGTGCATTAATGCAAATTTAATTGTTCAAGTATTGATATATCAAATGGCAAGAAATACGAGTATAGATACATTGCAAGACAGCTATTTAGATGCTTTTATATGTAGAAAAGTGTATGGCTAACTGAACATCATGAGCATAAAGAATAAAGATCAGTCCTAAACTAGACAAGAAACAAACAGGAGCCAAAAACAGATTGTTCAAAACTGGGCATAAAGTAGACCCTTGCTTAACCAGGGCACAACAGCAAACCTGACACCCATTTTCACTTGTTTCTGATGATCGACTGCAAAATACTGAAACAGTGAAATAACTCATCCTTCACCATTTACTTCTTGGAAGTACTGCATGGAAAAAGAGGGATAAGCACAAGAACTGGTAAATTAAATGTAAAACAGTAATAAGGCAAATGAAGAGGATTGGAAAAGAAGCTTGCTGTAATGACAAAACCTAATAAGATTGTGATGCAGTTACTTTGACCACTAGGTAAAATAAGTGCTTAGGGAGGATGAGGGAATAACAGAAAAATTAAACTAATTATTTGCCTTGTTCTTTACTGATGAGAATGATGGGGTCATACCGACACTTGAAATCTTCTTGAATGGTGATGATTCAAAGAAACTAAAGCAAATCACCATAAACTCTATGAGATGTACTAGAATAAATTGACAAACTGAAGAGTAACAAATCACTAGGACTGGATGGCATTCACTCTAGAATTCTGAAAGAGCTCAAACAGAGCTTTGAAAGAGCTAACCTTTTACTATTGATCCACAACCTGTCATTTAAAAGAGCAAAGTATCTGAGGACTAGAGGGTGGCCATTGTAATGCCAATTTTCAAAAAGGCTCCAGGGTGATCCAAGAAACATAAATTGGCAATGCTGGCTCTGGCAAAATGGTAGCAAGAGGGAATGACCCTGTTATCTGTATTGTGGAAAGCTGACCGAAACAAGTATTTTTGAAATTCCTATTCATGCTAAGGGGCACATATAGATATGGCAGCATTTGAAAATAGGAGTTGCAGGTGGATCTTTTTATTGCTTCCCTGGACACGCCTCAGTCACACCCCCATTTGTCATAGATGTGATTGTGCCAGACACGAGTAAATTCGGTGCTTCATAAATGGTTCTTGGGGCATGGATGTGCTCGACATATCTGAGTGGGCATCTTCAGACAAGAAAATCATGAATACAGCCCACTCTCTTTTAAGGGAGTGGGGTGCTTCATTGTCTTTTGGAAGGTGTTTCAATAAGAATATCAATAAAAAAATGTTTATGCAAGGGGATTCAGGCTTTATGTGTTTAAGGAGGGAATGGGATCAGGGTTTGTGTGTGAGTGGCTGAAGGCTCTGCTGCTGCGGGAACAAATTTCATTCAAAACTCTGCTATGTTAAATTTAGGGTTTTAATTTTTCTTTGGTCTAATAGTTCCTCCCTCCTTCTTCCAAGATAATTAAAACCAGGGTTGAGATCCTGGTATCATGATATCTCAATTGCAAAAATCTGGGGATTCCCTCTCCTTGTTTTTGACTAGATCCCGCTCTGGTCATTCTAGAAAGAGTCTTGAGGGTAGGTGCTATGCACTAGTTCTTCTTCTGGAACTCGGTATCCTGGGTTTTAAATCCTGATGCGGTCCTTCTTCATCACCAGGACTCTCGTCTCAGGGGCTGTGAACCTGCTCTGCACCCAGGATAGCATGGGATTTGGAAGAAACAATGTGGAAATTGAACTAGAGACCTTCTGCTTGGAAACACACAGCACTTATCAGTGAGCCACTGGGCCAGCTCAATGTTTTAAAATTAACTGAAAGCAGAAGTTCAAATAACTGGGCACATGGAATATAACAGCATTAAAAATTTACCAGCAGCATAGACAACCTTCCACCCCCAACTTTTCATCCCTTTAAATCAGACCTTCAGCATTTCATTCATCCTTTAAAAGATGCTACAGTTTGGACTGTACTTCATACTGAAAGGGTTTGGGTTTATAATAGGGAACCTATGTAAAAACTTGAAAAGAGCCTTATTGTAAGCTTATTACATATTACTACTACTATCATTTCTATAGTGCTATAACTTGTATAGATGTAAGAGACAGTCCCTGCGCATCAGAGCTTACAATCTAATCAACACGAAGAACATCACAAAACCGGGAACTAGAGTATGGTAAGATATATAAGTGGTGAACAAGAGAGTGACGAGCATGAGGATCTGAAAGTGGCTTTGAAGAGGTGGGTTTTTAGCTTGGATTTGAATAGGGCTGGAGAAGGAACCCGACGCACTGACTCAGGTAGTTTGTTCCAGGCATATGGAGCAGCAAGGTGGAATGAATGAAGTCTGGAGTTGGCAGTGGCAGAGAAGAGCACAGATAAACGGGATCTGCCAGAGGAATGGTGTTCCCAAGGAGGCGTGTAGGATGAGGCATCCTGAACTATTCCCAGAATTATACAAATGTTCTTGCATAAATTTACACCTCTTCAAAGGTTTAAATTTACACCTGTCTTATCTTTGTGACTTCTTTGTAACTTTTCCCACAAGTTGGGCAGTTTCCTTTTTTGCATATGATTCATAGATTTTTGGGCATTTCAAACATTTGAAAAGCACCATTAATTTTGTTATGATCTTTCCTTCTCTTCTGTCACTGGAGCTGTCCAGACCATGGTGCTGAAAAGCAGTGAAATGCACCATAATAAACCCTTAGCTTTATTTTTACTGCTCATTCTTGATTTGGGGGGGGGGGGGGGGGGGGGGGGGGGGGAGGAGGGGGAATGATATCATGAATTGTTGACATTCATATGACTAGTTGTAATTAACAGCAGCCTGTTGAATGGAAGTCTATATTTTATTTTACAAGGCTAAACGAAAACTACTCACTACACTTCTTTCAAATGTCTCCTTTCTCAAATGCTTATTTAAAATATTTTATGGATGTCAACCTTGTCGTGTCAACAAACCACATTACTTTTTTGTTACCATCATTGTCCTTTGCTTTCTATTCCATTTTCTATTTTTGCCCTTTTCTCCTAAAGAATTAAACACATGTTGTCTTTCTGCCACTAGATGTCCCTCTGATTCCTTGATTGAATGCTTCTCTTGTCTTCCCTTTGCAAAGGAAGGCTTGATGGCTGCTATCCATAACCTGGTACCTTTAAGTAGGAGAAAAGGCAAAATCGAAATCACAGAAGCTCCTACCCAGAAAAAGAGCTTCACTCATCTTCTCTAAGAACACCATAAGAATTGTTGTCAGTGATTTTAAGAGAGGACATATAGTAGGGATTATAGATGGGTGGCTTTTGGTGGGTGGGCAGGTGGTTTTTATAGAGAATATATTTCTTTACTGCATGTCACTCGGAATATTTGGAAAGAGATGCCTCAGCTCTAGTGCTGGTTCTGCCACTGTTTCCAAGACAATTTGCAAATCATCGTAAGATTCCATTCAGGTCATATAGACTAGAAAACTATTAAGCTGTTCTTAAGTTCACAAGAGTTGTTGGAATTACCTCTGACGCATTAATATCTGCATTACTCTGTTTTAGTCTTCCATATTGTCGAATCTATAAGTCTTGAAAAGCACTCTTCTACTCCTTTACCCCCTCCCAAGGTTGGATGCACAAAAGAAGCAGCTAGCATTGAAACCGGGATGGAAAAAGTGTAGCACCTAGCATTAAGACCAGGAAGGCAGTGGGAATTAGCTTCCAGGTTTTAGGGATGATGATATAAAATGTATTAATACCTGACATAAAAATCATATTCAATATAAATTACTCATTACATCTATAAGGTCCTGAATTCCGGTATTCCTGCTTACTTATCCTCCCATATTATCCCATATCCACCTATGCATTCACTCTGTTCCATACATGCCCATCGTTTCTATCTGCCGGCCCCAGCAAATGCCCACCTAGATAGCACCCACAATTCCACCTTTTTCTTTCTTGGCCCTGCATCATGGAACTTACTTCCACCAGCCCTACGTCTTGAATCATCATTTCCAAAATTCAAAACAGCACTTAAGACACACCTTTTCCAACAGGCTTTTAACACCAACATTAATCTGGCTATCACCTAAGGATGTAAGCAATAAGAACAGCCCTTCCTATTATACTCCCGGAACACTTAGGGGTGTGTTTACTAAACTGCGGTAATCATGAATAACGTGCATTGTATGACATTAACGCTCGTTAGCGCGTGATAACGCGCGTTATCACACGCTAACGAGCGTTAACGTCATACAATGCGCGTTATCACGTGCTAACGAGCATAATGCTCCGTGGCGCGGTAAAACTCCGTAGAAGGTGGAGAGAGGGCGGAGAGAAGGGGTGAATGGGCGGAGAGTGGGTGGGGAGAGGCTCCCTTCACATTAACGCGCTGATTTTCAGAGCTGAATTCCAACGCGAATGAAAACCTGCCGTTAAAGGCATATTAAAGGAGAGAGAAACCATTTAAGTGTCAGCAATGTACAGCCCAGGCAGGGAAACCAAAATAAAGTGATAAGTGTGATACATGTGCACAGAACAAAAGGGCACAGAAACACTGAAAATGACCCCAACAAACTAGAAAAAAACAATAACCAAGCTGGTCAATAGTGGTATCAATGAGAAACATCAACCCCTCCCCCCCCCCCGAGTAAGCTCCATAGAACAGATATAAATCCCGCTTTCCTCTCAAAGATTGTAACTTCCTTTTCCTTCCCTCTAACCTAGTACTTTAACTATTTATATTTTGTGAACCGCTCTGCTTCCCCAGAAGGGCGGTATACCAAGTGAAATAAACATAACATAACATCGTGGAAGGGTCTACACTCCGTCCCCATACAAGGTGAATGGGCCCACAGTGAAATAGCGCTGCTCAGGGTTTCCCCCACCATCAGACAGGGTTCCTATGGCGTGCACATGTCCCGCAACAGCAGGGCGGGCATGTCGGAATGGCAACTGGACAGATGCCGGAGAAGGGGATACAGAGGGCCGCAGGCGGCACATGCTGTGGTGCAGCTGGGCCACAGTGCGGACTAGGGCGATGCCTAGGTGGCCCATACGAATGCTGAAACAGCAGAGCAGCCAGACAGCAACTGCTGAAGGCCCAACATGGGCATGAGTGTGTTTCCCAAAGTGTCACAGGGGATAGTACCCAACAGCAACCCCCAAGGGCACGGAACATTGGCAGGCGGGGCTGGGGGGGAGCGTGGACATCTATGCAGGCACCCCTACCCAAGAACCCGCACCATAGGCAGCCGCCTATCTGCACACTGGATTGCCTGAAACTGCGCACCACCAGCTCCACCAGCAGAAAGGCATGTCAGCATGGTGGTTGAGGGATACTGGTGGTGGAGGGGGCAGTGGCAGCTGGCCAGAGCAGACCGTGTCCTAGCCCTGTGTAGGTGGGTGCCATGCACTGCAACAGACAGGCCCTGTCTGACCAACAGTCATGGTATCACCAGGGAATGCACCATCTCTGTGGTAACATGGTGGTGCAGTGCACAAAACCACTGTATACAAAAGCAGAAGGTCACAGGTTCAAGTCTCAGCTGTGGTTTCTGCCAACCCAGTCCTCATATTTTACCCATTACTATAACGTGCTAATACAGACAGAACCTTTTTTGCAGATGACGTAAACATGCCCAAAACACCTACATTTTACCCTACAGAGCACAGACACCATAAACATGCCCATTACCTAGAGCAGAGCCTCCCAAATGCAGTCCTGGAGGGCCAAACACCCATTCCGGTTCCATGCTGCCTCTGATAAAGATGCCTGTGCTGCATTTCTATGTGCCACCCCCATGGTATGCAGATGTATCTCATGCATATTCATGAGGGACAGCATGAAAACCCAAACAGTGTTTGGCACCGCAGGACTGGAGTTGGGAACCTCTGCCGTAAAGCAGCAGCCAACAGGGGCAGACACACCCGCACCCACAGGCCCCATTATCCAAAGCCTCCTGGAGAGGCAGGACTTTGGGCTCTGTGTGCATCTCCCAATACTAGCACTTGCATACCTTAGTAATGCCACCTTAAACCTGGGAATATGGTACACATCTATCAAAAGGTTGCTATGATTACTGGCAGATAGCAATTCCTAGGTTACGTACAAGTTTTTTCTGAGTGAGCTGCAGCATAGCAACCATTCTGATGTCTGTGGAGTGTGCTACAGGTCTTGTGTTTGACAGTGTTTACCAACCTGGGGAGTGACCCCTACAGTATTGCGTACCATAGCCATGCCTGCACTGTGCCCAGGACTGGTGTGGTGGCCTGGGCTGCCCAACACCTCTATAGTTGCACAATGCTGGCATAGGTGTGGGGAGTGTGTGTCTGTCTATCCAGTGTGTGGTGGCTGCCAACACCCTCCACAGCCCACACTGCTAGCACGGTTGCCAGTATTGGCCTGCCAATGTGCATAATGATGAGCAAGCTATCGTGGGAATAGCCTGGATAGGGTGGCCTGGCCTGGCCGCATCTGCACAGGGCATAGGGCAATGGCTAGGACATTGTAGTGCCCGGTACCACCTGCACGGACAGGGTGGCCATAGCATGTCCTGCTGGGAGGTCACTCTCACCCTGACTGAGCAGTGACCATGGCATGGCTAGGTTCCCCAATAGTGCTATATAGTGTGATATCTATGGGTTTTCTTTTGGGGCCCAGTCACTGACTTGTCTGCTTGGTGTGTATTCTGATATCCCCGTTCTGGGTACATGCATCTTCTCCAGGACCATGCACTATGGACTAGCTGGCGACCTGTCTGCAGCTAGTATGTGTCTTGCTGGAACACCTTGCAGGGTGCAGCGGCTGGAGGTCTGCTGTTGGAGAATGTCAGATAATGGTGGGGGGCAGCTGAGCATTTCCAGACCTACCGTCTGTCTGCTATTGCGTTATGGATGTGTGTTGCTCTGCATTGCCTGCCCTGTAGGGTGTTTGATCTCTAGCAGTACTGGGGTGATGGTCCCTTCTACTGCCACCATTGCAGGGGGGTAGGAAGTGGATCTGTTGGCGGGGGATCCTGTCCCCCACCCTGAGCCCCAGAGGGTGCGTTGGGTGGTGTTATGTAATCTCCCTGTGGGTCCCAGCACCCCCATTCACTTACATCATGTGACCATGGTACCCACACAGGGTATTCACTTTTCTGGGTGCATCATAGTCCACAAGGGCTAGATGTGGCATACAGATGAACACAGGCATATCCTAGGGGTGTTTGCAAGGACTACCTATCACACATTGGCACTGATGGGGACCTGCAGCATAGCCTATCTCAGCAAAGCCAGGTGCTGTGAGAATGGTGCTGGGCACCATACCTCTCCCTCAGGGTGAGCACAGGACCCGCACACTGTGACGGTCTGTAGGTTCTCTGTGCCACTAACACACACCGTCGGCACCCCCTACCAGGCTGAGGTGCTGTGGGGTGCATACCCCATCTTGTGATCATCTGTTGACTGCTGATTTACATGTGCTGTGCATCCTGGGTACGGATGGGTTGACCCTATCCTGGTAACCACAGCAGAATGTGGGTGTGGTGCCGTGCAGTCCTCCTGTAGCCAGCCAGGTGTTTGTTAGCAGCTCGAGCCCACTGGTTACTTCACTGCCTGTGGAGCCAGAGGTCATGGGTTCAAAACCCACAGTGGGGTTCATCGATAGGGCTGTCTTAGGCATTGTCTATTTGTATTGTATATTAGTGCTGCCAGCAGAACCACCCTCAGGGTACTGTCACTTTAGAGTGGCTCA
Source organism: Ichthyophis bannanicus (assembly GCA_033557465.1). Lineage (NCBI taxonomy): Eukaryota > Metazoa > Chordata > Amphibia > Gymnophiona > Ichthyophiidae > Ichthyophis > Ichthyophis bannanicus. The sequence continues at coordinate 994,309,959 of CM066031.1, read as the reverse complement.
TAGGGCGCCCTATAGGGCACCTTATACGGTGCCCTATAAAGCGCCTTATAAGTTGCCCTATGGGGGACATTATAGGGTGCCTTGGCACTTTATAATGTGCCCTATGGAGTGCCTTCTAGGGTGCCTTATGTGGTACCTTAGGTTACACACTGTGAGGGTGTGTTTGCTGGCAGCACTATTAAAGTACAGCTAAACTTCCTCACAGCCCAATACTTAACCCTTTCCAGGCCAAGCCCAAAACTTTCGGGATCCGAACATCTGCCTAAATATTCCTATCAAATGGTATATAATACATGACCATGGCAGAGGGAACGTCACTATTGGAACATATTGAATAAGACGGGTACAATTTTCCTGCCATATGCAAACATTAACCCGGCTGCAGAATGTGGATTAAAATATTATAGTAGGCTTTCAGAGGGTTATACATGATGCCTCAACCAGCCTTCTTCATTAGGCACACTGAGGAATTGAACCCATGACCCTTGCACCATTGGTCTGTGTAGTAACCATTGTGCTACAGCTCTGTTTCTGTATTTGGGTGTCTGCGTGCCTTCTTATGCTTAATGCGCAGTAACGCGCCCTGTAACGATCGTTGCTGCGCGGCGCCTTACAACGCGCGTTATTGCGCGTTATCGGTAACGATGTACAGCCCATGTCCTTTTTTTGCTTTCCTTCCACTAACGCGGCTCCTAACGCGAATCACACTAACGCAGTTTAGTAAACATACCCCTTAGAAGCTCTACCCCATCCCCTGATTACTTCTTATACCTCTATCCTTCTGTCCTATCTTAGTATGGTGTTCTTTTCCTTTTCTATTATTTATTTATTTATTTACTTATTTATTTGCAGTCTCTTTTATACCACGCTATTCGACATCAGTGCGGTTTACAATGAACATAAGAGTTGCACATCTCAATTTCGTGATTTGTGCTTACAGTGAAACAGGTATAATAACTTGGGTATACATTAAAACAGGAAAATTAAACTTGGGTATGCATTAAGCAGGTATAACAGGTAAAATAGGGTATAAATAACCAGTCCCTTAACAAGGAGACACGATGAATAAATACAGTCTACTTTATGCAACAATATAATGAGTTATGCGGCACTGCATAAGTTTCTCATGGTGGTTGGAGGGGAAGGTGTGATTGCGAGTGATCAGTCTGGGAATGTGACGTGCATGAGTTTGAGGTGCTGCATTGAGATGTGAGAGTGGGTGAGTGTGGGGAGAAGACTGCATCATCGTAGTGATGAAGAAAGAGGTGCCGTTTCAGTGCCTTCCTAAATTGGGAGAGTTCACTGATGGTTCTGATAGTTGCTGGTAATGCGTTCCAGCAGGATGGAGCAAAGAAGAAGGCTCTGGATCTAGTGAATTGAGAACACTTCGTGCTTGCCTTAGGTAATATGAGAGTATTTGCGGCATTCGATCTCCTTGCTCGATTGGGAGGTGTGATTGAAATTAGATCAGTAATGGCAGTAGCAGGGTATTTATTGATGGCTTTATGGGTCATAATTAGGATCCTGAATGAGATCCTGGCTTGTATGGGTAGCCAGTGCAATTGTTTTAGTATTGGGTTAATATGAGAACTTCTTGAGGCTCCATGAAGGATTCTTGAAGCTGAATTCATTGCAAGTTGTAAGGGGTTAGTCGTGCACTTAGGTAGACCATACAAGATCGCATTGGCATAGTCAAAGTGAGGCATTATTAGGGCCTGAAAGACAGTTCGGAAGTCATCAGGTTCTAACAGTTGACGCAAATTGCGGAGGGTCCAGATTTTATGGTACACCGACTTTGTTATGTTTTTGATATGAGCCTTCATATTAAGTTGCTGATCAAGCGTTACACCTAGGTATCTTACTGTAGTCTTGCATATGATCTCTGTGTCGCGAACCTTGATAGACAGGGGTGGAGTAAAAGCTGGATTCCTGGTTACGAAGAGGGCTTCTGTCTTTTTGAAATTTAACTTAAGCATTTGTGCATTTAGCCAGTCTGTGACAGCGTCAAAGCACCTGATAAGTGGGGATAGTTCAAGATGTTCTGTCGAAATTGGCATGTACATCAAGACGTCGTCAGCATAGACCAGGCAGTTGATATTAAATGATTGGATGAGATCACAAATGGGTTGCATATAGACATTGAATAGCAAGGCGGATAGAGATGAGCCCTGTGGAACACCTTTAGTTTGGGGGAAGGAATCGGAGTTGGAGGGGCCAGAACGGACATGTTGCCAGCGATCAGTGAGGTATGAAGCGCACCATGACAAAGCTGAAGCTTGAACTCCCTTCTCTCTGAGGCGTAGCAGGAGAACTTCGTGGTCTACGGTGTCGAATGCGGCAGCAATGTCCATGAAGGTCAGTGCAAAGCCTTGTCTGATGTTATCGAGACCTAAGGTTATGGTGTTGAATAAGGTTGTGAGTAATGTTTCAACACCATGTGCTTCGCGAAATCCATGCTGGCAGGGATGCAGGGGTGCATTAGTATCTATGTGATCTTGTAATTGGCGTTGGGTAATCTTTTCAATGATTTTCGATAGGAGAGGTATGCTGGAGATAGGTCTGTAGGATTCCATCATCGAAGGGTCCAATTTACTGTTTTTTAGGAGTGGTCTGATAGCCGTCTGTTTCAGGCTTCGAGGAAATGTTCCAGTAGAGAACGATACATCAATCAATTTGGATAGGAATGGGCTGAGCTCGGCACGCAGGGCCTTTATCCAGGGAGCTGGACACGGATTGGAGGGTGCTGTTGTAGTGTTTATGTTTAGGATAGTGTCTTGAATGACTGTCAGATGGAGTAGAAAATGATGTGATAGTGTGTTGGGACCCACTCAAGAAATGACCAAGAGGAGGTTGTGGGATGGAGAAAGGTAGGCTGGCTGGTATGGGGGGCTTAGCAGTGTGGGCAAGCTGATTACTTTTCTTACGCAAGTAATAAGCATATTCTTGTGAGTCTGGGTAGGGTAAGTTCTCTTGAGATGGCTCCTTTGCTAGAGATTTCACAATTTGGAAAAGCTCGTGGGGTTTGTTCAAGGAGCGTTGTAGTCTTTTTGCATGATATTGTTTCATACTTGATGCTACAGATAACCGATGTTTTCCTAATTGTGCTGTGAATGCCTCATGGCTCTCAGCTGTTCTTGATCGTCGCCAGCGTCTCTCAAGTCGTCTGAGTTGAAGGAGCGAATTACGTAGTTCTTGGGAGTACCATGGGGCATTCTTTTTCTTATGTGGTGCTTTGTTCGTGGTAAGTGAGTGGATCACGGCATCTAGGCTTGAGTTCCAAGCGGCGACCATGTCATCGAGGCTTTGAAGAGGAGGGTCAAATAGATTGTGTGTCCTCTTTAGAATATCTTCTCTGTTAAAAGGGTGGAAGCGCTTTAAATGTTCTGATATGGGTTTATCTTCAGGTATGGATTTGGAGGAGTTGGTGCAAATTGGAATCTGGAATCTTATCAGGAAGTGATCCGACCAGGGAACCGCACTTACGTTTAGGTGAGACTGGTGCAAATGTGTGAGGGCTGTTTGTGGTGCAAAGATAAGATCAAGTGAGTTGCCTTTTATATGGGTAGGGGTATCAACAAGTTGAACATAGCCTAGATCACTGAGAGCATCAATAAAGGCATTGGTGTGGCTGTCCTGAATGACTGGGAGGTTGAGGTCACCTAATATCCAGTTTAGAGTATGCGAATTCGTGGTGTTGCAAGCAAGATCAATTATTGTTGCTAAGTCATCTAGAGATGAAGATGGAGTTCTATAGAGCAAGTTAATAGTGATTTGCTTATTTGTAATGGTAACAGAGTCAAGGGTAGAGGTGCTGCTTGAGGCGGCAAGCCGAAATTTGAGGTCGGCTTTCGTTAGGATAAGTACTCCTCCGCCACGACGGTCAGCTCTGTGACAAGAGTGGACTGAGAAATTAGGCGGGACACACTGGTGAAGGATCACGGCGTCAGCAGCTGAAAGCCATGTCTTATTATTTACCGCCCCATACTTTGTCGAGAGGCAGTATATCAAGCCTTTTAATAAACCATTGACCATCTAACAGAATTCAGAAGCTGGAAGCATTTCCATGGCCATGTTAAAAGCAGCCTGGCCATAGCAACGCCACTGTGTTGGGCAGCTCAGACTTCCCTATGTTAACCGGCCCAAAGTGAAAAGGCTGGTTACTACAATGAACTTGACTTTCTTAAATGCAAATATGTGCCTCTGTGGTCTTCCAGGGCCCCTAACTCTCCTAAGATGACAAGCGCCTCCAGACAATGCTAGCTTCCTGTCTCCCCTTCCAAGTTAGCAAGGGCCTCTTGGTTTCCCAGGACTCCATCTGCCAAGCTGAGAAGGGCCTCCAGGCCCACATGAAGCTCCCCTGCTATCACTAAAGTCATATAAATCTTTGTCAGCAAGGAGAAGCTTTTTTTCTCTTAAACTGGTTGCAGCTTCAGAATAAAAATGGCATCACTGATGTTCTCATCCACATGAAATTTGAAGGTCCTTGTTAGCTTGGGAGTAGGGGTGATTTTCTGAAAAAAAAAAGTTATTGGGTCAGGTGTTGAGGAGGTAGCTGGGGGCCAATCTTCTCTCTTAGCCTCCCCCACTAACCTCGTTTCTCCTCCCCCCACATACCTCCTCCAGTAGCTGATGATCCTGGTTGCTGCATTGGTTCAGCAGCTGGCAGGGTGTGAACGGCTGGTCTATCTTTGCACTGTCTGCAAGTATCTTTAAAAATCTCACACACTGGCATTTCTCAGCTTCTGATCTCATGATGCCAGGAAGTGCCAAGCCACAACTTTTGAAAGTTCTCTTAATGATTTAAAGTTAGCCATAGGTCGAAAAGCTGATGGGTCAGCAACCTGCCTTAACCAAGCAGAAAATCATCACTAGCTGGGAGTTTACTGGCCCAGAGGCCTGAGTTCACATTCCCTGCATTTGTAAGTCAGATCAAGGGGTGAATTTTAGATGCCTTATACACTGTTCACATGAATAAGTTGCAATCTTAGAAAAGGTGCATGCAGAGACTTCAAGGGTGTGTGTTCTGGGCTGTCCTTCAAAGTGCATGTGTATTCCATGTATTCCATACTTTAGAAAGGCAGGACGCATAGACAGCAGCACTTACCTATTGGCATTTACATCTGCTTTGAGTCATACAAATGTCTTGGCTAACTTCTGGTTTACACTGGGATTTGGAGGAGGGTTGGGGGTTAGGGGTGAGTGTTTAGCTCCTCTAGCAATCAAATGCACCCCCCCCCCCCCACCTTGCAAAAGGTTTGAGTTTTGGAGGATGGCTCCCTGATCAGCTCCTTTCAGACATGCAGATTTCCAAAAACCACCACTTCTATGCGCACATAGCACCACTTACAGCTGCAAATTGTAAAATGACCTCTCATACAGTTGTGGTCAACATTATTGGCACCCTTGCATTTTAGGTATGTTGTGCACAATATTTTGAGAAATAATTCGAAATATTCCAACTGTATGTCATCATAATATTTTAATAGTATTTTCAAAGGTATACAAAAAAAAAGATGTTTGTGCAACTTAGGGGTATGTTTACTAAACCGTTCTAACGTGTGCTCTGCGACGTTATCGCGCGATAAGGTACCTTATCGCGTGATGATGGCGCTTTTTAAGGCGCACAGGTACCATATCGCGTGATAACGCACGCTGCGGCGCAAATGAGCGCTGAAGACGGGGAAAGGCTCCCGGAGGGCGGAGGAAGGCTCCCCAGGGGCGGAGAGAAGGGGTCAATGGGTGGAGAGTGGGAGGGGAGAGGCTCCCCACACACTAGTGATGTGAAATCCGAGGCCAAAACGAACGCCAGTGAAAACCTCGCGTTAGAGCTGATTTAAAGGGAAAAGAAACCATTTCTGTCAGCAATGTACAGCAAAACCAGGGAAACCCACAGAAAAGTGATAAGTGTGATACATGTGCACGGAACAAAAGTGCAAATAAACAGTGAAAATGACCCCAACAAAATAAAAAAAAAACATAACCAAGCTGGGCATAGTGATATTAATGGGAAACATCAAAAAGCACTCCCGAGAAAGCTCCAAAAAAAAGATATGAATTTTCAAATGGTCTACGCTCCGTCCCCATACAAGGTGAATGATCCTACAGTGAAATAGCACTGATCAGGGTTTCCCTCTCCATTGGACAGGTTTCCTATGGCATGCACATGTTCCACAACAGCAGGGCGGGAATGTCGGAATGGGCAACTGGACAGATGCTGGGAAAGGGGATACAGAGGGCTGCAGGCGGCACATGCTGTGGTGCAGCTGGGGCACAGTGCGGAATAGGCAGATGCCTAGGTGGCACTTAGGAATGCTGAAACTGTACAGCAGACAGACAGCAACTGATGAGGGCCCAACATGGGCATGAGAGTGTTTATCACAGTGTCACAGGGGATAGTACCCAGCAGGTACCTCCAAGGGCACAGAACATTGGCAGGCGGTGTTGGGGGGAAGCGGGGACATCTATGCAGGCACCCCTACCCAGAACACGCACCATAGGCAGCCGCCAACCTGCACACTGGATGGCTTGAGACTGCACACCACCAGCACCACCAGCAGAAGGGCATGTCAGCATGGTGGCAGAGGGATACTGGTGGTGGTGGGGGGCAGTGGCAGCTGCCCAGAGCAGACCATGGCCTACCCCTGTGTAGGTGGGTGCCATGCACTGCAACAGACAGGCCCTGCCGGACAAACAGTCATGGTATCACCAGGGAATGCACTGTCTCTGTGGCAACACGGTGGTGCAGTGCACACACCCAGTGTGTTAGGAGACAGAAGATCACAGGTTCAAGTCCCAGCTATGGTGCCTGCCAACCCAGTCCCCATGTTTTACCCACTACTACAACGTGCTAATACAGACAGAACCTTTATTGCAGATGACGTAAACATGCCCAAAACACCTACATTTTACCCTACAAAGCAAAGACACCATAAACAGGCACATTACCTAGAGCAGAGTCTCCCAAATGCAGTCCTGGAGGGCCAAACACCATTCAGGTTCCATGCTGCCTCTAATAAAGTTGCCTGTGCTGCATATCTATGCGCCACCCCCATGGTATGCAGATGTACCTCATGCATATTCATGAGGGACAGCATGAAAACCCGAACAGTGTTTGGCAAACCAGGACTGGAGTTGGGAACCTCTGCCGTAAAGCAGCATCCAACAGGGGCAGACACACCCACACCCACAGGCTCCATTAGCCAATGCCTCCTGGAGAGGCAGGACATTGGGCCCTGCGTGCATCTCCCAATACTAGCACTTGCATACCTTAGCAATGCCACCCTACACCTGGGAATACGGTACACAGCTATCAAACGTTTGCTATGATTACTGACAGATAGCAATTCCTACGTTAAGCACAGTTTGCTGATTGAGCCCCATCATAGCAACCTTTCTGATGTTTGTGGAGTGTGCTTCAGGTCTGGTCTCTAACAGTGTTCACCACCCTGGGGAGTGACCCCCAACAGTATTGTGTACCATATCCATGCCTGCACTTTGCCCAGGACGGGTGTGGTGGCCAGGGCTGCTAAACACCTCTATAGTAGCACAATGCTGGCATAGGTGTGGGAGTGTGTGTCTGTCTATCCAGTGTGTGGTGGCTGCAAACACCCTCCACAGCCCACACTGCCAGCACTGTTGCCAGTATTGGCCTGCCATTGTGCATAATGAGGAGCAAGGTACCATGGGTATAGCCCGGACAGGGTGGCCTGGCTAGGATGCATCTGCACAGGGCATAGGGCACTGGCTGGGACATTGTAGTGCCCAGCCACCACCTGCACAGACAGGGTGGCCACTGCATGTTCTGCTGGGAGATCACTCTCACCCTGACTGAGCAGTGGCCACAGCATGGCTAGGCTCCCCCATAGTGCTTTCTAGTATTTCTCTCATGTGATATTTATGGGTTTCCTTTTGGGACCCAGTCACTAACTTATCTGCTTGGTGTGTATGCATTTCCACCAGGAACATGGACTAGCTAGCAGACTGTCTGCAGCTGGTATGTGTCTTGATAGAATGCCTTGCAGGGTACAGTTGCTGCAGGAGAATATCAGATAGTGGTGTGGGGCAGCTTAGCATATCCAGGCCTAATGTCTGTCTGCTATTGTGTTATGGATGTGTACAGAGCTGCACTGACTGCACTCTAGGGTGTCTGTTCCCCAGCAGGACTGGGGTTGATGGTCCCCTCTACTGCCACCATTACAGGGAGGTAGAATGTGCATCTGTTGATGGGAGACCCTGTTTACCACCCTCAGCACTGGAGGAGGATGGTGGTGGTACAGTAATCCTCCTAGGGGTCCATAGGGGCTACACCTGACTGAGACAGACAGATATATCCAAGGTGCTTCTGCAGAAACTACCTATCTCACACATTAGCACTGCTGGGGACCTGCAGCATGGCCTATTTCTGCCATGGAAGGTGCTGTGGACCTGGTGCTGGGCGCCCCACCTCACCCTCAGGGTGAGTGCAGTACCTGCACAATGTGACGGTGTGTAGCTACTCTGTGCCAGTAACACACATGGTCAGTTCCCTCTACCAGGCCGAGGTGCTGTGAGGGTGCATACCCCATCTTGTGTTCATCTGTAGACGGCTGATTTGCATGTGCAGTGCATCATGGGTACGGGTGGGCTAACCCTATCCTGGTGACCACAGCAGACTGTTTGTGTGGTGACGTGGAGTCCTTCTGCAGCCAGCCAGGGGCTTTCTAGCAGCTATAGAGCTATAGCCCACTGGTTGCTTCACTGCCTGTGGAGCCAGAGATCATGGGTTCAAACCCACAGTGGGGTTATTTGATAGGGCTGTCCAAAGCATTATCTATTTTTAATGTACATTAGTGCTGCCAGCAAAAACATCCTCAGCGTACTGTACCCATAAGGTGCCTCAGAGGGCGCTTTATAGGGCACCTTATGGTTACCGTCCATATAAGGTGCACTACGCGGTATCCTATGGAGCGACTTATAGGGTGCCCTATAGGGGACATTATAGGGTGCCGTGGCAGACAGTGCACTTTATAATGTACCCAATGGAGTGCCTTATAGGGTGCCTTATGCGGCACCTTAGGTTACGGCACATGAGGGTGTGTTTGCTGGCAGCAATTAATAAAATACAAATAAAGTGCTGCAGGAAACAATACTTACATGTCAAAGCTGATGCCTCAGCCAGCTTTAAGTATTAGACACACTGGGGATTGAACTCATGACCCCTGTATCATCAGTCAGTGCCGTAACCATTGTGCTACACTGCTGTTCCTCCTTATATGTCAGCGCACCTACTTAAGATTTTCATGTGTTTAAATGCACAGTGCTGCCATCAAAAACAGTGCTATGACCTTTTATTTATTTATTTAGCATACATTTGTATGCCGCTACTTCCAGTGATCAGTAGCGGCTTGATTACAGGCATGAAATTGACAAATCATGACAGAAATTTTGATGAAATATACTATTGATTCGAAAGGGAAAGCACAGCACAGCACACAGTTAGGGGTCTCAAGGAGGGGTCAGATATTCACATATTCACATATATACATATTCACATATATACATAACTGCATCAATGATCTGTCTAGGTGATGCCGTAATGGGATTGGAAAAGATGGGTCTTAAGCTTTTTCCTGAAGTCCTTTAGGTCGTTGATCTGGCGTATCTCATGAGGCAGGTGGTTCCAGAGCATGGGAGCCGAGTAAGTGAAAGCCCGATTGCTTGTCCGTACGTTGACTGCTCTTATGCTGCTTGGTATGAAGAGGGTGTTCAGGTTCGTGGTCCGTCTGCTTCTGTTGAGAGGTTGAGTGGTGATGAGGCTAGAAAGGAATGAGGGGGATACTATGTGGATGATTTTGAATGTTGTTATTAGCACTTTGTATATTATTCGTGCCGGGATGGGTAGCCAGTGTAGCTCAATCAAGACTGGTGTAATGTGATCTACTAGGCTCTTGTTCATGATGATCCTGGCTGAAACATTTTGTGCCATTTGTAAGATGTTTAGTGTTTTTTTCGGTAGACCCTGAAGGATGGCATTACAGTAGTCAAGGTGGGGAATGATGAGTGCCTGAGCTACTGTTCTGAAGTCAGAATGGTCAATGATGCTGCGTATAGGTTGAAGAACCCTCAGCTTGTGAAATATTGCTCTGTTGATTGACCGGAGGTGTTTGTCCATTTTTAAGTTATCATCAATCAGTACACCTAGATATTTTATCTCTTTTTTAGAGTGATAGGAGTTATTGTTCAGGGTGATGGTTGCAGGAGGATCAAAGTCTTGTTTCCCTGAAATGAACATTACTTCAGTCTTCTTGTGGTTAATTGACATATTGTTGAGATGGAGCCAGTTTTGCATTTCGAGTAGGCATTCTTCTAATTGGTTATAATTGGGATTGTTTACATCAAGTTGAGTGTAAATCATAATATTGTCCGCATACAAGTGGTAGCTGATATTGAACTTTTGGAAGATCATGCATACTGGTTGTATGTAAACGTTGAATAGGAGGGAGGAGATGGCTGAGCCTTGAGGTATTCCTTGTGTTGGGGGGAAAGGCTCTGCTTGTTCGTTGTTGTAGCGTACCTGCTGCATTCGGTTTGTTAGGTATGACTCTAACCACTTTAATGGGGTTCCTGATATACCTATGGATGCGAGTCTGTGCAGGAGAATTTGATGATGAACTGTGTCAAACGCTGCTGAGATATCTATGAATATGAGTATGAACATCTTGTTTTTGTTTTCCAGGCCCTTGATGATGTTGTCAAAGAGTGCTATTAGCAGGGTTTTTACTCCATGGTGTGGTCTGAACCCGTACTGATGGTCATCGAGGATTTTGTTGTCATCTAGGTGGTCCTGCAGTTGCTGTTGGGTCACTTTCTCGATAATCTTTGCAAGATATACTTGATATCGGACGGTATGAGGTTGGATCTTCTTTGTTGAGTGCCTTGTTTTTTAGTATAGGCCTGATTAGTGATCTTTTCAGATGAACAGGCATGATACCTTGCTGCAGAGATTGATTCACTATATGCGTTATAATATGTGCAACTTCTTGTTTCGTAGCTTTGATCCATTCTGCTGGACAAGGATCCAGGAGTGAAGTTGTTGTATTTAAGTTTGAGATGGTATGGATGATGCGCTTCTCATCAATTGTCTGGAATGTAGACCAACTTTCTTTCGGCTTATTGCTTGTTTCCTCGCTGTTTGGCTGATTTGTGGAAATGCCCAGGGGTTGTCGAGGGGGATTTAGTTTGGTAGCATAATGATCAGCCAATTCTTGGGCCGTAATTTTGCTATTGCAGTCCTGTTCGGGTAAGGGGTTTGTGAGTCCCCTAACTAGCTCAAACAGCTCTCTGGGTCGATTGATGGCCTTATTGAGTAAGTTGGTGTGGTGCGCTTTTTTAGCAAGGTTAATCTCATGCTTGTATTTGGCTAGGAGTGCCAGGTATTCCAACTTGTGTGGATCATTTTTAGACCGTCTCCATTTTCTCTCCAATTTTCTTAATTCCTTCTTCATTTTGTGCAGCAGTGGTGTGTACCATGGTTCAGTTTTTGTCTTTGTCGGTCTGGCTAATGCCTTCCATCTTGGCTCCGAGTTGGCTTCTATTGAAGAGGTCCATTGTTGAATTAGGTCCTCGATGTCTGTGTTGTTGTGGGTTATGTGTTCTTCAAGAGAGATTATTAGCGCTTCCTTGTTAAATTGCTGGAACCTTCTTCGATGTTGTTCAGCTGAGCCAGATTTGATCTTGTCTGTGGTGGAGCATAGATATAGAGTGAGGTGTATTTGGTAATGATCGGACCATGGTACTTGGGTTACACAAGTTTTGGGTTGCTTTCCCTCTGTTTGCAGTGGTATTTTAGATAGGAATATCAAGTCCAGAGAGTGCCCTTTATTATGGGTCTCCACTTGTATCACTTGTTTATACCCGAGCTAGTCCATGGCTTCTAAGAAGGAGGTAGCCTGCATGAGTGGGACTGAGTTAAGATTAAAGTCACCCAGAGTTATTTGGTATTTCTTGGCTGCAGTGGAAGAGATGATTTCCAATGCGTCAGCGAGGTCTTCATGGTGCTGTGTAGGTGGTCTATACAAAAGGCATATCGCCAAGGTCCTGTTCTCCACTCTGAGAATATCAATTCCTTGGGTAGTGACTTTTGAAGTGTTTGTCAATCTGAGAGCTGACTTTGCAAGGATTAGGACTCCTCCTCCCTTTTTGTGAGTGCGTGGACAGTTGAATAATACATATCCTGGTTTGTTTATCTGGTTCACTGTAGCAGCGTCGGTGTTGGAGAGCCACGTTTCAGTGATGCACAGGAGGTCAGGTTTTTCGTCGGTAATGATGTTGTGTATAATGTGGGTCTTGTTCCTTATGGATCTTGCGTTTATTAGTATGCATGAGAGTTGGGATTGTGGAGGGGTGCTAGGTTGAATAGGTAGATTCTTTCTTAGCTTATTCTTAGCCTTGTGTGAATTCTCTTGTTTCGCGGGGCTCTTGGTGAGGGCCGTGTTGGGGGGCCTCTGGTGGAGAGGATGTAAGGTTTCTATGTTGGCAGTGCTGGTGAAACTGTGTGGTATGCGAGTAGACACAGTGAGTGGGGAATAGTAAAACACTGGGCACCATATGTAGGGCGAGTAGAAGAGAAGGATTTGGTTGTAGAGAGCATCAGTTAAAGACAATGCAAATGTTAGGAAACAATACGACATAAGACCATACCTTAAGAGAGACATTCTGAGACTTCGTCCGAGGCCCTGAGTATTGATATCTGGTAGGTTTGGAGCTACCAGAATAGCACCTAGCTTGTTGGTGTTACAGATATTTGGGATACAATATCAGAGATATTTACGATGCAAAATAAGATACAATGTCTAAGTTTTAGGATACCAAGTTTACGTTAATGAGACAGACCAGGGCCAAGGTTCTAAGACCCGGACCAAGGCTAAGAGGCACAGACAAAGATGCATAGATTGAGCTAAAGGACTAATCTACAATTACTTGACTAGTGAGAAAATCATCAGCTGCTAAAGGAATGCCATAGAGTTAGATAACTTCTCGGGGGGTCAGTTCACTGGGCTTTGTGTAGGCCTTTGGTTACCTTCTTAGTTGCTGGATGGTTGTTGATCGACGGATATTGTCGGGTTAGCGAGCTCGACCAGCTGTGGGAGCTCAAACTGAGTTCATTCGTTATGTCGAGGATGCACAGACACGACTATGTGGGTGCGTTGTTGAGTAGAGATGATCTACAGTTCTTCCACGATGGGTGACTTTCACGCTGATTCTTATGTTGTGATGGCCTCTGCCTAAGGTCCTCCGCCTAAGGGCCACGCCAAAGGGCCCTCTGGCGAGGCCCTCAGGCGCGGGCCCGCCCGACGGCGCTCTGCTTTTATCGGGGTTGCTGACTGCCCCGATTGGACAGAGCAGGTCCCGAGGTCAGCGGCTGCACGGTGGAGCTGGCTTCCGCCTGCTCTATCCCCGGACTGGGGAACCTCGCTCTGAAGAAGCGCCCGACGGCGCTCTGCTTTTATCGGGGTTGCTGACTGCCCCGATTGGGCAGAGCAGGTCCCGAGGTCAGCGGCTGCACGGTGGAGCTGGCTTCCGCCTGCTCTATCCCTGGACTGGGGAACCTCGCTCTGAAGAAGCGCCTGACAGCGCTCTGCTTTTATCGGGGTTGCTGACTGCCCCAATTGGGCAGAGCAGGTCCCGAGGTCAGCGGCTGCAGGGTGGAGCTGGCTTCCGCCTGCTCTATCCCCTATATGGCGCCCTATAGGCCACCCTTTAAGCAACATTGTAGGGTGCCTTGGCGGACAGTGCACTTTAAAATGTGCCCTCTGGGGTACCTTATGGGGTGCCTTATGCAGCATCTTATGTCACAGCGCTTTGAGAGTGCATTTGCTAGCAGCAGTAATTAAAATGCCTCATAATGCATTATTACACATAACAGGTAGTGCCT